>OX467712.1:8873066-9425566 GCA_950111635.1 Agelastica alni | reverse complement strand
GGAACCAAAACTGTGGTGACTGAAGAAAATGTGGATTTAATCCATGACAGAAGAATTACAGTCAAGGCTATAGCAGAGACATGCAAGTTTTCTGTTAAAGGCGTTGGAATGGCGGCATATGGGTTTCCCTCGCCTTCGAAAATTTCGTGCTATCCCATCAGCTGGTAAGATCATGGCTACAGTTTTTTGGTATTTTGTAGGTGATATTTTCGCGGATTATTTAGCGCATAGGCGTACTATAACAGATAAATATTATGCAAATATACCAAAAGTAAGCGAAGCGATCACAGAAAAGAAAAGAGGAAAATTGAGTCGAGGTGTGTTCTTCCACCAGGACAACGTTTCGGCCCACAAAAGTTATGTTGCAATTTGCTTTGCTGATGATAACGAAGTGATGTCGGCGGTAGATGAATGGCTGAAGACTCAAAGTTCTGAATTTTTTTCAAAAGGGTTTGAAACACTTTAACACCGATATACCAAGATTATAAACGTTGCAAGTGAGTGTGGTAAAAAATATATTAGTTTCATTCTTATGTGTTTGCTTCTATGTTAGGGATAACAATTCGTGACTTATTCTCGCATATTGGGCCAAGCTCATAAGCAATTTTAACATCTACAATTTTTGTTTAAGATATTTTTTCGTATCTTTTTACGCATTTGAGATATTTTTAAAAAAGTGACTTTGGAGGTAGGTTTTAATTCTTTTCTGTCCCCTTTTCTAACTATGAATACTAAAAATGTATGTCAAAATGAACTTGCATTCAAAAATGCAGGCTTGCTTTTTGAATGGTAATTTTTCTGAGTTTCTGTAGTCTTCTGGTTCCATTACGCGCAAAACGTTGAGAAATGTTCATGAGTGAAGCAGTTTCTCAATGTATACCACTCGTTTGAACACCATTATCGTTTTCTCTTCCTGTTCGGTTTTTATCGGAAGCCTATATTTGCATTTGATACCATTGTTTCAAAGGTAGGTATGTATAAAGAAAAATAGATCCACAATGTATGAAAACTCCACTGCGAATAAGTTTTGATCAAAATATTTAAGGGTTGATTGAAGCACGCGTCAATCGATTGACTAAATTGTTTAAGCAAACGTCTAGGACCTCCTTTGTAAATTGTAAATATTTGTTGTTGATGAAATGTTAAAAAGGAAAACAAAATTGTTATTGTGTGCAATCTAACGACTACGATTGTTTTGTACAAGGTTATCTGCAACCAAAAGAAAATGTTTACACTTATTTAGTCTTCATTCAATATCTTGACGGACGGTTAAAAAGTTATATTGGATAATGAGTGTTTTATCAAAATCATTTGTCTGTTAACGTTTTTATATTATTTCCGACCACCTCAATGATGTCATCATATAATTTTTTTAATGAACAGTCCACAAAGAAAAATCTAATTTGATATTAGTGCATTTGTACGGTTCCACCCTAATTTTGGTCAAAGGCAAATCTGCAAGGGTAGTGAATTTTAGAGGGAGTAGGTTCATTCTTTTGCTTATAATTTTTTTTTCATAAATTACTGTCAAAAGAGCAGAAAAGTTAAAAAAATGAATGCTATCACTGAAGGTGGAGCACCACATGGTGTGCAACGGTGAAATCATCAGTTCAGAAATGCAGCAAAAACAGATAGGGATCTTGAACTAATTTAAATAAAATCCTGTCACAGTAGTGACCAAAAACATTTAATAGATTTTATCAATAAATTGATTGTGATTTAACTTCGATCTTAGCAAAAATGTCCTCGCGTGAATTTAGAAAATTTCATAACGTATATTATTATTTTGTAACATAACATCCGTCAGGAAATACAAAACACCACTTCCGCTAACATAATCGATGTAACGTATGTACATTGTATTCGATCAGTATCTTAATAGATATGATAAAACCGAATTTAGTTTTCATAAAAAAATAATTCAATAAAAATATTTTTATTTTTTTGGTCCTAGATAAAGAGATTTGTTCAATTTCGTAACATTTATTTTTTATTACAGCAAAGTTATTCGAGTTGGAGCATCCTTTCTCAACCATTTTTATGTCGCGACCCACCAAAAATTCAAAAAGTTAAGTAAAAATTCTTGCAACCCCGTCACTATAAAATTATAATAATATTGATAATACGCAGCACCCAACTTTCTCATGTCTAATTCTTGATTAAATATGTGACAAACACGTTCTTTGGATATATTCATAGCTTCTGATATCTCGCTCACTTTAATTCGACGTTCGTTTGATATAAAATGATAATGATGAGAATAAGGGTTGAGACATAAACATTTCTACAACTATTTTTCCGAAATCGTTCTACCAAATAATAACTATTATTTTACGTGAATGTTGGGTTTGGCAGAAGAAGCATGAAATTAGGATTAATGCTGCGGAGATGAGTAGTCTGCGAAGTATAGCCGGAGTGACTCGGTTGGATGAAGTAAAGAATAGTGAGATAAGAGAACGCTGTTGTGTAAAAGGAGATGTGGTTACAAAGATAGATAAATGAATGCTTAGATGGTTTGGACACGCAGAGAAGATGGATGAAGGAAGATTGACGAAACAAATTTATAAGGCGAGTGTGAATGGATGGAAGTCGGTAGAGGTCGACCTCGGCGAACATATCTCGATCAGATCAACATTGTTTTGAAGAAAGGCCAGGTCAAGAGTAATAACAACCGACGAGCTAGAAAGCACTGATAAAATTGAAGGAAGCGAAAGATGTGAGTAAGAACTGTAGCAAGTGGAAGGAGGTGGTCTCTGCCTACCCCTACGGGAAAAAGGCGTGACTATATGCATGTATTTTACGTACCAAATATATTTTTACTTAAATCCACCGGATTCATAGAAAATCCTGATAATATAAACCAATAGCATTTGAATTGTTAAATAAAACTAAAATTTGTGAAATTATTATAAAGTTTATTTGGTACCAATAATTTTCTTTGTCATTGGCAAAATAAGGATAATATAATTAATTTTTTTAATTACTTTCAATACTAATACATTTTTCTGATGGATAAAGTAACCGTTTCATTAGTAATTAATCTTTACTTATAATTACGGTTATTTCGTTTTTGCCACGCATGTCTGACTAACAAAGGAGGCTCAAGATCTCACTTTCGTCTTGTAATGACTTCTTCTTCTTAAAGTGCCTATTCGGTCCGAATGTTGGCAATCATTCTGGATATCATTATCTTTTTTGCTGCGGCACGGAGTAGCCTGGTCGTGGTAGTAGAGAACCACGTTCTCAGGTTCTTTAGCCACGAGACACGTCTTCTTCCCAAGCCTCTCTTTCCCAATATCTTGCCTTGAAGAATTTTTTTTTTATGAAAATAGTCGCAAAAAGGGTAGATAGAAAGGAAATGATTGTGGACACGCTTTTTAAAAAGTTGCAGGTCATAGTTCTATGGAAAAACTGATTTTGGAAGCTTATTCCATTCCGTAGCAGCCCTGTAAAAGAAGGATTCTTGATGAAGATTGGTCCTTGTAGTGTCAATCTTGAGAGTAAATGGTTGAGACTGATCAGCGTGCCGAGTTCACGGCCGAATGTGGCCAATGGTGGTACAAGAGTTTTTATTTCTCTGGAGCATCTGCCATGGAAATATCTGTAGAGCAATGACTGGTCTGCAACTCTTCTTCTATGTTCTAGAGGGTGAAGGTTACTGTGAGAGTTGAGTTGTTTATCAAGCGAATGGCTCTTTTCTGAATGGAATCTAGAAGACGAAGAGAATGCCTTGGTGCTGAACCCCAAATGTGCGAGCAATACTCCAGTAGAGGTCGTATTTGAGCCTTGTACGTCGTCAACAGTTGATCAGGAGTAAAAAACTTTCTGGCTTTCCACAGAAAACCTAGCTTTTGGCTTGCTGACTTTGCGATGTTAGCAACATGGTCATGCCAAGACATATTATTGGTTTTTTTTAACAGGCTACGGCAACGATAAGGAAGAAATGATTTTTCTTGTGCCACCCAAACACATTAAATTACGCGAAGGTGAGTGGCAATTTTTTGTCTATACACGTAATTTTTTTCCTATCTTAAAAAATTTAAAACCAAAGTCCTCTATTTCTTTCTCGCTCAACATTTATTGGAATGGACGTTAGGAAATTTGCAATTTCTCATCCTCAAATATCGAATAAAAACCTACAAGCATTACGTCGATTATAGATACATAAAAAATAAATAAAATCACCATACATATATGCGAACCGTCACGGCGTATACAAATGATTTTTCGTAGAGAGTAGCACACCTTTGAAAATTTCTAAAAAGGACTTTCAGGCGTTTTAATAGACACACCCGTCGCATTTTTATAAATGCAGAAAGAGAAAATGTAAGGCTCAGCCTCTACTAGAGATTTCTAGTCGCGACGACAAAAAAATCGCTTTAGTAGAAAATCTGCGCACTGCGATAAATATATCGTTAAACAGTTCCCAATCGATGTCATTGAAACTGCTTGGTGTTTATTTCCTAAAATATTAGCATCACGTGTTAGTTATAATCGTATCAAAATCACAGTACAATACAAAAAATTTATTACATTTAATAATCGAGAAATGATATAAAACAAATCAAAAATTATTGAATGGATAAACTTTTTTTTTTGTTTATTTCTTAAAGTTTAGAACCACGTTATATTTAGTTAAAATCGTGTAAAATCACCTATAAATGCTATTATACAACTTTTATGACGTTTAATAAGGTAGAAATTAAATAAAAACAGTATTTTTGGTTTATTTCCTAAAATATTAGAATCTCATTGTTAATATGTTGTTGGTAATATCAACTTACTTGTTTTAGTATTTTTTTTCATAAGTTGGTACTTTTGTAGTTCAATAATAATAAAAAACTGTAACAGTTAAGATGTGTGTTTCTATTCTTTAACCAGAATATTCAAAATCCTCGATTGCATAAGGCTAAATGCATACATACATATAGTCACGCCTTTTTCCCGTAGGGGTAGGCAGAGACCACTTCCTTCCACTTCCGCTACGGTTCTTACACAAATATTTTGCTTCCTCAACTTTCATCAGTGCTCTCATACATGCTCGTCGGTTTTTGGTACTCTGGACCTGGCCTTTCTTCAAAATGAACATGTGACATTCGCGATATCGAGTTAGAGGAGCAGAGCCCACTAATTAAAAAGCTGTTCTATTGCAGCTTCCTCAATGGTCTCAGCCTGTTGGAACCTGAATATTGAAATTGGTGATTGGTTGTCAGCCGTTGAATAATGTATCAGGATCTAAAATATCTAATGAATCATATCCATTCATCAATATATAACGCATATGTAATTATTGCAGAATCGTATTAAAATCACCTAGAAATGCCAATAAAAAATTCACATTTAATAAGGAAACAATTAAAAAAAAACTTTTTTCTATTTCATAAAATATTAGAACCACGCCTTAAATAAAATATTTTTAATAACAATCATATTAAAATCACTAAGCAATGTTAAATTAAAATTTTTTTAAGTTTAATAAGGTAGAAATTAAATACAAACATTTTTGCATATTCCAAATATGCCAAAAGTGATTTAGGCCAATTTTATAGGCAATTTTAATACGCATATTTTTTCTAGTTTTTTTCCGTATCTTATTACGTTTTTAAGGTATTTTAAAAAAAGTGACTGAGGGGTAGTTTTTAATTTTTTTACCCCCTGAAAAGAATTCAACATTTTTTAACTATGAATACTAGAAATGTATGTCAAAATGAACTTACATTTAAAAATGCAGGCTTGCTTTTTTTAGATCTACTTTTTACTGGACTATAAGGGAGAAATTATATAAAACAAGTCAAAAATTATTAAATGGGCAGTTTAACAAGTTATTGAAAAATCTCTAGTGGAGGCCGAGCGTCAATACATTCACTTTTTTGAAGAGCGCAGATCTTCAAACGCTTGATAAAACTGAAATAAGTTTTTGGTCTTAACGTGAGCAAGCGCGGACAGCTTTCTCATGCGTAATTATTAATTCAATATGAGACAAACATGTTCTTTGAACATATTTATAAACGATGCTATCTCTCTCACTTTAATTCGACTATATTTTATAGTACCATTTGGGGAACTTTGCAATGTTATAGTCAGTGGTTGCAGTTTTTGGACGTCCCGACCATTCATCGTCTCCCAAGATGGTACAACCCAAAATTTCACGGTGGTAAATGATGCAGAGTTCCCGTACACAGCGTTCCACTCATCTTTGATTTGCGTAGGCGTATTGCCTTTCAAAAACAAATATTTAATGACAGCTCGATACTCAACTTTTCTATTTTCACAAAAACACTTGCATCGACTCTTTCAAATGATTGCCAAACAATTGCGCGTCCAAAATGGTTGAAATGTTGATGAGTACCTGTCAAAAGATTCGCAACCACATTTCATAGCTTTTATTGACGAGTGCTGCCATCTTCAAATTAAGGTCAAAAACTTTTCAGACCCCTTCGTATTTCTGGCTCCAGCAGGTTTGATTCGGAGATAAAGTTTAATAAAAATGTAAAATACTATGCTCTAATAAAACACAAAAATTGTTTGTAACGTCTAATTTTAAATTAATGACGATACAAAATAATGTGACATCATTCGTATTCAGTAGCATGGGAGTCGTATAGATAAACGTAAATATTGCAAAATGTTACAGATCATCGTTTCCAGACAAATATTACGCAAGAACATAAAATTAAATATTATCACACTTTCAAAAATTAAATCACGGATAAAAATATGTTGAAATAATTACAAAAAAAAAAACTAACAAAATAAACGGTACGAATCAATGACAGTAGAGAGGTGTTAAGCCCTTTAAAAAATCTTATTTTGGCGTTGTTGCAGTTATTTTTCCTACTTATAACAATAACCACGACGATTAAACTAAGAAATTTCGGACCCCTACTTTGGACTTAAAAAATTGTAACGTGACCCTTGTTTGATTTTCCTAACATTAGAATGTCTGGTGTTTATTTTGATTACAAAAAATATATGTATTAATTGTGACCACAATTAGGGTGAATATTTAATAAGCGAAGACACTGGATGATTCTCGAAATTATAGGACCTTATTTCGAATAGTGTCGATTTTTCTAGAGCATTGATTTGGAGGCATTTAAACGGAATCATAGATCAAAGTTAAAGTTGAAGTTAGTTTTGTTTTGAAGTCAAGTATTTAAAGTAATTATAAAATGTTATGCAGTGGTGAATTTCTAAGAGATTTGTAAAATAAAATTTATTGTGTAGAAATATTAGAACAAAAGATGCTAGTTATTGTACTGAGAGTTTAGAATTAATGAACCCAAGAAGTAAATATTGTAACACTATAGAGGATAAGTTGATTAAACCATATTTCAGGTTTTAACAAAATGTCAAACACTTTAAAATTTACAATCAGGAGATTGCAAAGAAAAATAACACTTGGTACTTGAACAATATTACGACATAAAAAAATCATGAAGTTCATGGTTATATGGGGTAAAATTTTCTTGAAATCGGTAGGTGCTAGGTTGGTAAAACCAAATACGTTGAACCTTATTCTTGTCACGCCAAGGCATAAACATAGTATATGTTCAGCAGATTCGTCTTCCACCCAGCAGAACCGACAGTTTTTTTATTCAGACCTATCCTTCTGAAGTGGTATCTTAGACGACAGTCCGTCCTGTAAGCAGTCCCGTTAGAATTTACAGGTCATTCCTGCTCCATTCTAGGATTTGCTCAGTTGTTTTTTTTTTCGATGGTTTAGGTAGGAACGCCTTCGAATGAGTTAACCCTGGTATATCGGACCAGTACGTGAGTATTTTCCCCTCCGCCCAGTCCGAAATAATTGTTTTGGTGGCACTTGTAGTGCCTGCAAAAACCGGTTCAGGTCCAGTGAAAGCAGAATCGGCTCCCTTTTTTGCAAGGGTGTCGGCTTTTTCGTTTCCCTTCACCCCCTGGTGCCCACGTACCGACAGGAGTGTCACTCTGTTGTTCGCACCAAGGTACTCCAGGGATTCGATGCAATTTCATACAAGTTTAGAGTTTATCTTATTGAAGCTCAGTGCTTTTAAAGCAGCCTGGCTGTCTGATATTATGCTTATGTTTTTCGTTGCTAGAAGTTTGTCAGTCAGCTCTCTTGCACACAATTCGATAGCGAAGACTTCAGCCTGAAAGATTGTAGCATACCTGCCAAGACTGGTAGATATTTCAATCTTTGGTTTCCTCCTGAAAACACCGGCTCCAACTCCATCTGGGGTTTTTGAGCCATCCGTGTACATTACGTATTCAGTATTCAGGAAGAGGATTTGAACTTGAGACTTTAAACGACTTTTCTACGTGTATTTTTGTTTCACTCAGTATCCCGGAGTGGTCCCCTAGTTGCTCTCCATTAATTTGCCTTTCCAGAGACAGGAATCTGTAGGAGACTATCCTGGCCTCCCTCAAATTGGTGCGTAACGTGCAACACTGTATGGTAGTTTGTATCAATAAAATATATCTATATACTTTACAATACATCCCATACGTGACGAATATCGATGTACAATCATACTCAAACAAATAATTACAATGTATACATGGTCCTTCAAGACGAATACCTACATTAATTACAATGTATAAAACATGTCAAATCAATATTTTGATATTCTCGAACCCGTCACGATGAAATACTACGAATAAATCTGTGTTGTTTTTAATCCCAACCGTTATTATCGACGCCAATTAATGAGAAATAGTTAAGTGCACAATGCAGTTGGATAAATTATAGATTAAAATGATAAATTTGTTGAAATATTACATTATTACCAAGCTGATTATTTTTTTTTCTAGAAACGTGCGATTCGGCCATGAAGTATGATAATTGTTAAAAACAATTTAGATGCGGCATTAAATCAATTTTATATCCAGCGAAAACTACCAAGTTGTGCTCGGTACTGAATCAGAATTTGTTAGCAATGACATCACGTGAAAAAAAAAATAAATAACAAAAATTGTTTGCGTCGCTATTAATGAGAGAATTTATATAATAAAAAATTGTCGAACATAAAATCGAACTTTAAAAAATATTTTTCTATGACATCCAAATATGTCAATTTAATGGCGAATGATTCATAATGCATTTATTGCCTATTGTTTTGGAATATTGAACGTGAGTGGAGTATGTTGTTGTTGAAAAAGTATAGTAGATAACTCGCAAGAAACCTCTAGGGCAGCGGTGCAATGCCGTGCCGCCCTGAATTAGCTAGCAGCTAAGTTTAGAGCTCACATTTTCTGGGTACCTTGACACAGGGACATACAAGACAACTGTAAGGCGGACGAGCTAGTAAGAGAGGGCACCACCCTCCCAGCCGTATCTGTCTCATCTCAGCAAGGAGTAACGATTGCAAACTGTCCTGCACAGCAAAGTAGTTCAAAAAGCCAACTTAAAGTGACAAAATGAACCCACATGCACATTATCGAAACAGATTTGGCCTAAACTAGATCTACGTCGAACTAATAATGTTTATACTCTTTCCAGGGAGGTAATAACCATCTTATCTAAGGGCTTATTTAAGGAACTTTTTTATTAGTTATATGTATAACTCTAGCGTGGTCTATTTACATATGTTTCGATACTTTTTTTTGCAGAGGTGGAAAATATCCTTTATGGAGAGGTTTTGAGCCTGAAATCTTAAGGTTTACTGTGAGATTTCACTGACTGTATCAGGTTTACTCACTAAAAACTCCACCCCTATTTAGGTCCGTCTGGCTATTGCCTCCGGTGACACTTAAGCCTGTTGGCCCATTGTATTTTGCCTATGTGGTTTTATATCATTGTACCCAATCCAGGACTTTCGTACCTTATACAAGTTCTGTACTGAGTGGGAACAATATAGTTCTGGGTCGCCGGATGGCTGCCCAAAAGTTGCCTGTCTTTTGCGGTCCAGTGCCTTACAGGAACACAGTATGTGTTTTACTGTTTCTGGATCTTTGCTAATTCCTGTTCATCGCTAACAGTTCTGCCGTCCTTTGATGTATTTTCCGCGTTTGTTTCCTGGTATGCTTTCACAGTAGTTTTTGTATTTTACCCCAATCCAGTCTTTTACAAACACTCTTATTGTACGCTTCGGTACCCCTAGCATCTGTCCTTGGTTTGGGGAGTTTTCAAACCTCTGCTTGCAAATTTGTCTGCTTTTTCATTACCTGCAATATCCTGGTGTATTGGAACCCATATCAGTTTGACGTGACAACGGTCTGCCAGCGTTATCAGTTCTTCTTTGCAGTCCCATATCAGTTTGGACGTCACTTCCTTGCTTTACAAGGCCTTAAGTGCCCCTTGACTCTCTGACAGGATGTCGATATGCGCGTTTTTAACATTCCTCGTATTGTTTTCCTTCGCGCATTGAAGGATGGCGTATACCTCTGACTGAAATAGGAAGATATGGGTGCCCAACGAGTAGCTGATGCCATTGTTTGGATTCCTAGAGAACACTCCTGCATTCGCCCCATTTTAAGTCTTGGATCCATCTGTGTACCATATTTTCCCCTGAGCTGGGAGCCGTCCCTCTCAGTTCTATCTGGTATCAGCACCTTGAATTGGTCATTGAAGCAGTTTCCAACGCGTTCCCGATCACAATTCTGACGATACTCATTTGTCCTGTTACATCGTTCAGGTTGTTGCGTGTGTTCTGCAGTCCGGATGCACCAAGCCTCGCCTCTCCCTGCACCACTAGATGGAGAGGAGGCAACCACAGGCTACAGCTGAAATATATATTTTCCTACGGGGTATTTTTTTCTACGAAGCTTCGAAGTACTCGTTATTTACTTCTGCTAATATAGATCACAATCATTTACGAATCCAAAACAGCCTCTTGAACAAAAAAAAAAACGATTAAGTAAAAAGTAATGCCAACATTCAAATACTTGTGCTGTTGTCGTATTTACAATTCCATATGAGTTTAAAAATATTAATATTTTATTAAAATAATAGTTTACATTTTATTAATTAAAAAAAAACGAATAGTTAAATAATTTTAATTAAATTTTTTGGAGTGTTATTATTTAATAACGTTTTAAATACTCATACACAAATCTCTATCACTTCTCCCAGTATTCAAGATGACACCAAATTAGCAACAACATTTATCCTGTTGCACCTACTCAGCAAAAAAATAAAAAGAAGTAAGAAGTGGGGAGTTCAAGTTACCATGTGATCTTCATGAGTAGTATCTTATAACACAGGATATCTCGTAACAATTTCAATGAATTTTTCCATTTTCCAGTTAGAAAGAACTGATCACACTGACAAAAGTAGAAACCCACGACCCACGTTATTGTGGCTAGCACAACCCGACCCACGCGAAACAGTTTAAAATTGAACCTGGCTGCGGGATGGGTTTAATATGCGCCACTCCGTCTCAAAACATGTTTTACAAAATAGCGCACGCGTGTGCTGCACGTGGGCTGGGTTAAATTTGTGGCAGGTCTTACCCTCTAACCCCAAAAAGTACCTTTTAACTACACTTTGTACCTTCAAAAATAACTTACCAAAAGGCTCTCACAGTCACTACCATCGCTCTCGGCATCCTCCGCCGGAGGGGCGGTGAAATGTTTCAACATTTTGAAGCATTTCAAGCTTTTTTCAAGCAACGACTCCTGCTGCATGTTTCGAATAAATCAAATAATCGTAAATGGATTGAAAAAATACGCCAAAAAATCTACGAAAGCTGCGAAAAGGGGTAAGCGGAGAATTTTCTACTTATACTTACTTTGAGAGCACGTTATCGTTGTAAATAAATTCAAAAGAAACTGAAATTGTGGTCGATGAGGTATTTAGCCAAAACGAATAGCTGTGACAAGACGTTGTTTAACATCTCGTTCCCGTGTCGAATCAAAACAATTCGTGAATATCCCGTTTGTTTGAATGACCTAGAAAGGTCGAAAAACAAACCTAATCCGATGAAAAAGTTTATTATGTCCATATTTTCCAAATATCACAATTAAAATGTAATGTCTTCAATTATTATCTGTGTTGTTTGTAATAATAAATTTTTCGAAATGTTGTTTTTACTTTATTGTTAATCGAAGTATTTTTGATTTATCAAAAGTAAGACATAATGTTTCCGGACACAGAAATAATGTAAATACGATTATGACGGTTATCGCAATGCCAATTCCACTTTTTAGGCAGTAACATTAGAGCTACTGACTACGAGATGATGATTAATCTCTTACGAGAAAGTCAGCTCGATGAGCAAGATGTCAGAATCATAAAGAACCTCTATTGGAATCAAGTCTCTGTGATCAGTTTTAAAGGAAAAACATTAGAAAATATCAAAATACAAAGAGGGGTAAGACAGGGATGTGTCTTGTCACCACTCTTGTTTAATTATTATTCAGAGGCTATATTCAAGAAGCTCCCAGGAACGAGGGGATAAATATAAATGGAATGATTATCAACAACATACGTTATGCTGATGACACCTTGATCATAACCGACAACATACATGATCTTCAAGTATTACTACAAGAGATCGATCGGGTCAGCAGAGAGTACGGTTTAAAAATGAACTATAAAAAAACTAAATACATGGTCATAAGTAAAACCCCATTAAACCATCCTAATACCAACATCAATATCAAGTCAGTGTTGGTCGAGAGAGTAGAGCAATATCAGTATCTCGGCACGTGGATCAACGATAGGCATGATCAGACTAAAGAAATCAAAGTCAGAATCGAAAAGGCTAGAAATGTTTTCTTTAAAATGAAACAACTGTTTACTAACCCACACTTAAACCTTCAACTACGTCTGAGAATGGTTAAATGTTATGTAATCCCAGTGCTTTTATATGAACTAGAATCATGGACGATCAACAAAGCCACAATGAAAAAGCTCTAGGAATTTAAAATGTGGATCTTCCGGCGTTTGCTTAAAATATCGTGGATAAAAAAGATTACCAATGAAGAGGTTCTACGCAGAGTAGAAAGAGAAAGAGAATTGGAGAACTTGAATAAAGCCAGAAAACTGGATTATCTCGGTCACATTATGCGTGGAGTGATATACAGTATACTACGACTGATAAAAAGGTCTTCAACAACTATTCTTTCGGATAATGGGGCAAATCTTACAGAAATAACACGATGGATGGAAGTCTAGCGCTGTTGCAGAACAATACATTGAAGATTCTGTAAATAATAAAATAAAACGAGGACATAAAATATTCCAATCAATAAATACATAAAAAACTACAAATTTACACGAAACTAAAGTTAACTTTGATGAAGAACCATTAGACTTCGACAGCATAACCTTAAACTTGTCTACAGCAGCAGCAGCAACTTCTTCGGCAGTCATACTTCGACAAGTACCACAGAAGTCAACACACAAATCCAACATCCAACTATAAACAACTTCAACAATTGTACTTTCAATATTTATAAATAAAATTTCACCATGAAAGACAATTTGTCACTCCTCATTATATATAGTACCCGGTATTATTATCAAGTCTGTGTTATAAATAAATAAACTTCTGAAAATTGTAATCCAGTATTTTATAAACATCTATATCTATATCTATCTATAAACTTCTTTGATTATTGGACAAATAATTTTTTATGCTAATTATACATGTCATTATTTATAAATGTTATTTTAAAACAAAAATATAATGATTTTAAATTGAATAGTTGAGTTTAATGATTTTTTTCTTTAAGTCTCACCAGAAATTTCTTTTTAATCTCACAGATGACTTGCGCCCGAACGTGTTGGGATTTGCATTGCGCCCGACCGAAGATTAAATAAAGAGTTTATTGTATTACAAGAAGAAAGATTAGAATTAATTGTTGTTTTTACACTGTGTTTTAAATTAACGAACCCAAGATTAAATAACGCAACAATATTTTTGAAAACATAAATATTTCAACAATAAGAATGCGAATTTACGATCCGATAGAAGCTTCGTAAAAAAAATTTAAAAATAATTTTTTGTATGGATTTATTTATATTTTTATACAAACAGGACGTGATGCTATATAAATGAGAGGATATTTTTAAAACAAATTCACTTGCTTTTTTGCGTAATAACCCGTTGAAAGATTTATTTAACAGTCTAAAACAAGTCGACATAAACCAAAAACTGATTTTAGGGGTCGACGAGGTATAAAAATCGACCGCTATTAAATAACAAAAGTTCTCTTTTGAAACTGTATAAGTTTTGTTACGTGTATCAACTTTTTATAAGAATGACGTAATACATTGCGCGTCAGAGAAAACGTACCACCCCAAAAAATTTGTGAAATTAGCAATTTTTAATGCGAGCACTGAAATCACTTTACGATGATTCCAGGATTCCTGCTTGTGTCAGGATAAACGGACCTTGCACGGACTGGTTTAACATCGAAAAAGGTGTGAGACAGGGATGTGTAGCTTCGCCATGGCTGTTTGACTCATACATGGAGGATTGTTTAAAATATTTGAAAGAGAGTGCGTATGGATTGAAAATAAATGATTTGATCGTCAAATGCCTTCTTTACGCCGATGATCAAGTCATATTAGCATCATCTGAAGAGGAGTTGCAGGCGATGGTTAATGTTATGCATGATGCCCTGAAAATCAAAGGGATAAAAATAAATGTAGGCAAAACGAAAGTAATAGTTTTTGAAAGAGAAGAAAGCATGACAAACTGTGGAGTTTCGATTGAGCGAGAAAGAGTGGAACAAGTAAATGAATTTGTGTACTTGGATTCAAAGTTTACGAGAGATGGAAAGTATAACGGTGACATTGAGAGAAGGGTGTTGGCAGGAAAACAAAAGAATGGGGCACTGCTAGCTTTAAGAACAGCCAGAAAGTGTCAAAAAAGGCACGTCTGGCTGTGCATAGAAGTGTGTTGGTTCCTACACTTATGTATGGTATTGAATGTTGGGTTTAGCAGAAGAAGCATGAAAACCGACAAGTCGGTAGAGGTCGACCTCAAAGAACCTATGAAAGTAGAGGAAGCAAACAAGTGAGACAAGTGGTCTCTGCCTACCCCCATGGGAAAAAGGCGTGACTATATGTATGTATGTTCTTATTTTTAAATTAAGTGAAATGGGTTAGTATGTATACTGAGAAGGCATACTCACCCTGTAAAGAGGATAAACAAATTTTTGAAACCTTGGAAACTATACAACAGTCAATTACTTGTAAAGCACCGATCGCCTAATTGAAAAAAAATTCGACAACGGCATGTACGTTTATAGTGAAACGGGTGCGAAACGAAAAACAACAGTTCGGGAGGATGGCTTTCTTAAGATTGCTGCACTACGAGATTAAAATCAAACCACTAGAATGCTCCAAAGCGGCCATCAGCAAGCTCATAGAACAGCAGTCAGCATATCTACTGTTCGACGACGGTTAAAACAAAGTGGTTTGACAGCTTGCAGTCCAGTTAAAGGACCCTTGCTTACGGCAGCTCACAGAAGATCCGATGTTTGTTGGCCTTCGACATATTTTTGTCCCACAGTACACTATTTAACAAGCTGACGGCTCTGCGTCCCTGGGTTATTCGGTCCCTTATTGCTTCATCAGTATTGCCGTCTACTGTAATATACATTTCCAGAGACTTATATTTGTTGGTATACCTTATTCTTTGCTGTGTGTCTTCATGATGAGGACTTGTTGTATCCCGTCTATGCACATAAATTCAGTTTTGTTTAAACTTCAAGACCCCATTTGGCATATTTTTTCATTAACTTTAAGGTCATATACTCTAGGTCTTCGTAGTTCTGGGCTAAAACCATTTGGTCGTCGGCAAAACACATAGTGTATAAAGTTGTATTATTTAGTGGGATACCCATATCTTTGCACTTCCGTTTCCACGGTTTTAAGGCTTGTTCCAGGTAGATTTTAAATAGCGTCGGTGAAAGACAGCATCCCTGCTTCAGGCCCTTGTCCACTATAAACCCTTTTGAAACCATTTTTTCTATTTTAATTTAGGTTGCGTTGTCACTATACAGATTTTTTATGGCTTTAATTAAGTTGGCATTAATATTGGTCCTTTCTAGTGCTTCCCATAGTTTGCTTTGGGGCGAACATGCAAGGCGAAGAACATTACTGACTGGGTTTTGAGCAGAAAGCGCGAATGGGATGAGCAGAAAGAATGAACGGAGAATAGTAAGGATAGCTCGGGACAAATCACCACTGGGAAGAAGAAGTACATGAAGACCACGGAAAAGATGGAGCGACAATCTTACCATTGATTAAAGAATTAAAGAATAAACTGGAAATTTGATAAAACAGGGAAGAAAGAAGAAAAAGGAAAAAAAAACTAGAGATGGGAGTTTTAAGTAATTTGGATACGGGGGTCTGAGGTATCAGTTATTTTAAAAATAGTTTAAAAATCCCTGATCTAAACTAACATGGAAACACTTTTTAGCGATTTAATATGTAATTCGTAGTTTAAGAAAATTGTCGAGTGATAAAAACGAACATCAACGCTAGGCTATTATTGGACTTAATCAACATCCAAATATTAATTTTATGTGACTCGTTTGCCGAACAATGTACTGACGTAAACCGAAAAAATAAAACCTCGAAAGGTTTTTATCTGGAGATTGTTAGTGTGTTGTTTGTTCAACCTCCGTCGTAAGAAATAATAAAAATTAATCAATGTAAATACCAGATTATAAAGTAAGCTAACGTTGATAAAGGTAACATTGCAAATATTGATAAAATTTGTGCTAGAAATTTTTTACTATAAATATTTACACGATTTCCATGGCATTTTTTCGTTAAATGTTATAAATTCATTAAAACAAAACATAATAAGTGACGATTAAATCAATCAGATAAACTTTGGACACGTCGTTAAAAAAAAATGCTGCTGTTTATCATTATCAATACACTTTCATACAGCAAATATAACAACCATATTTAATATACAGGGTGTTTCCGAAATACTGTTGTGACCGATTCTTAATTCAATTTTATGACTAAAAATTTATTTAAACATAAGTTTTGTCGTTATTGATATACAGGGTGTTACATTTTTTAATTAATTTAACAGATATAATAGCATTGAAAAAGTCGAGTGCTTCATCGAGGGTTAGCATTCCAATTCATGCAGGTGTGTGAAGCAGGGATGCATACTTTCCCCTTTATTATTCAACATTCTGTAAGATTCAGTTCTAAAGAAAGCTACAGCTGAACACAGAGGTATTGTCTGGGACATGTTCCGAAAACCACGTCTCGGAGACGTAGAATATGCAGATGATCTATGTCTAATTATTCAAACACTTCAAGATGTGAACGAAAAAGTAGCAAAGCTCATAGACGGAGCAAAACAAGTGGGACTTAAAATTAATGTCTGGAAAACGAAAGATATGCGTATAAACACGACCAACCCTAACACAATATTTATTTAAGAACAGGAAATAGAGCAAGTCCAAGAATTACTTGGGATGTATCATCACAACCACCGGTTGTACGGAACTAGATGTAGACGTTAAAATAAAAAAGGCACGTCAAGCGTTTGGAATGCTTCACTCCGTATGGAACTCGTCTAACATAACTAGAGGTACGAAACTCTTCAATACAAATGTAAAGACCGTTCCCTTTTACGGTTGTAAAACATGGATGAACTCCAAATCTATCACCCAAAAGCTACTAAGTTTCGCGAACAGATGCTTGCGACGCATAGCACACATTAGAAGAATCCAAAAGACAGAGAAAAACGTGGAGTGAAATTAAATGCCTGGCCAAACGCGCTGGCAATGCTTTGTTGAGACCCTATGTTCCACGAGGAACTAAGGGAACATGCTATTATATAAATATATATATATATATATATATATATATATATATATATATATATATATATATATATATGAAAATAGTCGCAAAAAGGGTAGACCTATCGTGTGGGCCGCGGACGGCCCGCACTGCGACTATTAGAAGGGGAAGGGATTATAGAAAGGAAATGATTGTGGATACGCTTTTTAAAAAGTTGTAGGTGATAGTTCTCTGGAAAAACTGATTTTGGAAGCTTATTCCATTCCGTAGCAGCCCTGTAAAAAAGGATTCTTGATGAAGATTGGTCCTGGTAGTGTCAATCTTGAGAGTAAATGGGTGAGACTGATCAGCGTGCCGAGTTTTTCGGCCGAATGTGGCCAATGGTGGTACAAGAGTTTTTATTTCTCTGGAGCATCTGCCATGTTAATATCTGTAGAGCAATGACTGGTCTGCAACTCTTCTTCTATGATCTAGAGGGTGAAGGGTATCTGTGAGAGTTGAGCTGTTTATCAAGCGAATGGCTCTTTTCTGAATAGAATCTAGAAGACGAAGAGAATGCCTTGGTGCTGAACCCCAAATGTGCGAGCAATACTTCAGTAGAGGTCGGATTTGAGCCTTGTACGTCGTCAACAGTTGATCAGGAGTAAAAAACTTTCTGGCTTTCCACAGAAAACCTAGCTTTTGGCTTGCCGACTTTGCGATGTTAGCAACATGGTCATGCCAAGACATATTATTGGACACCGTGACTCCCAAAATCGAGATGGAGGGACTTGGTTCAAGGGTATTTCCGGGCATTGTAATGGGATGATTAGAAGAATTCACTTTCTTGGAAAACGTGGCACTTTGTGTTTTTTGGACGTTGAACTGAACAAGATTGTTGGTTCCCCACTCGACGATTGCTTTAAGATCTCTATTGATGGAATCAACCTGTTCCTGCCTGAGTCTATTTGTATCATTCACCGAAAGTGATCGATAGGATGTGAAAGTTGAGACAAGTGTGCTATCGTCTGCGAAACTGTAAATGGGGTTCGTGGTGGTTTTCAAGAGGTCGTTGATGTTTAAAAGAAATAAGGTGGGGGACAGGATGGAACCCTGGGGGACCCCGGCATTAGTTTTAAACGCATCAGAAGAAACACCGTCAACTGCCACATGTAAGGAGCGATCTTACATGAAGCTCAAGAGCCATTGGCGCAGTTTGGTTGGGAGACCGTAGGCAGATAATTTACTTAACAATGCCTGGTGCCAAACGCGGTCAAAGGCTTTAGATATATCCAAGGCTATTGCACAGGATTCACCAAACTTTTCAATAGTGTTTGTCCAAAGCTGAGTAACATAAGCCAGCAAATCTCCAGTAGACCGAAGTTGTCGAAATCCATATTGTCTGTCATGGATTATCTCAAATTTCTCTAGATATTTGATAAGTTCTGTGTTAATCGCTTTTTCCATAACTTTGGATATGACTGAGAGCAATGCAATAGGGCGATAATTTACAGGAATAGTCTTCTTTCCTTTTTTCGGAATCGGTTGGACTTTAGCGTTTTTCCACATGGACGGAAATACTCCTTTGCTGTATGATAACTTGAAGAGTCTACAGAGAACTGGGGTGAGCTCTTGAGCACAGGTCTTCACAGGTCATATATATATATATATATATATATATATATATATATATATATATATAAAATAGCCTAGTAATAATAATGACAAAATTATTACATTTCAGAGCAGATGTTTAGAATGTGCTCCTCTGTAGTCAGTGGCGGATTTACACATTTCCCAAATATAGGCAGTTACATTTTTAATTAATTTTTTGGATAATTTTATATTGTTGCATTAACTTTGTCTAGCAGTTTATTTTAACCATAATAGACCAAGAGAGCCAGTGACCAATTTTCAGTTGTCATTTCAAAAGTCTTGAAAATTTACTGACTCAATGTTTAATATCTGCTCGACAATAGAAGCCATTTATGGCAGCCCCCAATGGCCGGGGTAAATTACCCTAAAATTTTAAAGAGGGTAGGAAAAAAGAATTATTTTAGTTAAAGTAACAGTCATGAAATGCATGCAGATTATTTCTAAAAGTATAACTGAATGTATAAAAAATTCGCCAGAACATTTTCGTCCCTCCTAATTGTTAACAGAACGCTATATATATTTATAGAAAATAGTTTAATTTTTGTTATTTCATTAGTCTTTAAATTTTAACATAATACAGAAAATATGTACAGAAAACATATTATTGAATGCCAGAAACAAATTTCATCGTTTACTATCTGCCAGAGAGAAACACGTTCCCATGCGAGTGCGAGCGAGACAGTTAAATTCATATCTGTGAGTTGAAAAGAGAGCTCAAATGGACAGTAAAATATATACAGTGTAAAAATAAAAAATTTGGGGGTAATTTATTTTTTACATCAGAAAAAGGTATTTACGTACAATATGAAAATTATCATTTTTAATTCGTCTTTGTCGTTGTATAACTCTTCATCTATCATCATCATTGTTGATATTTCATAGTGACCTTCGGTGTCTTAGAGAATACATCTGTCACAGGGGCCGCAATATACATTTTCTATGAGTTTAACCTCGAGTTAAACTTTTAACTTTCTCCCTCTGGCAAATAGTAAGTGATGAAATTTATCTTTGGCATTTAATAATATGTTTTCTGTATTATGTTAAAATTCGAAGACTAATGTAAAAACAAAAATAAAACTATTTTCTATAAATATTTATAGCGTTCTGTCAACAATTAGGAGGGACGAAAATGTTCTGGAATTTTTTTTATATATTCAGTATACTTTTATAAATAATCTGCATGAATTGCATGACTGATATATTAACTAAAATAATTATTTTTTCCTACCCTCTTTAAAATTTTAGGGTAATTTACCCTGGCCATTGGGGGCTGCCAGAAGTGGTTTCTATTGTCGAGCAAATATTAAACATTAAATCAGTAAATTTTCAAGACTTTTGAAACGACAACTAAAAATTGGTCACTGGCTCTTCCTCTATAACAAAAAATTCGTTTTGATTCATTCTGTTGGGTCACCGATGGTCGTCTGCATAAAGTTACTCTTGGTTCAACGTTCCCATATTGCTTAAACATGGTGTATAAATGATTTTCACTTGATTTATTTTAAATCATATCGGCGCTTGAATCAATTTACTCTTAGCTGTTTTATACACCCATGTAGTTGAACCACTTTTCTCTTATATAGAAAAACTACACCTGATGCATTTTGGTCTAAGCGACATTTTATAACATATTAATTAATTAATTA
The DNA here is from genome assembly GCA_950111635.1 of Agelastica alni. NCBI lineage: Eukaryota > Metazoa > Arthropoda > Insecta > Coleoptera > Chrysomelidae > Agelastica > Agelastica alni. The sequence continues at coordinate 9,404,575 of OX467712.1, read as the reverse complement.
ATCCGGTTTATAGCGTCTTTCGCCTTCCGGTTCCCAGTTGCCAGCCTCTTCGGTCAGTCCAATCTCCTGGGGCTAGATTTCTTTCGGACATCGCTTTCTGAATGCCCCCTATCCATGTTGGTTTTGGTCTACCTCTTTTCCTTCGTTCTGTTGGGGTCCATTTAAGCACTAGTTTGGGTAGCCTTTCATCTGTCATACGTTCAACATGGCCGTACCATATAAGTTGTCTTCTTTGGATTTCATCTATTATAGTTGTGTCGGTCTTTACAATTTGTCGAATTCGGTCATTTGTAACCCTATCAAGACGTGATATGCCAGCAGATCTTCGCCAGAAATCCATCTCCAGGGCTAGCAATCGGCGTTCTAATGTTTTATTAAGTTGCCACGTTTCACAGCCATATAGAACAGTACTTTGGTAGATAGTATTATATATCATATTTTTTTTTCCCTAGATATATTTTTTGCCCACAACAGCGAGTTTAGGCATCCTATAACTTTCTTTCCTTTTAATATCCGTTGTTCTATTTCCTCCTCAGTACGACCTTTACATGTGATTTTTGTACCCAAATAGGTGTATTCCTTACATATTCCTATTTTTACATTGTCCAGATCCAGATCTGTTGTTTCTGCCCCAATACACAAATATTTCGTCTTGCTCATATTAACCGTTAATCCCCATTCTTCGTATTCTCTAAGAAGTCGTTTTTCCATAAACTCCAGGTCTTCTTTATCTTGGGCCGCGACGACCTGATCATCCGCGAAGTGCAGATTATACAGAGTAGTGTCATCATTTAACTGTATCCCCATTTCATGGCACGCTCGTCTCCACTTCTTTAACACTTCGTTTAAATATATTTTAAATAGTGTGGGGGATAAACTACAACCTTGTCTTAGACCCTAGTGACGGTGAAACTTTCAGATAGATTATTTCCTAACTTAATTTTGGATGTTAATTGCTGATATAACTGTTTAATAGCTATTATTACAGTGTTATTGGTCGTTGATTTCTCTAAGACTTGCCACAGTTTTGTTATCGGGACAGTATCGTACGCTTTTGTAAGGTCTACAAAAAGTAAATGGACTTCCCTATTAGTTGCCACCCTTTTCTCACTCATTTGAACAATGCTAAAAATATGGTCCATGCATGAGCGGCCGGCCCGAAACCCTGCTTGTTGTTCGATTTCGTTTGCTTCGTATTCTTGTTCTAGTAAGTTTTTTAAGATTCTCCCATATAGTCGGATTAGGGTGCTTGTTACCGAGATACATCTGTAGTTAGAACAGTCATCCTTTCTGTCTTTTTTGTGGATTGGTGTTATCCAGGCTTCTCTCCAGCTTAACGGAATTGGTTCCCCATTTAAATATCGTGTAAAGAGTTCTTTGAGGAATAGAATTAGCGTCCGTGTTCCATTTTTCAATAGCTCTGCAGGTATGTTCTCTGGTCCACTAGCTTTTTTATTCTTTATGGAGGTTACGGCTTTCTGTATCATATTTTCATTTAAATGAATGTACTGACCCTGGACTTGGTAAACTTTTGGAGAAGTAGTTAAATATTGTTCTCTTTTCTCTTTAAGTTCTTTGGAATAGTGTTCTTTCCATTTATCTATCTGAATTAGATGAATATTAGTTTTATTAACTGAATTAGTTTTTAGCGATCTGATTAGTTTCCACGCTTCGGAAGATTTAGTCCCACCAAGGTAAGAGTTGACTTCCCTACATTTTGTTTCCCATGTCTCGTTCTTGTTGCCTTGTGTCATTCGTTTAAATATTGCCTGTTCTCTCTTGTAGTTTATTTTATCATTAATATCTTTAGTAGTTAGCCATTTCTTGTACGCCGTTTGTTTTTTGTTCTTCTGACTCTCTAAGCTATTATTCCATGTGATGTTTTTGTTATGTTTGGGTGTTGTTTCCTCTATTCCGAGAGCTTCTTGTGCTGCAGAGCGTAAGGCTTCTATAATATGTTCGTACAGATGATCAGTATCTAGCGTCAAATATTCCGGTTTTAGCTTCTGGTAACATAATACTAATTTATTCACAGAAAAACTCAGGAAACTTCCTTATGTCCCCACTGTTTACGTTCTTCTTCTTCTAGGTGCCATGACCGTTTAACGATCGTTGGCAATCATTCTGGCTATCATATTTGCAATCATTATTTTGTTGGTAGCCGATCGGAAAAGTTGTATAGTGGTGAGACCAAACCACTGTCTGAGATTTTTGAGCCAGGAAGTTCTTCGTCTGCCGGGGCGTCTCTTACTATTAATCTTACCCTGCATTATAAGATGTAGAATGTCATACATTTCTGGGTGTCTCATGATATGTCCGAAATATTCAAGTTTTCGTTGTTTTACAATATTGACCATATGTATCTTAATGAATTCTTCCAAGCACCTCCTCGTTTGTAATCTTTTCCTAACTGTTTACGTGGGTACACGCTAATGCTTGCTCATGAGATTAATTCATGGATAGAGCACCTTACAACTTTTTAATCTTTAAGATTGCTTATCTACAAGTTTTTATTTAAAACAATGAGTTAAACTTTCGCAACTGAAAAACCGCGCGACTAGTAATCACTAGTGGAGACAGAGCTTTACTGTAAGTAACTTGGAACATACATGATTTGTAATACAAGAAATTGTGAATCATTTTCAAAACCGGTTTTTGAGTCTGCACTTTGTGACGTAAGGATATTATTACCACATACATAAATTCCATGTAAAAACACTTATGATGCCAATTATACAAGAATAAAAATAATAAAAATCTGCTATAGTTAATTAAACCATCAATGCAAAATTCTTGAAGTGTTTTTCAATAGTATTTACAGATTAATATGAATAGTTTACGACAACTGTATTGATCAATGAACTATTGACTATCGTGTTGAGTAAAAGAAGACAGTTTAACTAGTTCAAGCATGGTAAGTTTAAAAACTTTTTACCAGATAAAAAGAATTTCCAATTTATATCATATTTGTAGGTTAACAATATTTAACCCTTTAACTGCGGCTATTTCTACGGCAGTCTTACCTCTCAAAAGGCAAAAAATGGTAAAATTTGTGATGATAAATTAAAGATTTTTTAACCGTTTTTGAAGCTGAATTTTTATTTTTTTTAGTATTATTAGAAAGAGGTAGCTAGATGGTTTGGGTGGCTTCGAAAAGGACTAAGCAGAGCTTCGGGAAGGACTAAGTACACGCTTCAAAAAGGAATATTTTGCAGAAATGGTTAACTCTGGTCGACGAAATTCACGTGCATTGCAAGTCAGCGAAATATTTCTAATTGGTGAAGAAAATACCAAACGGAAGGAATGGAAAATGGGGAGAATATTATAAATTTACCCCGGAAAAGATAGGAGTTTCAAGAGTAGCGAAAGTAAAAACCAGAATTGGTGACCTCTTACGAACTTTCCAACATTTATCCATGGAAATAAATGATTTAATGAAGTTATCGGAAAATCACACTGAGAAACCAAAAATAAAGGACCTAGAAAAAAACAAAGGAAATGAAGATGAGGACGAAGAGAAAAAAAGGAAACTCACAACGAGAAGAGGACGTAGTTATTGTACTGAGAGTTTAGAATTACCGAACCCAAGAAGTAAATATCGTAGCATTAGTGTCAGAAGTTAGGATTTTTGCGACAAAATATTTACCAAATATTACCAGGAAGAAATGAATTCCGATATTTTTGAAGTTTTGAGTATTTCTCTCAAATGCTGGATCTAAATCCCATTCAAGGTTAAAAGAACCAACATCCACAGCTGGAAAAAATAATGCATAAAAGACTGGTGTTACTCGAAGAGGGAATTACTATTTGATGATAATGATATTTTAAAGAAAGAACTTTTAGTGGTGGTTATGCAATACATTTCGACATTAAAAAATACGGTATTGACAAAGTGGCTAAGGAACGTGGAATTACTGTTCTTCGATTGTCACTAAAACATCTCAAATTTAATTCAATTGCGCTTATTTGGGCACTAATGAAAGGATATGCGGTTTGTCATACCGCAAAATTTAAACTTAATGATATTGCAATCATTATTAAAAATTACAAAAGAAAATTAACAAAAAGTTACAGAATGCGTAATTAAAGAGAAACTAAATAAATGGAAAGTTGACAATATGGTAATTATCTCCTAGAACCGATAATGAATGAAGTGATGATAATCCCGAATAAATAATAATAAATTTTAATATGTTGGGTAAGTTATTTGATTCGTTTTTTATAAAGTTCTCTATTTTGTAAAGCTATATGTAAAATATTTAAATTTTACCCCGTGACGGCAGCAGACAAAATTCTCCGATTTGGATTCCGAAAGTAGGTACATTATTTAGGTGCTAATTTGGTGCTGAGTTCATTACTTTCGTGCTCGTTTTTTAGAGGTAGGGGACGATTTTGAAAATTCGTCTGGTACCGTAACGTGACGACGGTAGCAGAACTTTTACAAAATCAATAAAAATTATAAACTGAAAGTACCCAATTTAAGTGCTTTTTAGGTGCTTTCGATATGTATAAGAATCAAACCGAAAGTCCGACCGGAAATCGCAAAATCAAAATTTAGAAAATTCAACAACGTTTCAAATTTTAAATTATTGCTCGGTAGAAATATACTATGAATTAGGTGCTCTCAAAAAACGCATCGTTTGATTTTGGTACTCCAACTTGTAGTTCAGGTTACTCCCCGCTCGTATGCGATTAAGAATTTTGAGATAACAAAAGTTCTCTAGCGTTCTGGATTGGCTGATATGTAGTATGAATTAGGTGCTTTCACGTCAACATTTTTATTCACGTACGTGCGGGGTTGGTATACCGACCTTAAAATTGGAGCAACAAAATCAAACGATTCATTTTCCGAGAGCATCTAATTCATAGCATATTTCTACCGAGCGAAAATGCTGTATTATTATTGGGGACTTTTTTCACGTAAACATTTTTATTCGCGAACACGACTTCGAAATTGGAGCACCAAAATCAAACAATATATTTTCCGGGAGCACCTAATTTATAGCATATTTCTTCCGATTGAAAAAACGGTTTTATCGTTGAGAAGATTTTTCGTATTGTGAGGGATGGTGCCCCTCGACTTAGGGGTTGACCACGAAAATCCAATCATGTCTTATTACAATAAGGTTAGGTTAGGTTGAAATTTTGATATATTTTCAAAATTTTGATTTTGCGATTTCCGGTCGGACTTGCGGTTTGATTCTTATATATATCGAAAGCACCTAAAAAGCACTTAATTTGGGTACTTTTGGTTTTTAATTTTTAATTATTTTGTGAAAGTACTGCTACCGTCGCGTCGTCACGTTACGATAGCAGACGAATTTTCAAAATTGTCCCCACCTCTAAAAAACAAGCACGAAAATAATGAACTCAGCACCAAATAAGAATCTAAAAAGCACCTAAATAATGTCAGGAATAATCAACTGTCCCTGTCTACTTTCTGAATTTTACCTAAATGTTCCAGTTGGACACACCAGAAATCCTAGTTTTCCATACAACCTTAACAGAATTGGCAACGTATGAAAATGAATATAGTGGTCAGATTGTTTGGCTCCTCTTTTGCGTCTTTGAAACAAAAATTGAAAAAGGTACCTTGAACCAAAGCTCAGTGTTTTCCATGATTATTTTACTGTATTTTTATTTATTTCAACATGTTTGTCTATCTAACTTTCATTAGTTTAGCTATAAGTAGATTTAGTTATTAAAAATTCATGTATTTTATCTGATTACGTAAAAATAGGATTTACCCGTTGATTATAAATAAATAAATATTAATTTATTTCATCCTCCGCTCCTCAATATGGGTTTAAAAGTTTCATCTTCATTTACATTTTATGATTGTATTGTTAATGTACCCAAAAAGGTGGTCAAACTAAAACAGGAAATGGATATACGCATATACATTTATTTTACTCTTTTACCGCTCTGTTAAAATTAAATTTCATCGGTAATGTGCCATATACGCCAAGCGAACTGATTATCAAAAATGTTTCGATACTTCTAGCCAACATTTACGGCTCTTGGTCTCAGTTTACTACGACTCTAAGGCACGATTTTTTAACAAGTTACTCCATGATGTTGTTGGGAACCATCCCGTGATCTCGCAATTAAAATTTAACCAAACAGTGTGTTGTTGGTTAAAAAAAGTCAAACTATGTAGTTTATGGTCACGATAAACTAGTTTGTTGGTTTAGTCAAACTGTTTTTACCATGTTTAAAGTATCGTCACGATTATGCTGCTAAGACCATGTCAAGGACGAACCGCATCATGCACCGCATGAATGAAATAATAATACAATTCGCGATTACAATCAACGATTTTTAAATGATTACCGTTCCTTGAAATCTGTGTCCAAATATTTTTAGTCATTATCATTATACGTCGTGTGTACAAGAACGCTCCGATTTAAAATAATTGTTTTTTAATGTATCTACAGAGGATAAACGGAACTTACACGGACTGGTTAACATCGAAAAACGTGTGAGACAGGGATGTGTGGCTTCGCCATGGCTGTTTAACTTATACATAGACGATTGTTTAAAATATTTAAAAGAGGGTGCGTATGGATTTAAGTTTGTATACTTGGGTTCAAAGTTTACGAGAGACGGAAAGTATGACAGTGACATTGAGCGTAGGGTGTTGACAGGAAAACAAATGAATGGGGCACTGTATAGCTTTACGAACAGTCAGAAAGTGTCAAAAAATGCACGTCTGACTAAGCATAGAAGATTCTTGGTTTCTATATGGTAGTAAATGTTGGGTTTGGCAGAAGAAGCATAAAAATAGGATTAATACTGCGGAGATGAGTAGTCCGAGAAGTAAAGCCGAAGTGACTAGGTGGATAAAGTGAAGTGTATAAAGAAATGATGTGTTGAAAAAAAAGATGAGGTTGCAAAGATAAATAAAGGAATGCTTAGATGGTTTGAACAGAAAAGATGGATAAAGAAAGGCCAGATCAAGAGTACCAACAATCGACGAACATGTACGAGAGCACTGATGAAAGTACATGAAGCAAAAGATGTGTGTAAGAACCGTAGCAAGTGGTCTCTGCCTACTCCTACGGGAAAAAGGCGTGACTATATGTATGCATGTCTGTAGAGTATAAGATGATGATTGCAAGCAATTACGGCGGAAACGTCTTTTTCTTCTTCTTTTTGTGCGTTATCCTCATTGGACATTGGCGATCATTCTGGCCCACATTTCTTTATTGGCAGCGGTTCTAAATAGTTAGGAGGAGTTTAACCTTATTTGGTATTGATAGTAAAACTTTGTAAAACAAGGAATGGCAAAAATCATATTACTCGGACCTCGCTGAAAAAAATCGAGATTTTTTTCACTTTCTGCTTGTGAAAGGTTGGATCTAGGCATCTCTTAGAGTACTTTTTTAATTTAAAAAAATAAACTAGAAAAAAAGGTACAAAATATCGGCCATATTCACTATTTTTATCTCACAAGATATATCGTATTTCGAAAAAGTACTCAATGCCTCAATTATACAGTTGTCTTTATTGAAAAAAAAATTATTGCGATCCATCAAAAATGATTTTTGCTGAACCCCTGCAGACACAAATATGGAGCATTTTTTATGACTGATTCGAGCGCCCTCGCAACAAATAAGCACTTTTACATAGATACTATGAATTATTGAATGAATCGTAATTTCATTCATAAAAATTAGTAGATTTTTAAATGAAATATTTGCTGCCTGAAATAGTTGACAGTAGATACGAGAGAAATATGGATATAAGAGATTGATTCGAGGTATTTCTGTACAATTAGATTGTTATGTATATATTTTGTTTTCAATTATATCCTGTGAGTTTTCAAGTTTTAAAGTTCAGTGAGCATACTGAATATTACTAAATACCTTGAAAAATGTCATTTCTTCATACCTATCGAAGAAGAATATTTCTAAATATTTTGTTATGTATGAAAATGTTCAATAGAGTTTTTCCATAAACAGCATTTTTGCAGCGTTTCTTTTTTCTGTTTGTATCTATTTTTTATTAACTACCTACCCATATCCATATTCATCATACGCGAAATATTCATTACGATGAGAAGGATACTCATTTTACTTTTAATATTCTTATGGACCTTTTTTGTTTATACAGGCCTATTCTGAAAATTCCAACGGCCGACGACGACAGTCCCTGACCCGGCAAGGTCAAATATACCATGAAAGTTACGTTATAATAAGTTGGAGTGAGCCGCAAACAGTGCTAACCGTTTTTTGTCATTGTCATTGGTATCCGCCCCTTTCGCTCGGGATTTTTACTTTCCTCTTTACACCGCAAATTTACTCTGACCTGTTGAAGGTTAACCCCTTTTTAAGTAATGTTTTTTCGGTCCATGGGTGACGTGCACTGCGTGGCAATATTTTGATATCGGTTGAAAGGTTGTCGTACTTGTGACGTCACTGCTTGAGATTGGTAATTTACACGTGATACAACAAATGACATCTTTCATAAGTATTGGAAATGGGATTTTTGTTTAAAAATGTTTATTTTCTATTATTTATACGGATCCTTTATTTATACAGATGCACAAATATAACTAATATTATTGATTTGTAAGTCAGATTTTTACTTGTCAAAAAGGAAAGAATAAAACCATTATTTAAAAAAAAATATATAAAGTTATTCTACACTATTCAGTAAATATTAGCGAAATTATATTATATTTTGTTTGGTTAACGATTTTGGTTTTTTTATTGAGTTTAGAAATAATTTTAACATTTATTTAAGTTAAAGGAACAATAATTAATGAGAACAATGACAGTTCCCAAGAAATACGAGTCAGAATAGAACAGGCGAGAAGCACCTTTACAAGAATAAAGAGGCTTTTCTGCTGCAGAGATTTAAACCTTGATTTAAAAATACGACTGATGAGATGATATGTGATGTTTATACTATACTATGGAATGGAGGACTGGACACTGAAGGTGACCGACATGAGGAGACTGGAGGCATTTGAGATGTGGATATACCGGAGAATATTGAGGATCCCATGGGTAGAGACCAACGTGGAAGTGATGAGACGTATGCATTCAGACAACTAAGAGAAGAAAACTGCTGTACATGGGACATATCATATGGGAAGAAAAATATCAAATGCTACAAATAATTATGCAGGGAAAAATCCAAGGCAAGAGATCTAAAGGAAGAAGACGAAATTCATGGCTGAAGAACCTTAGGGATTGGTTTGGATGCAGTAATAATGAACTATTTAGAGCTGCGGTCTTAAAAATAAGAATTGCTATGATGATTTCCAACCTTCGAAGCGGAGACGGCACCTAGAGAAAAAAGAACAGTAATGTGGTGATTTTTAATGACTTAACGTTAATACTGTTACGGAATGTGGTCAGCGAGTACGCCCTTGTAGTCATTATTTGACCCGAAGCATCGGCGGGCGGGTTGTTCATAAAAATATGTATGATTATTTTTGGTAGCATCAAACGCTCGGCATATTAGCGAATGTTTTATAGCCGAGGGCGACAATAGGAGACCCACGATGTTTAGAATATTCGTGATAAATTTCCGAAAAAAACGTTTTCTTTTTTGAACGTTAGTTATATTAAAAAAAAACGGAGTCGAACAAATTTCAAAATTAAACAGTTATTACTGTAACCACCTCTGTTATTCAACGAGATCAAATATTTGTGGTACGATTTTAGGCGACCCGTTTTACGAGTTTATGTCGAAATGTGAACATAAGTACATAAAGTTACTTCCAGCTAAGTAACAACACACGCACAAATAAGTAAGTCACGCGCGGCCAAAGACCTACAATCACTCTTTTTACCGCCAGGTATGCGACTAGTATCTCCAAGTATTTGTCATTGTAAATGTTATTTTCCATCAATTTTTTTTAATATTATTTTTAACTAGGTTAACGGTCGAGTTGCGATACTTGTTCGATCTGTATGTGTATGTGCAACCTGTATGCGCTTTTTCAAACATGATTAAACTTAATTTTATCGTCTAGTTTTATGCATTCTGTGGATTAACTTTTGTGAAAAAAAATTTAAACATACGAGGGCAGTTTGATAAGTCAGTAACATTGATAATAGTTAGCATATTTTCCACGGCTTTTGTTTGCTTCTGTGAACTTGTAGTTTAAAGTATTCGAACTACGAGTCATAAAAGGACAACTGTAGTAATAAAGTTGCAAGCAGTCAGTTCTTTCCGATCCTTGATGGTGTTAAGACACACTTCCGAAAACTCTATTTCAATAAATAAAATCTTCCAATGAATAAAATCTTCATTCATTCTAAAATAATACACCGTCACTTTTATCCATAATTCCAACAAAACTAATTAACACCGAAAAATAATTTTAAAGTTAAAGTTATCTTTATTACATTTCTCTTTTGATGGCTTGCTTTGAAACGCTCTTTTTTATTAGAAAATTGACCCGAGCTTCGATAGCTCAGTAACCACTCTCAACCTCTCATCCTGTAGGTAATGTCCTAGATTATCGATATTTTACGTTACCGTGACAGAAATGTTGGCCTTCGCTCAGGATACTGAACTCCTGGACAAAATTAACGTAACAGTATGAAATTATCCAAAAAAATTATTTATATTTTTACATCAGTTTTTTAAATTTATCAAATATTTGAATAGTAGGATATGCATATTTTGTCTCGTTGGTAATGACAGCTATCAAAACAATTTGTTTGGATTTACAGTTTTAAGGAATTTGTTAAAAGATAAACAATGTTGTGCAGTAGATACTTTCGATACATTTTCGTTAAAAGTAAATAAAAATAAATATAGTCACGCCTTTTTCTCGTAGGGGTAGGCAGAGACCACTTCCTTTCACTTGCTACGGTTCTTACACACATCTTTTGCTTCCTATACTTTCATCAGTGCTCTCATACATGCACGTCGGTTGTTGGTACTCTTGACCTGGCCTTTTTTCAAAACAATGTTGATCTGATCGAGATATGTTCGCCGAGGTCGACCTCTACCGACTTCCGTCCATTCACACTCGCCTTATAAATTTGTTTCGTCAATCTTCCTTCATCCATCCTTTCTCAATATTCTTCACTTTATCCAACCGAGTCACTAGCTATACTTCTCAGGCTACTCATCTCCGCAGCATTAATCCTATTTTCATGCTTCTTCTGCCAAATCCAACATTCACTACCATATATAAGTGTAGAAACCAAGACTCCTCTATGCTCAGCCAGAAGTGCATTTTTTAAAACTTTCTGGCTGTTCATAAAGCTATGCAGTGCCCCATTCATTTGTTTTTCTGCCAAGACCCTTCGCTTATTGTCACTGTCATACTTTCCACCTCTTGTAAACTTCGAACCCAAGTATACAAACTCTTTTACTTTTTCTTCCTTAATCAGAACAGTTTGTCGTGCTTTCTTCTCTTTTAAAAACCATTACGTTTTTTACGTTTTACTTACATTTATTTTTATCCTTTTGATTTTTAGGGCATCATGCATAACATTAACCATCGCCTGCAACTGCTTTTCAGATGACCCTAATATGATTTGATCATCGGAGTAAAGAAGGCATTTGACGATCAAATAATTAATTTTCAATCCAGACGCACTTTCTTTCAATTCTTTTATACAATCGTCTATATATAATTCATACAGCCATGGCGAAGCCACACATCCCTGTCTCACACCTTTTTTGATGATTTAAACCAGACCGTGTAAGCTCCGTTCAACACAATAAATTAAATATCCCGAAAAGTAAAATTACACTATAAGTATAATACAAATGTTTTCTCACGAGGAAAGAAAGTTAACGAAAATCAAGAACGAGTGGCTATGGTATGAATGAATTCAATAAGGTAACGTGGCAACGATGTACCAAACCAGAATTCGAGAAATTTGAATATAGCGGCAAAGTGGATTTAGATTTGCCGAAATGATCAGGGCCAGATGTCCCCACTTATTAATAGGAAATTCGTTACAAGCATGTCTAGACGCATAAATTCACTATAATCCGAAGTAAAGAAACACACGCTACTAGTGTCGCACTTGCACCATTAATTTAGGTACTATTTTAATTCCAAAGAAATATGGAAGCTTATTCACTTTTAAAGTATTCGAATACGGTTTTTCTAACTTTTAATGAAACCAATGTCGATAAAAAATTATCAAAATTAATTCACTGGGCAAGAAAGAATTTAAAATAATCTGCTACGCTAACAGCGCGGTGATAATATCGGAAGATGAGGACAATCTGCAGAAACTACTTTATAGATTCGAAAGAGTTGCAAAACAATTAAACATGGTGATCTCTGTCCAGAAAACGAAGTCTCTGACGATTTCAAGAGAACTGAGAAGGTGTAAGTTAGCGATCTACAATAAAAGTGTAGAACAGATCATGTCTTTCAAATATCACAAGTAATAGAAACATTAAAGAAGAACTCCGAACACAAACAATAGCGGCAGCTAGGGTATCTCCGGGACATAATATGGAGAAACAAACATATGAGTAGTGAAGGCAAAACGCGAATTTACAAGACGAGTGTAAAGGCAAGTACAGACCGGGCAACAAAATGTTGGCAATATGTATCCCGTCAACAAGATACAAGTTGCTAGATACACGGCAACATTGGGCGGCGTGACAACAAAGATATTTGTTGGTTGTTGCATGTATCCGTGTTCCGCTTTCAAATGGAAAACATCGCTTAGTGTGTACGTGCTAGTGCTGTTGGCAACACAAAATTTAACGAATCTTATTGATGGTGGAACTGCAGCACGGTAGTTTGTATTCTTTTTTACGATTTTAGGGGCTACCAAAGAAAGAATATATTCAAAATCAGATTTTGTCAGTCTAACGAAATTGCGGAACGAGGTACCATCGTTTAAACTTAGTTTAGACAATAGGTTATCCCCATGGCTTATCCCGTGTTTTAGAAATTCTCTCTGCCACCACTGTCTTTTCGTTTTTTGAACATTACCAGCAATTATTATAAAAGCAGCACTAGCACCAACAGCAATAGTGTCTTCCATTTTTAATTCAACACTTACTTTGGTGTGGACGTGCAACAGTGTTAGCAACATCAATATACAAATATGTTGACAACACCCGGTAACATGTTGCCAACATTTTTTTTGCCCGGTCTGTACTTACCTTAAGAACTACGCCACAGAAACACGAGCAGAAACAGCCGCTACTAAACAACTGCCAAGAACAACCGAAATGAAGACGCTAAGATCACTTACGGGCAAAACGATTAGAGACAAAGTGAGAAGCAGCGATATCGGAGCCCAATGTGACATTCCAGACATTGTAAGATGGTCCAGAATAAGAAGACGAGCATGGAGAGACCAAGTCGACAGAATGGCTGATAATCGACTACCCAAAATTGCAAAAGAGGAGAAACCATCCAACCGTAGACCTCCAGGAAGACCCCCCCAAACGATGGTTCGAAAGCTGGACATCGGAGTCACAACTTAGGCTACAGTTTTGAAAAAATCAAGACATTGTCGTAAAATAAGAAAAAGAATAATTCACTATAGCAATTTGTATGATTTAATCTGTTGTTGCTCTAATTTTGTCTAGTTTCCTACTTAGTGTCGTATCGTAAGAAAAATCCAGTCCCAATTTAAACGTAAAATTCTGGCAGTATGTAACTAATTGTGATTGAGCAAACGGAAACATAAACTAATAAATCTATTTTCGACCAGAAAAAAATATTGACGTCAAATTGTGGGCGATTCTGACCACAGACAATCTAAATTCGAAAAAGTTTCGATGCTATTTCAATACGATTTTGTTATGTAAAAATATTTTACGTCCATTGATAACACGAGTTCAAGTTTAACTAGCAAAAATACCATTATTTATTAGCCCGTGATTTGGTCGAGCCGAAATCGCTGATCTATTTTTGATTAAAATGTAATTATCATTATTTTTGTAGCGACTAGCGTTACATTTTTCTATTTTAAAGTATTTTTAGCTTACAATAAAGCAATAATTTTATCACTACTTAACTGGCACGACTACGAATTTATTAAACAAAAAATAATTCAACAGGTATATACGTAATTTTTTAATTATTTATGCATGAAAACTTTGACAACGAATCTGTTATTTAGGGCCTCCCGCGCGTTGGTGATTATTTATCGCAAAGTGGAAATAGAACGTACATATTCAAAACAGTGAGCGCGCGCATAATAGGTATATAACATAATATGCATTCTAGCATTATAAAATGGTCGATTAGACGATACAAAATAATTTTTAATTTGTTTGCTTATTAAATTTCTGTCGTGGGTACGCTAGCTTGACATCTAAATTGGAATATCCAATGTTTTGCGAAAACTACTGAAGCTTCAATTTTTTGACGGTTCCCTACGCTAGCTCTATACTAACTTAGTAGTTAGTAAATGGGAGAGTTACTAGCACCAGTTATTTGCAAGACAGCTAGTAATTTGGTGTAACTTCATACTAGCTTAGTAGTTAGTGAGTGAGTTAGTTACTAGCATCAGTAATTTGCAAGACAGCTTTTAATCCAATGTAACATTATACTAAATTTTAGTTAGTAAATCTGTCAGTTACTAGCACCAGTAATTTCCAAGACAGCTGCTTATGCAGTTTAACTTTTTATATTAACTTAATAGATGGATTAGCTGTTAGAACTAGTAATTTACAAGGCAGCTTCTAATCCAATGTAACTTCATAGTAGCTTGGTCGTTAGTAAATCGGTCAATAACTATCACAAGTAATTTACAAGACAGCTGCTTATCCAGTGTAACTTCATTTTGTTGTTCGTAAATGGGTAGCAGTAAATGGCTTAGTAGTTGCTAGCATCAGTAATTTGCAAGACAGCTTCGTATCCAATGTAACTTCATAATAAATAGTAGTTAGTAAATGGGTTAGTTACCAGTACCAATAATTTGCAAGGCAGCTATTAGTCTTGCGTGGCAAATTCGTAATCTCCAATGCGCATTTACCGTGATGAGTAAAAGTAACTTTTTATTATTCATTAACTGAAGATAAAAGTAAGGAGTGCGCGAGAGGTCGTTTTTTGTTCGGAATTTTGGATCAAATATAAACAAAATCGCTTACCTTTCTGTACAGCTTGACCCAGGTGAGGTCCCCCTTGGAGTCGGTATATTGCAAACCAAAGAACCACACTTCTCTCAAACCGATCGTTTTCACCACCTGATCGAAGAGTTGTTTGCCGGACGTCGTCTGTTGGATGGCGAACTCCAACTCCGCGTCCATGGTGGTCACCCGAACGTTCATCTGAAACGACAACAAAAACATGTGGTGAACTTTACTTGGATTAGAAAAAAACTCATCGAATATGAACCGCAGCTGTCGGAGCTGGACCAAGCAGACCATATTGCATGAAAAACAGTGCAAATAAATTGTAACAAACAAAAAAAAACATCGAGCAACCCCAAAAAAGAACTTTACCAAGCGGCAGATTTATTTCTGCTCCTCTGATATTGACATCTGTTTGAACCAGTCAAAGCAACGGAAACAGAAGTAATTATAGAAAAAAAACGCCTTGTATTTATACATCAAATTAAATTTTGCAGGCTTTAATTTTTATATTGACTCGTTTTTGTGGCAAGTACAATATTTTGAACAAAACAACTGAAGAGTGCGAGACAAAAGTAAATCATACAATTATTTGGAAAAAGATTTGTAGTTATTGTTACTGATTGTGTTCAGCGAGTACGCCCCTGAAGCCATTATTTGACCGCGACATCAAACGCCCGACCTAATTAATTGCTTCTGGCGATTGTAGAATATTGGCGAGAATTCGGTTAAGAAAACGTTCTTTCTAGAACGATTGTTTTGTACCTAATTAAGGAAAAGGTAAGTTAAGAAGTGAAGCTTGGTTTTGTGGACATAGAGACTTGTAAAGCGAATATCTAAGTGATTTTTAAATAAGTGTTTATTGTATTACATACCTATAGAAAAATTGGAATAAATTGTTTAGTTTTTTGTACTGAGTGTTTTAAATTAACGAACCCAAGACGAAATACCATTAATACAATAGCAATTTTTTCGATATTTGTAAAAGAAAAAAAAATGTTATCAATTTGAATAATATAGTTTCATTTTGCATTTTAATCTGTATGTAAAAAAATTTATAATTAAAAATGACTACCGAATTTGGGCAATAATTTTAACTAATTAAATTCTTGAATATTTCCAAGGTGAAAGAAGGATGTATATATTTTTTAAATATTATTTCTCATACGTGAAGGTTATCATCTAAATTAATTTATTACGGTGCTAATACACTTATCACCCAAAAACTCGACGTAACACATATTGTTTGCCTTTGTTAATTTAAAATGTGGTAAATTCGGTCAAGAATTCAACATTATGAGCAACCAAAGTCTTATCTTTAGATAATATTAACCGTTAGTTAGAGGTAAGCAAATTTAGAAAAACACAAACTTACAATTAACGAAGACTGTAACTTTAATTAGGTTGCCACAATTTAAATCATTGTTAATGTGTAGATGATCTTGAATTAGTTCACATTACCAAACTGTTGTTAATTCAAAAAGTTTGCCAACTTTAAACATTTTTTGAGGATGGATGAGTCAATTAACATTAACAATCTGTTAATTCTGTTTGGTACCAATGACGAAGATAACGAATAACACAAATTGACAATTAACGATGATTGTAACTTTAATTATAAAAGTTGCCACAATGTTAATCATTGTTAGTGTAAAGTTAATCAAGAATTGGTTAAAGTAATTAATCTACTGTTAATTCAAAAAGTTTGCCAACTTTAAACATTTTTTGAGGATGGATGAGTCAATTAACATTAACAAGCTGTTATCCCGAGAAAATAACTGATATCATGGAGGAATACTGGAAAATTAATGAAAGTCACTTAAAGATTTTTAAAATTAATCAACATTGGTATGAACTAACTTTAACAAGCTGTTAATTCTGTTTGGTACCAAAGACGAAGATAACGAATAACACAAATTGTAAATTAACGATAATTTTAACTTTAATTATAAAAGCTGCCACAATATTAATCATTGTTAGTGTAAAGTTAATCAAATATTGGTTAAAGTAATTAATCTACTGTTAATTCAAAAAGTTTGCCAACTTTAAACATTTTTTGAGGATGGATGAGTCAATTAACATTAACAAGCTGTTATCCCGAGAAAATAACTGATATCATGGAGGAATACTGGAAAATTAATGAAAGTCACTTAAAGATTTTTAAAATTAATCAACATTGGTATGAACTAACTTTAACAAGCTGTTAATTCTGTTTGGTACCAAAGACGAAGATAACGAATAGCACAAATTGACAATTAACGATGATTGTAACTTTAATTATAAAAGTTGCCACAATGTTAATCATTGTTAGTGTAAAGTTAATCAAGAATTGGTTAAAGTAATTAATCTACTGTTAATTCAAAAAGTTTGCCAACTTTAAACATTTTTTGAGGATGGATGAGTCAATTAACATTAACAAGCTGTTATCTCGAGAAAATAACTGATATCATGGAGGAATACTGGAAAATTAATGAAAGTCACTTAAAGATTTTTAAAATTAATCAACATTGGTATGAACTAACTTTAACAAGCTGTTAATTCTGTTTGGTACAAAAGACGAAGATAACGAATAACACAAATTGACAATTAACGATGATTGTAACTTTAATTATAAAAGTTGCCACAATGTTAATCATTGTTAGTGTAAAGTTAATCAAGAATTGGTTAAAGTAATTAACTAATTAAAGTTAATTAATTTAAAAAGTTTGCTAACTTAAAACATCTTTCGAGGTTGGAAGAGTCAATTAACATTAACAAGCTGTTATCCCAAGAAAAATTACTGATATCATGAAGGAATACTGGAAAAATAGTAAAAGTCACTTAAAGATTTTTAAAATTAATCAACATTGGTATGAATTAACTTTAACAAGCTGTTAATTCTGTTTGGTACCAATGACGAAGATAACGAATAACACAAATTGACAATTAACGATGATTGTAACTTTAATTATAAAAGTTGCCACAATGTTAATCATTGTTAGTGTAAAGTTAATCAAGAATTGGTTAAAGTAATTAACTAATTAAAGTTAATTAATTTAAAAAGTTTGCTAACTTAAAACATCTTTCGAGGTTGGAAGAGTCAATTAACATTAACAAGCTGTTATCCCAAGAAAAATTACTGATATCATGAAGGAATACTGGAAAAATAGTAAAAGTCACTTAAAGATTTTTAAAATTAATCAACATTGGTATGAATTAACTTTAACAAGCTGTTAATTCTGTTTGGTACCAATGACGAAGATAACGAATAACACAAATTGTCAATTAACGATGATTGTAACAAATAAAAAAAAATTGCCACAACTTTAATCATTGTTAGTAGGTATTTAATCAAGAACGTTATCCAACTGTTGTTAATTCAATAAGTTTGCTAACTTAACATATTTCGAGGATGTAAGAATCAATTAACATTAGCAAGCTGTTATCACAAGAAAATTACAAATTACTACTTGAATAGGTTCTCAAAATTAATCAGCTTCGGGGGTAATTAACTTTAACAATATGTTAATTCCATTTGATACCAATAAAGATTAAAAATAACACAAATTAACAACTAACAATGATTGTACTTGCACTAAAAAAAAGTTGCCACACTTTTAATCATTGTTAGTGTGAAATTAATAATGTTAATTAAAAAAGTTTGCTAACTTGGACATCTTTTTCGACGAAAGTGTCTATTGATATTAACAAGGTGTAATCACAAGAAAACTACAAATTACTACTTGAGCAATAATGGAAAAACGGTGAGAGTAATTTAAAGGTTCTTAGAAATAATTAGAGTTTGGTATGACTTAACTTTAACAAACTGTTATGTATGTTTGTTAGCAAATAAGAAAGTTAAACATAAATATTATTTGATTATTTATCGAATATTTTTACAATGACTTCTCAAGTAATACGATTATTTACCTGTTTCTTAACTTTACTCGACGATTTTTCAGGAAAAAGGGACATTTCTCTCGGCTGTTTGCCATTTCTGCTGTCACTATTTGTGAACTCCTCCATTTCAACGCTACCGTTTATGACACTAACAGACGTATTTTTAACATTTACATTATCCGTTTCTCCGAAATCCGACATTACTTTAATCCTAAATGCTTCCAACGTTTTGAAATTGAGCTTTTTGTACGTTTTTTTGATTTTCTTTTCGCAAATTCCATCTACGATATCTTTTACCAAATCGTTTTCAGATATTTTCAATAGCTCTCCCATCGAGACTTTATTTTCGAAATAATCGACAAAACTTTCGTCGGAATGCCATTTGCAGTAAGCGAAATGCCCTCTCAAAAAGTGCTCGATCATCTTCGCTTTGAATTCTTCCAATGTAGCGTTCGCGGAAATGCAGGATTTCTGCCAAGCCAGAGCGACGCCTCTAAGTTTACTAAAGGCTATAGAGAGTAGGTGGTTTTCGGAAAGACCGAAACGCTCGCGCAGGCCTTCGACTCTCGATAACCAAGAGAGAACATCCTCCTCGGGATGACCGTGGTATTTGGGGATGAGGGCGGATATCTCGGCATTTTGTAGACTGAGGATTCTCACGGCGGTGACGAAAACGTCGTCATATGCTATGGAAGTATCGTCGAAATTTTTGGTCGAGTTCAGCATGCTTGTGTTCGTACTTTGATCAAACATTTCTACTCCTAATTCTTTCACAAAAAAAAAACGCTGTTTTATTGATCACGCCTTGAATGCAGCTTTACGCAAACTAACTGTAAATGTAACAAATTTTGCAAATTTTAAAAACGTACAACCCAGCATTCAAACACCCAACGGTCAAAACACTGGAAAGTCAGCATAAATAAGGAATTTGTTGCCAATTAGTTGTCAGCCAATAAATTTTGTTGCTCGACTGTTTTCTAAAAATCGCAATTACTGCAAGATTGTAGATGGGGTCGTGAAGCCTATGCACCTTTTCAAGCACCTCGACCTATCAGATCTTTTGTGCATAACCCATAATCTATTCGATGCCCGGGATTCCGAGACTTCGAGCAAACTTTATCAGTTTCCTGGGGGCTAAGTTTCTGACATAAATGGGCTTTAGGAAGGCCACTTGGCAAAAATTTAACAACAAAATGGCAACTGAAGACCGGCCGATTTTTTCGACTAACAATTTTTTTTTGTTTATACCGCTTTGATAACTGATTATTTTTACCTTTGATGATTAAAAGAATTTGTTGCAGATCAGAATTTTGATAAGAGGTTTGCTGAAAGCCAGCAACAAAAGGGCAACTAAAGACCTGCAGGTTTTTCGACTAGCAATTTTTGTTTTGTTTATACCACTTTGATATCTGATTATTCAACCTTTGATGATTAAAAGAATTTGTTGCTGCTCAGAATATTAATAAGAAGTTTGCGAAGGCTACCAACAAAATGGCAACTAAAGATCGACCGGGACTAGCAGTAATTTTTTTTTTGACATCACTTTGATGCTCGATTATATTAAACTTAAGTGATTGAAGAATTTTGTTGCTGCTGAGACTATTGAAGAGCAGTTTCAGTCCGGTAACAAAATGGTAACTAAAATCTGCCGGTTTTTTCGACTAGCAATAATTTTTATTTGTTTATACCATTTTGATACCCGATTATTATAACCTATTGATGACTAAAGGATTTTGTTGCTGCTCAGAATATTGATAGGAAGTTTGCCAAAAGCCAGCAACAAAATGGCAACTGAAGATCGATCGGTTGTTTTCACTGGTAATATATATTTTTTTGTTTAAGTCACTTTGATATCCGATTATTATGAACTTTCATGATTGAAGAATTTTGTTGCTGCCCAAAATATTGATAAGTTTGCAAAAAGCCAGCAACAAAATGGCAACTAAAGGTCGATAAGTTGTTTTCACTAGTAATATTTTTTTGAAGCCATTTTGATACCCGATTATTATAAACTTTCATGGTTAAAGAATTTTGTTGCTGCCCAAAATATTAATAAGAAGTTTGCTAAAAGCCAGCAACTAAATGGCAACTAAAGATCGATAGGTTATTTCCACTAGTAATATTGTTTTTTGTTTAAGCCACCTTGATACCCGATTATTATGAACTTTCATGATTGAAGAATTTTGTTGCTGCCCAGAATATTGATAAAAAGTTTGCAAAAAACCAGCAAAAAAATGGCAACTGAAGACCGGCCGGTTTTTTCGATTAGCAATATTTTTTTGTTTATACCACTTTGATAACTGATTATTTTTACCTTTGATGATTAAAAGAATTTGCTGCTGCTCAGAATATTGATGAAAGTTATGCTAAGAGCCAGCAACAAAATTGCAACTAAAGATTGGCCGGTTTTTTCGACCAGCAATAGTTTTTTATACGACAATATTGAAGCAACAAGTTTCTGTATAGTCATCATATAAAGCTAGCAATAATTGCGGTTTTCAGAAAACGGTTAGAACAATAACATCGACTTTTTTAACAATTAATTAGCAACAAATTCTCGTATAATCTTTTTTACTTTTGCTGACTTTTCACTGCTACCTTAACAGAGCTTTTATCGAGGTAGATTTGTAAAATTTTAAAAATATTAAGTATAAAAATTAAAATAATTAAACAGAATATTAAAAAAAATCATTACACTAACAAATCCTTTAAATGAATTATACCATTTTACTTTTAATTCAATAGATATTCTAGACAATTTTGATTACTTTTTAGCATCACTTTCCACGACTTCTAATTAATTGTAAGTAAAAAATCAATAGTTTATCTGAATAATAAATCCTCTGATAAAAATTAACCAGGGTTTTGTTAACGCAAAAAAAAACTGATTAAAACCACAATAAACATCACCCACAGTCACATTCATTTACTAAAACACAAACGAAAGTAATACGTTTCGAAAAAGACTAATCATTAATTCGGGATATCACAAAAACGACGTTAGGAATTCGAACAAAAAGTATAGACGTTGCCGGTAAAACATTACTCGCTAAAAGAGCACTACAACAAATGTACAGTCGGCATTTCTCAAGGGGGCATAATTTTTAATAGGCACTTAAGCGGGTACGAGAGTACATACGATAGGAAAATTACTAGGTAATTATTTGGAAGTGGGGTCCACCATATTTTATGCCATAAAACAACGAAAACTTAAACTTTTTTTAACATTTTTTTTTATAAATTGGTCTACTTCACGCCGGATTTATGAAAAAAAAAAAATTACAAAAAAGATGACTGGATCAATAGTTTTTGACGTTGTTTTTTGTAAAATTTTAATGTTAACATTTCTTTTGTGATGGATTTTTTTAAAATAATAGATAAAAAAGCAAGCAAATTAAAAAAAATAATTTCAATATCAGAACTTCTTTCATACATTGTTATATTTTTTTATTTAAAAAAAATAACTTAATTGATTTTTCGGGTCTTTTCTAATACGTCCCCGAATTTTCAATTTGTTTTCTATAGCCTTTTAACCTTTGTTGGAGGATTGGTAACGTACCAGACGACTGGTGCAAGGCCGTTATCGTGTCGCTTTACAAGGGAAAAGGTTCGCAGCAGGACTGTAAGAACTACCGAGGTATTACTTTACTCAGCATAGTCGGCAAACTGTATGCAAAGATATTGACTAAAAGAGTAACGAATGAAACTGAGAAGATAATATGGGATGTGCAAGCAGGATTTAGAAAAGGAAGAAGATGTATAGATCAGGTCTTTTCATTACGAGGTATAGTCGAAAAGTCTTAGCTAGAGGTCAGAAGGTCTGTTGCGCATTTATAGACTTGGAAAAGGCCTATGACACGAGTGGTGAGTAGTGAATTGTGGTCGACATTGTCTATGTATGGGGTGAGCGATAGTTTAACACGAGCACTAAAATCACTTTACGAGGAGTCCACTGCTTGTGTCAGGATAATCGGAGCTTGCACAGACTGGTTTAAAATCGAAAAAGGGATGAGTGGCTTCACCATGGCTGTTTAACTTGCTCAGATACGATTGTTAAAAAGATTTGAAAGAAAGTGCGTATAGATTGAAAATGAATGATTTGATCGTCAAATGCCTTCTTTACGCTGATGATCAAGTCATATTAGCGTCATCTGAAGAGAAGTTGCAGGGGATGGGTAATGGTATGCATGATGCCCTGAAAATTAAGATGAAAATAAAAGTAAGCAAAACGAAAGTAATGATTTTTGAAAGAGAAGAAAACATGACAAACTGTGAAGTTCTAATTAAGGGAAAAAGAGTGGAACAAGGAAATGAAATTGTATACTTGGGTTCAAAGTTTACGAGAGACGGAAAGTATGACAGTAACCGTGAACGAAGGGTGTTGGCAGGAAAACAAATAAATAGGGCACTGCATAGCTTTATGAACAGCCAGAAAGTGTCAAAAAAGGCACGTCTGGCTGTTCATAAAAATGTGTTGGTTCCTACACTTATGTATGGTAGTGAATGTTGGGTTTGGCAGAAGAAGCATGAAAATAGGATTAATCCTGCGGAGATCAGTAGTCTGAGAAATATAGCCGGAGTGACTCGGTTGAATAAAGTAAAAAAGTGAGATAAGCGAACGCGGCGGTGTAAAAGAAGATGTGGTTACAAAGATTTTTGCACTTCGATTTACATCTTATTTAACAAATCTTTTTGTTTGGTAAAATTTTAAAGTCTTAAATACGTTCATTTTCATCCATTTTAAATGTCATAAATAATAATTATATTATAGTGAATTCTTCCCGCGTATTATTTTTATCTTAATCATTTAAATAATAAAAATTTTTAAAAAAATCTTGCGTAAGAAGAGGGAGGGGTGTTCGAGAAATCTTACGTATCCCTACATAGGGGTAGGGGGTGTCAAAAATCGTCAAAATCATCATTACGTAATAAATGAATGGCCCCTTATCTCTTACATCACTATATACATAAAAAGTTTAAAATTATTATTTTTTTGAAACAACATAATGTATGATTGTTAATTTTAGATGTAGCTTTTAAAGCTAAGAATAATAAACATTTCATTTCATTTAAAAAAAATTAGCATGAAAAGTTCGCGAAAAACATCGTTACAATGGTTTTTGTTACTATCAAACTAAACAAAAAAAAATTGAAC
Source organism: Agelastica alni (assembly GCA_950111635.1). Taxonomy (NCBI): domain Eukaryota; kingdom Metazoa; phylum Arthropoda; class Insecta; order Coleoptera; family Chrysomelidae; genus Agelastica; species Agelastica alni. Next base: position 9,380,508 of record OX467712.1, on the reverse strand, counting down.
CAGTCATATTTGAAAATTGTTTCATAAATCCGCTGCGCCGTGAAATGGATAAATTCGAGAAAAATTATTTGAAAATGTTAATTTTTCGATAACTTTTCCAAATAATTACCAAATTTCTTTCAACTTTTATAGGTCAAGTTCTGTCCAAATAATTACTAATTCCTATTCCAAACTATTAATTTTTTTTATTATTTGAAAATGTTTAACAATTTTTTTAAAACTATTTGCATTTGCATAAATTTGGCGATAACTCTCGACTAGTGGTCGAGCAAAAAGAAATCACTTTTATGATGTCCATTTTGACCGTTGGAGGGCATAATTTACATACCAACTAAAATTCCCAATAAATTAGCTCTGTTGAAGATGAGAAATCTAATGATTACGCTTTCAAATTATTTGTATAGGTGTACAGGGTGGCACAACAGTAATTGGACATTTTTTTTTGGCACTCGGAGATCCATTTCCATTCAGCCAGTATCTAAGACTAAGATGTGTTAATATGTTAGTCAAATCGTACACGATAATATTAGTGTAATAAATTGTTGGAATCTGAGGCATGCTAGTGAGTATGTCCTTAGTTTGAAGTATTGTTGTAGCTAATTTAGGTTAGATAAAAGTTACTTATTGATCTTATTTAGATCAGATTGTAATTTTAAAAAAATACCCTTTTTAAGGTATTTTATAATTAAAAAAAAAACATATACATACGAAATATATAAGCGAATCATATACGGTTTTATTGTTCAACGAGAGTAAATGTAAAAAGTTTATGAGTAGTCCAACTCGGTTGCGCAGTAATTCCCTAAAAGGTTTATATATGTTTGTTGACGGTATTGATTGAAAAATATGTGGTGTAAATCAGCCACTTCTAGACATACGTAAGATATAAGCGAGTAATAAACGGTTTTATTGTTCAACGAGTTTTTTTTTTAAACTCCTAGTGGATACTGCAATCTGCCTGGTTGGCAATAAGCGTTTGTTATGATTAGTAGATAATGACGCGTAGAGTACCACTCCAATGAGTGATCTCCTTAAAATTTATCTAAATCCTAAATCTAGAGTTTTTTAGTCAATGTGAACTTAAGCATAATCACTTATCGGAGTCCTGTAGGCAGATTGAATGGCAGCAGTCGTTTCAGTCTACGCACTTCATTGCCATCGCGCACATTTAATTGTCTGGCGAGCACAATAGGATGCACTAGCACTCGTTCACTGTATCTCGCACTAAAACGATATATTGTATCCTTGACACATTCTCGGATTTTTGCTAAAGGTGGAACAAAGAGAACTTGGCAGGAAGATAACTTGAAGTCTATAAAACACACCGACGGTGAAGGAAAAAGACACATTATTGTGCATGCAGATGGAAAGCATGGATTTGTTGATGGGACGGATCTTTTATTTTCGTCAAAATCAAAATCGGCCGATTATCATGACAATAAGGATACAGAAATGTTTGTGAAAAGGTTAAAAGAGAAACTATTGCCATCGTTATATGAACCATCTTTCATTGTATTAGATAATGCTCCGTACCATTCGGAAATTTTAAATAAGCAACCAACAAACTCCTGGACGGTACAGAAAATAAAATAATGGTAAACGAAAATATTTCATTTCCACAGTATTGCTTCAAGCTGGAATTATTATCGATAGCTAAAAGGCAGGAAAGGGAAAAAATTTACAAAGTGGATCAAATTATACTCAGTTATGGACATCGTGTGCTAAGTTGATGCCTCGGTGACTAATCCGATACCATCGTATATTGGTGAAATGAGCTATACATGTTTTGTGTAATTGCAGATACCTGGCCACAGATTCCAAGTGTTAATCTTTTTTTGCATACCGGGGAGCATTAACAGTCGGCAAAATTGTGAAAGAAACTGTTGAATGTAGTTTGAAAGGTTTTACAACCGGAACACACATGTCAGTTTTAATAAAGCACGAGGATAGTTCACGAATTGTTGTCCCTAACGTAGAAGCAAACACCTGAGAAGAATGAAACTAATTTATTTTTTAACGTAGTCACCTGCAACGTTTATTCACTTGGTATATCGGTGTTGAAGTGTTTTAAACCCTTCTGAAAAAAATTCACAACTTTAAGTCTCCAGCCATTCATCTACCGCCGACATCACTTCGTTATCATCAGCAAAGCGGATTCACGAAGATTTTCTTTTAATTTTGGGAATAGATGGTAGTCGCTGGGGTCAAACATGGAGAATAAGGGGATTGTTTAAAAATTTCAAATCGCGCATTGTGAATAGCAGTCATTGCAACACAACTTTTGTGGGCCAGAGCGTTTTCCTAGTGGAAGAGCACACCTTGACTCAATTTTTCTCATCTCTTTTCTCTGATCATTTCGCGTACTTTTGGTATTAAATTCGCATAATTTTCACCTGTTATGGTGCGCTCACGCGGTATGTAATTCACTAAAACACCACCTGCAAAATCCCAAAAAACTGTAGCCATGATCTTACCAGCTGATGGGGCAACACGAAATTTTCAAGTGGGAGGGGAACCCCTATGCCGCCATTCCATGCTTTGTTTTTGGATTTTGGATCAAAGTGATGAACCCATGTTTCGTCGACCATAAGAACTTTTCGCTTAAATTCATCGGGATTCCTGTTAATAATACAAATTTGTCTCCTCTGCAACCTAGCGAACACGCTTCTGGTCTGCCATCAGCATTCGTGGAACCCAACGTGCAGAGATCAAATTCCTGATGTAAAATTTTTTTAACGTTTCCAACTGAAAACCTACATGTCTCGGCTATGGCCTTACTGTAATTCTTTTATCATTTAATACCAAGTCATTGACATTCATATTTTCTTTGGTAACCACAGTTTTGGGGGCTCCTCTACCTGGTTCCTTTTGACAGTACTATCTTCCCAGTTTGAAATCTCCTGACCAGTTGTTGATTACCTGGTACGAAGGGGCAGTCACCCAATACTTCTACCATTTCCTTATAAATTTATTGCGGTGATAACCCCTTTTTACACAGGTGCTTTATCGCACCTCCTATCTCAATTTTATCCATTTTTATAAAATCACATCTCAATGGAAAAAAATTAATATTTAACATACACGAACTGATGCGCTAATGCTAATTGGTACACAATAATGTCATACGATAAGCTTTTGCCTGACACTTTATTTGCATTTGTCATTCAACGCTAACTATGTTAGAGACAACTATTATGTTACTAACACAATTGTGTAAATAGAAATTAATAATTGTTCTTTTTCATTAAACCTTCAACTGAGCCAAATCCCAAACTGCACGCTGTTTCCACGCGGTAAGTAATCCAAATGAAACCGGATCGGTTTTATCGATCGCGGCTCGCGTGCGGTGTAAACCCGCCTATACACAACAACCGCTTCTATCGTATGAAACAAAAATTATATCAAAACTGATTTTACCGTTATTATTAAAACGTGCTCATTATACAACAAAGTCCATTCATTTGAAGGTAACGCACCTTTGAACTGATATTATTTATGGAACATCACTACAATTATTTGTTAAAGAAATGTGTCGCTCAATTACCGACCGCACAAAATTTAGATTTATTCAATAAAAGCATTTTTTGTTACAAGAAAAGAAAAACGATATTTATTTGGATTTTCTTCACAAATATTCAGACGGATTTTTTTTTATGTAATATATGCCCGTGAATGCGGTCGAACCATGAAATAAAAGATTGCGGGATTACCATTTTATTATTTTTAATCATGTAACATTCATGGAAATTCGCAAGCCGCAAATAACGTTAAAAAAACATTCATGATTTTTTAATAGACTTTTAAAAGGTTTTTAAAACCGCAAAACTAAAAAGAATAAAAATTAAACCGAAATTAAATGTGGTATGCACTCATTAAAACGCAACGGCTTTATCATGAGAATGAAATTAGAGTAGAGTAAAAAGGGAGACTCTGTAATTTAAAATATCAGTGGTCTGGTTGAGACCCGAGAGGTCCACACGACTAACTTCCCAGTGGAAAGAATGAGAAAATACTGTTACGTTCCGGCCCTGTTCGTCACAGCTGGGGTGCATATTAATGAAGCGCTTTGTCGGCCTCCATCTAATAAACTAGACTAGGTTTTCTATGGAAAGCTAGAAAGTTTTTTACTCCTGATCAACTGTTGACGACGTACAAGGCTCAAATCCGTCATCTACTGGAGTATTGCTCGCATATTTGGGGTTCAGCACCAAGGCATTCTCTTCGACTTCTAGATTCCATTCAGAAAAGAGCCATTCGCTTGATAAACAGCTCAACTCTCACAGATACCCTTCACCATCTAGAACATAGAAGAAGAGTTGCAGACCAGTCATTGCTCTACAGATATTTCCATGGCAGATGCTCCAGAGAAATAAGAACTCTTGTACCACTATTGGCCACGTTCGGCCGAAAAACTCGGCACGCTGATCAGTCTCACCCATTTACTCTCAAGATTGACACTACAAGGACCAATCTTCATCAAGAATCCTTTATTTACAGGGCTGCTACGGAATGGAATAAGCTTCCAAAATCAGTTTTTCCAGAGAACTATGACCTGCAACTTTTTGAAAAGCGTGTCCACAATCATTTCCTTTCTATAATCCCTTCCCCTTCTAATAGTCGCAGTGCGGGCTAGGTCTACCCTTTTTGCGACTATTTTTATAAAAAAAAAAACTCCCGCCGCGTCCAGGGACTTCGAGATGATTCGGTTTCGCGAAATAGTCTGGATTATGATTGAGAAATATTAAAAATGACGGCGGTCGTAAAAAGGGGGACAGTGGTCGTAAAAAGTGGGACAGCGGTCGTAAAAAGGGGGACAGTTTAGTTTTTAAAAGTGTTTTCAAACTTTTTCTTATAATTTTAACAGCGGGAGCTATTTTCAATTGTTTATAACTATTGAAATTTTTTTTTTAATTATTATGATCAATAATTATTTGTTAGTAAGAATATTTAATGGTTATAAACCATGCTTGATTATTTTTAACAATAATTTTTCAGTGTTATAGCGTCTTCAATGCTATTCTCTCAATGCTGACACAAGTTTAAAATTCTCCAATTTTTATTTTTGTTTTCTAAAACTATGCCTTTTTTATGAAATATTGTCATCATATTTTTCATAGAAATATTCCTAACATGCGGTAATCATATTATTGAAAAGATCTTAAAGTTCTTTATTAAAAATAGTATAATTTATAAATTGAAAAATTCAAGTAGTTTACCATGTTTTTTTTGTTTCTTGATTCTCCATAAAAAACAGCTCGACCGATTTTGCTAAAAATCTAATCAGTTGTAAGTTGCGTAATTATGCGTCTAATGCAATTGGTCCTACGTCGATATCATTTCTTGTTCTCGAGATAATCGAGACGAAAAATAATTCCGAAAGTTTACTATTTTTTCAGTTTTTTGATTCTCCAATAAAAAGCAGCTCCACCGATTTTGCTGAAAATCTAATCAGTTCTTAGTTGCGTAATTATGCGTCGAATGCAATTGTTTCCACGACGACATCATTTTTGTTCTCGAGATATGGAGACGATAAATAATTCCTAAAGTTTAACATTTTTTTCAGTTTTTTGATTCTCCATAAAAAACAGTTTGACCAATTTTACTGAAAATCTAATCAGTTCTAAGTTGCGTAATTATGCGTCGAATGCAATTGGTCCCACGTCGATATCATTTTTTGTTCTCGAGATACGCACATACACACGCAGACGTCCACTTAAAAACTAATTTATTCGACTCTGGGGACCTTGAAATGTGGAGATATGTCAAAATTCGGGATTCGCAAGATTGGACCCATTACCAAAACTTCCCACTGGGAAGTTAATAAAAAAACTGGATTTAATTATTCACCCCAAATAACTGGATAATATGCTCTGGATAAATGTTTCTGGATAAATTTTAATTTTAAAATCGTTATATTTTGCGTATAGTAGAATACCACAATTGTAAAGAGTGACTTATATTGTAAAGCGATTTTATAGGCCAATCAGAAGTTTACCTTGTACCAAAAAGTTGTTTTTAATAGTTGTTGAATACCAACAAAAAGATAAAGATTCAGTATTAATTAATAAAACAGAAGAAAAAACAAAAACTGTTTATTCTTTCACAAATTTACAAAAACCTTCTTTTACTCACTCTCCAAAATTGAAAAAAATCGCTATCTTTATATATTTTTTGGATAAGTAATTTATTTGTTTATTATTTACTTTCCGAACAGGTTTAAATATTTAAATATTTTCGTTAATTTTACTGGTTTATTTTTTAACTGTTCAAATTTCTTCTAAGCAATCAAGGGTTCGATGCAACATGCAATGAAACGTTGTCAGCGTGTATGATTCAACTTGAAGGTATCTGCATGGTTGTAGTTATATCTTTCTCTAACAGTAGATAATAGACGAGATCAACAATGACATCGCAAATTAAAGCTACGTTATTGGCAAAAACGCCATTGAGCAGGTCTTGGATTTTATCGTCAAAGCAGTTTCATAGACGTAATGCTAGGGTTTCGTAAAGCAGAGACCGGAATGTTTTTGTATTATTAGGGGAAGGCGTTTTTACGTTTAGTTTTGATTGTATATTTTTACGTGCAATACTTATCGTCAAGACTACTAAGTTTTAAAGTTTGTAATAAACATTGTTTCTATTTCTTCGTTGACATAATTAGAAGTGTGAATTGCAGTAATTAAGCTTTAAATTTGGTGAAAAATAATAAATATGAGCCAGAGAACAAAATATGAATGTTAGTGAGGTAGTTACATTAAGTAGTATTTTAACAAAAGTTTCCGAAGCTATTTTGTACGAAATAATTAAAACAAGTAATGACATAAACGATATTAATACTTCGAAGGCTGAGACTAGAGGAAGAAAACAAATCAAATTGGACGATACAACAAAACAGGTCATTCGTCGTGCAGTACATGAATTTTTATTAAAAAGGAATTAACAACTGTAAAGAAAATTGTAATCTCTCTTCAATCTAATGAAAATCTCCCAAAAATATCAAGACGTGTTTAGTTACGTACTTTGCGAGAGATAAACTTCAAGTATTTAAAGAGAAAGAGAAATAGTACCCTTATTGAAAAAGAGGAAATCATTTTATGGCGCAGAAAATACCTAAAAGAAATAGCAGAGATTCGAAGACAGGGTAGAAAAATATATTATACAGATGAATCCTGGTTGAATGAAGGACATACCTTGACAAAAATTTGGCAGGATTTAAATGTAAAAAGCAAACATTAATCTTTTGTAGATGGTTTATAGACAGGTATAAATAAATATATTTTTAATATAAATGACACTTTCCAAGAAAAATTTTTATACTTGGGACTCATTTATTCACCGTAAATAACTTAGTTAAGGAACGTCATAAATATTAGGATTAAAATTAAAATAGAAGTCTCATTTTTTAGTGTTTCTGGAAAAATAATTTTTTAAAATGAATGAGACATTCTTTGAAAATTTGTTTTAAATAAAAAAATATGTATTTTCGAACCACCCATTATGCAGTTTTCTGTAAAAATAATGAAATGATGCCTAAAACACTACACAAGTTATACTGTAGATTCATTTATTCATCCCAAATAAATTTGTTACATTTTAATTTTCAAATCCTTATATTTTCCTACAAACATATATATTTAAAATAAATGACACATTCTAGAAAATTTGTTTTAAATACAAAAATCCGTATTTTTGAACTACTCCGTATGCACTTTTCTGCAAAATTAATACCTGAAACACTGCACAGATTTATTTATTCATTTTATTGAAGAACTCGTTAAAGAATATTGGGATTAAAATTGAAACTGAAATCTTAGATTTTAATTTTCAAATCCTTATAATATTTTTCTGAATAAACATTTTCTAGAAAATTTGTTTTAAATAAAACTCCGTATGCACTTTTCTGCAAAATTAATAAAATAACACCTGAAACACTATTATTGAACCAAATAAAGAAATGATACTTGAAATACTGCACAAAAGTTATTCGAGAATTAATTGTTGACTTTTATTTGAAACCAAAGAACATTTTACATAAATTGAAAAATTTCCTACCGATTTTCCAGACACCATCTTTCTTAACTACCTCGCACTAGAGTCCGATAAAGATCTCGAAATCCAAGCACCGATAAAAATACAAACACTAATAAATTGTTAATCACAAATGGAAGCACCAAAACAGTTGTACCTTTACTTAGGATAAATCCTGCAATGTCGAGTTCGAAGTAGGTATTTGAAATAACGAACACCTTCAAAGTTTGCGGGACCGTTGAGAAGACTATGGATGACTAAACTGCGCCGTTGCCTGTGCATTAAAACACATACCTGTGTGTAAATCCGATCCACATCTTACGTAACTTAATTTTTTTTTTTTGAATTCATGAAATTTGTAGATATGTAAATTGTACCTATTTTGTTCCTCATTTTTGTTAGGTCACCAAAAGTTTGAACTAGTAGAGGAAATTGCTTTTAGAAAACAAATGGGAAAAATTATCTTATTTAATTTAACTTCATTTTATTTAAACATTTTTATGAACAATACTTTGTGCACATTTTTTATAACGTTTGTAGGTATGTGGCACCAATTAAAAATAAAATAAAATCTTTGTTGCCCACTTTCGGGATAAAGGTTTTCGACTTGGCAACATTGATAAATTGTAGACAGACGTTTAATCACAGATAGGACAAGGATGAACCAATGAAAGTGTACGATTTCAACCGGCTTTTCAACGTACGAGCAACAAGTACATTGTGTGTTGGCGCTGTTATTATTTCATAACGGCAGATGTCACTCGAAGCTTAACCAGCGGCGAGCCAAGGTTTTAATTATTTCAACACGCCCGTATATTAAATTTTTAAACCGCCTGGAAAACGAATACAATAACTTGTATTTAAATCTAATAATATCGAGAACTACGTAGTGAAAATTTAAAAGAGCATGGTTTTTGTGCCCAAGTGTATCGTAAACAAATTTTCACGAAGATGACGATAAAAACAAGTATTTTCAAACAAATACTATGAATTATTCGTCAGCCAGTAAAAAAAATAGTGTGAATTAACAAAAAGTGCTTATTTGTATTGCAGAAGTCTTAATTTTAACTAGTTTGATATTTCTAATTGACTTAAAAAATAATTGAAATTCTCAGTTAGCCCCATATTTAATTTGTTTTCTTGGTACGCAAACACGGCATTTATTTTGTAACGTGAATAAACATCGACCCTGGTGAAGGGCAAGCTATTTTCACAGAATGCAGTAGTTGTAAGGTGAATCTTGAAAGTAAATGTTTGAAGTTATACGCAAAAGTGCTCGGGTCTTTTCTAGTACGTCCCCGCAAAGATAGGGATTTAGTATCAAAAAAAATACACAAGATAAGTTCTCAGTTTTCTTCTTTCTTCTTTTGCTGTTCGTTGTATTTTTTTTTTGTTTGTAATACTAAAAAAGCGACGAATAATAATGTTTTATTGTACATCTAATACAAAACATAAAGACTAAAAATTAAGTTTAAGGAATGAGACACTTTACTGCATTGAGCCAGCTATATAACCTATGGTAACATGAAAGTTGGGAGGGGATTCTGAAATCCCTTTGTCCATTGCATTTGTTTTTTTCTTTTAATCGACGAGCCGCTGCTGCGGGAATCACCACCTGCTATGACATCACACTATGAAATAAAAATAAGTTTGGCTAGAAATAGCGCATGACGTATCTCTCGATTTCAATGTCAACTGATGAACCAACGATAAATAATCAAGATCTTACAATTAGTAGGATACGAGTATGTGCTGTATCTAATTGTAGGACATATCGCTGAAATCTAAATTATTTCGGGACTACACAGTGAGAAACATTAAAAGGGAATAAAGAGCTGGATAGCTTTTGAATTAGGGTTTTCTTTATAAAAGATCGTTAGTCAGACATTATTATTTTATACGTCTGTATTGACCATTACAGTAATTTATTAACAAATATTAAAAAATAAAGTATTATTCTACATACATATAGTCACGCCTTTTTCCCGTAGGGGTAGGCAGAGACCACCTCCTTTCACTTCCGCTACGGTTCTTACACACATCTCTCGCTTCTTCTACTTTTATCAGCGCTCTCATACATGCTCCTCAGTTTTTGGTACTCTTGACAGCTGACCTTTCTTCAAGACAATGTTGATCTGATCGAGATCGATGTTCGCCGAGCAGTCGACCTCTACCGACTGGCCGTCCATTCACACTCGCCTTATAAATTTGTTTCGTTAATCTTCCTTCATCCATCCTTTCTACCTGTTCAAACCATCTAAGCATTCCTTTATCTATCTTTGTAATCAAATCTTTTTTTACACCACAGCGTTTCCTTATCTTAAGATTGACGAAAGAGATTTATAAGGCGAGTGTGAATGGACGGCCAGTCGGTAGAGGTCGACTGCTCGGCGAACATCGATCTCGATCAGATCAACATTGTCTTGAAGAAAGGTCAGCTGTCAAGAGTACCAAAAACTGAGGAGCATGTATGAGAGCGCTGATAAAAGTAGAAGAAGCGAGAGATGTGTGTAAGAACCGTAGCGGAAGTGGAAAAAAGTGGCTCTGTCTACCCCTACGGGAAAAAGGCGTGACCACATGTATGTATGTAATTTGGGAATTCCTAAAATCGTTCGATTATTAACAAATGCAAGCACAAAGAATTGATTGACGACAATACTAAATTTAAAATTAATCAAATAAGTACCAGATACTATTGAATACTTCCAGCATTCGAAGTTTTGTTCCCAACTTAAAAGTAGGTACTCGGTTCTCGTTCAAGTTCTCGAATCTTAAAAGTTTTCGAGAAACGAGTTCTTGATTCTCATCAGTATTCGAGAACCGAGTTTTCGATTCTTTAAAGTATTCGATTCTTTCCATCTTTACCCCGACCAGCAAGCACAAATCAAAATTCCAAGCTGCTGAAATAAAATACCTCGGACGAGTTGGAGAGAAGACAGGAAGAGACAAAATAGGGATTTAGACATTCTATGACTTCAAAATTATCTTCAAGTAATAGGAAACAGTTTGTTGGTTGTTGGTGACAAGAAATTAAGAAATATCACCTTTGATATTGAAGTTTCACCTCGGACCTTTGCTGTTCACTTTGTTCATTAATGACCTCTCTGAAGTACTTCAACGCTACTTAATTCACATGTTTGCTCATGATACGTTGTTATACTGCCGGGGATGCTTTATCGATTATAAAAAAGCCTTCGATTCCATAGAACTTTGGGCAATAGAGAGAGCAACTGCAAAATAGACTCTCGCTATAGAATTCTCACACACAATATATACAAAAAAGCAACAATGACAGTACAGATAGGTGGGAACACTAAACCTGTACTAATTAACAGAGGAGTTCGCCTAGATGACGTTATCTCATCAAAATTGTTTACACTCGCAATTGAAGACGTGTTCAAGAACATCGACTGGACTAAAAAAGGGATAAATATTAATGGAAGAACACTGAGCCATCTGCAGTATGCTGACGACATAATTATTATCGATACAAGTTTCGAAGAATTGCAGACCATGATTATTCAACTATTGAGAGCTTCGGAAGAAGTAGGTTTCAAGATGAATCTGGAGAAGACAAAGATAATGACGAATACACAGGACTTCAGACAGATAACACTCAATGAGAAACAATTTGGAAACAGTAAGCGAATACATATACCTAGGACATATAATGAAAGTAAACAAGGAAAATCAAACTGCGGAAATTACAAGACTAATACGGCTGGCTTGGGCAGGTTTTGGAAAGCTGAGCTGGATACTGAAAAGTAGTAAAATACAACAATATCTGAAAACAAGAGTTTATGATCAATGTATCCTTCCTATACTCACTTATGGCTTTAAAAAGAGACACAAAGAGCGATGGAAAGATCAATGTTGGGAGCGAAATTTAGTAATAGAAAAGCAAACGAATGGATTAGAAGTAAAACGAAAGTGAAAGACGCAGGAGAATATGCCACCCGACTAAAATGGAGTTTCGTAGGACATAATGCCCGTCTGAAAGACAAAAGATGGAATAATGAAAATGGAGACCATGGCTACGTAAAAGACATAGAGGAAGGCCACAAATGAGATGGGGAGATGACATAAAAAAGATTGGCGGACTTCACTGAAAGCAAATGGCGCAAAATAGACGACGCATGGTGGATTAAAATGAGGGAGACCTACGTCCAAAGTTGGATCACTTGGGGCTAAAGAAGAAGAAGATTAATACTGGGCAACGAGCGATATCAAATGTACAAATAGGACACAAGAGTAGATGACATGCTGAAAAAATTAAAAATATTGTCAATAAAAAATCAATCGTACTGTGATACAATGATATTCATTCACAAAATATTGAAAGCATTAATACCAAATTATCTACGGCAGATGATAACAACGTTTGGAGAGATACACGAAGAAAGAACTAGACAAGTAAACGACATCATCATCAAAGGAAAAGTATATTTTGTGCAGGGCCATCCAAATACAATCAATCAAGAAGAGATTTAAAAAATAATGAAAGTGTGAAAAAGTTTAAGAAGTTGCTGCTACAAGATATTGAAGATAGTTAAAGTATTGAATAAGAAAATATTTATGAAGATGTGTTCGCTAAAATATTACCACCCAGTGCTACTTTAAATTACAACAACTTCGCTAGTTTGGCCGGATGATACCAAAGCCAGACCAAAGATTCCCAAAACAAGCCTACCAATCTTGTTTTTTCGATATTAACCCGTCAAGTCCAGACTTCACACCCCTTCGTGGTTACTTGGGAGACCTGCAGAACATCTCTTTCCAAAGACTCGTTCATCCGACGAACAGCGAGGCTTTGAAACACATTGCCTATGGCATACAATCTCCAGAAAAACCAATTCCTACCTTTTTTTCCCTTGGTTCTCACGATGTTCTCTGAGCATCACAGGATATCCCTTTTCGTGGGAACCAGAACATAAACAAAAGAAAAAGAATCTACGGAAGAAGACCCTGATGATGACCAAGATGCACATTAGAAGACAACGTTAGGAAAGCAGGGAGTGACAGAGGAGCTACCAGTTCCAAAGTTCTCTCTCTGCCAACCGCTGCACACACACGGTGGAAGGTACCTAACAGATTAAGAAGATAAAGAACTCTAACCCGAGAATTAACAAAGTAACTGTAATTCTCTGAATGAACTTTGTGAACATGAAAATATTATTTGAATTACGCGATATTTTTAACAAATACACAAACGAATCTGCGCATTATTTTATACATTAATAAGTAAACATCGAATACAATTTATGTTAAGATAAAAAATAATCTAATATTTATTTAAAAAAATACAATTATTAACGATTCTATAAATTGATTGTAAATCAGCATTATTTTTATCAAGATTAAATTATCTTATCGAATTAAATGTGCGATAAAACAAAAAATTATTATATTGTTTTCTAATATCGGTTATTTCAGCATAACGTTTGACGAAAACAAAAATACACTAAAAGCCCTATCATTACATAATTTCGAGAAACCATTTTAGGAATTGTGGATTAAAGATTATCAATTGTGGATAATGTTATCGGAATTTTATTGTTTTTTTTCTTAGATTATTAGAATGATTGATTGTGGAACTGATGAGATCAGCACCAACTTGAGAGAAACTACTTGTGCATGTTTTTCATATTTCACGCTTAAACATTGTAGGATTACCCATTTTCAATACGATTAGTGGTGAAACACCACCGAAAGAGTTGCAATGTTATTCCTCTTTCAAACACAAAGGATGAAAGTTTCTATATTTAGATATGACCAAGACGACAAGAATTCTAAAAATAGAAAGCCATTTGTACAGTGACTTTCGATTTACGACACCAAACTTTCCATTAAATTCAAATTTAATGCGAATCCAAACTACCTTGACAATGTTATTTGGATTGCTTGTGATATTAAACGCTGTTAAAATTGATCATTTTGGAAGGAATTTTAATTCATTACTAATGACAAACACTAGCAGTGTGTTAACACCAAAATCGACTAACGCAAAATTTGTTTATAAAATATAATTTATATATATACAGGGCGTTTCAAAAAAATGTGAATCCGTCTCTAGGATAGGTAAAAAACTGAAAAATAATTGGGGTTTTCTTAGTAAACATTTTTCGTAACGCCATCCGTATTCAAGATAAAGGGCGTTGAAGAAAAAAAATGTATACACATTTATTACGATTCTGCCGAAACTACTGGAAATATTGTAATTAAATTTTATACGAATATGTTTTAGAAGCTGATACATCGCATGAATTTGTTTTTATATCTGACTCTCATAGAGGGCGCTAGATACACGGTTCGTACCAAGTAGTATTGAACATAACTTTTTTAAGGTTAGATTCATTAATCAAAATTTCAAGTGAACTTAAACACCATTCAATAGGGAAAAATCACGTAACGCGAGATGGCGCTGTCAATGACAAAATATCGGACCGAGGTGTGAACAACAAATATTCTGTCATTTGATCACTTGTAAACCAAATTTTCTATTGAAGGGAATTTTAGTTATCTCAAAGATTTAAGTTGATTTTTTGTGTTAAAATATTGGATTGAAGATGGATTTAAGGTTTGTTTTCGACGTTTTAGTTTTATCTTAGCTGGATTCTTGTTAAATGCCAGTATAGACCGGGTGTGCCCAGGTATCAATTTTGGTTTGTTTTCAAAGTTTTTCAGTTCTGTTGTCCCTGGAATTCTTGTTGCAATGCCTATGGAAGTCAAAATATTAATTTCGGACATATTGTATTATGTGGGTGAACCCAATTAAAAGGATTATATATTATAATCCTATTAACTACCGTTACTTCTATCTTTCTTAATTATGGAATGTTGATACTTCAACACCGGAAGGTTCTAGATAGAAACAGATCCATCTTTCAAACGGTTTCTCTGTGTTATTGAAGTCACTATAAATAATCACAAATAAAATGATAGATCATTGGACAACAATATCAAACTTACCACTGAAAAATTCATCTTTTACAAAGTGCTTGCTGCAAACAAACGTAAATCATCAAGGAAATGTACGCAAAGAACATTTTTCGCGATTTTATCTCAATTTCACCTTTTTTATTCCATTGCATTTTTGGATTTTGTGGTTTATTAACACCAATTCTTCGCAAAATATCGATCAAATATAGCACTTTCAATGCTTAAATTGCTCAAAATAATATACAAAGTTCACTTTTCACCAATATAAACAAATGGAGGTTAGTTTGTTGTTTAGACATCGAGAAGTTCATACGATTAATAATAGATGTCACCCACTCCGTGATTTTCCCCTATTTTACACCAAAAAGGTACTCTTGGTAAAACTGGATACTGTGTACCGTTTTCGGAATATTTTGATTTGAAAATTATGAAGTAATAACCACATTTTTTTTCTTCAACGCCCTTTATCTTGAATAAGGATGGCGTTACGAAAATTTTTTACTAAGCAAACCCCAATTATTTTTCAGTTTTCTACCTATCCTAGACACGGGGTCACCTTTTTTTAAAACACCCTGTATATAATATAATATATTTTTTAATTTTTCCTTAAACAAACATGTTAAAGGCCAAAAGAGTAACAACGGTAAAAAAATCAAACTGCTATTTACAACGCCAATAATTTTTTTAATTAAAAAACTTAAAGGTTAAAAGCGAACAGATTTTATTACAATGAATATGTGAAAGAAAAAATATATCTGTATAACAAATAAGCGTATGAACGGGATCAGAACTCCTATTTTCTAGCCTACACAGCACCATGTGTAGGTTACTTTTTAGCTTCTGTAATGTTAGAAGTTCGATCCCAATTAGATACTTGTTAAAAAAGTTACCGCTATCAACAAATATATTTTAATTTACAATAGGGGGAACTTATATAAATTTACTTATAATAACGTATTCAATGAATGATAAAAGCTTAAATATTGTCTTAAGAAATACATTAACAATAACACAGTGAAAAAATACTTTTTATTTTAATTTTAGTAACAAAACAGTAGAAATTTTAGGTTCAAATTTTGACATTAGAAGATAGATCCACCTTGTATAGTCTCACCTAGATAAACACAGCAACAGGTGTCTGTGAAACGTGTCTACTAAATATCTCTACGCACTTTTCTTTAAACGTTTTCAATGTAATAAAAACTAAATATAAAGAAATTAATAGTTTTGACTTACTTGTTTCGGCATTTTTACTCTTATTTATTGGTAATCCTTTATCTGTAAATAAAAAATGGAAATTTTTTAAAAATAAAGTATAAAAAAAAAATAAATACCTATGCAGATTGTAACAATTTCATTTTATTAATTATTCAATTACATAAAAGAAAAGTAAAACTGGTTTCTTTTGGGAAAAATATTAACAATTAAAATGTAATAAGTGGTAACATGGCTGAAACTGACGAGTCAATGAAATGAGTAGGTAAATCTGAGATATTAATGCAAATCGCCATGAAATATGAAGCCTGCATTTTTCCAATCCGGTTGTGGGCATTTCCTTAGAACACTGAAGATTCCACCTTTAATTAATTAAATTATACCTGTCAGGCAAAACCTATTTTTCTTTTTTCTTAATGTAAATAAGACGTTAAACATTCTTTTTAGAAGTTACAATTTATAATCAACGACCATAATGTTAATACTTCTCTTTTATTTAGTATGTTGCAACCTTATACGACAGGTAAAAATTTTATCGCCGGTGTGTGACGTTATGGCGGTAACGCGATAAAAATGACCAATCTTGTGTAAAAATTTAAAGTTGAGACTTACCGGAAACAATTTAGCTTAAATGTATATGCACTTTTATCCACTACATGAAGTTTCACACGCGATATTTTCGGGCACACACCCTTTACACACACGAGACAACTTATCGTGACAAATTGTCAAGATTCAGCTATGTTGGAAATTCGTTCCCGGATCAGCCGCTAGAATGGTTGACGTATGACTGCACAGATGCTGCCATCTTTTCGCGAATAAACTAAATAAAGTGTACCAATTTGAAGTTAGAACTCTTACAAATTTATGAGTTCTATAAATCAGGGAAGAGAGACTAAAATCATTGCTTAAAAAATATACATTGCTAAAATTTACCCGCGACTTCGTCGTATGGACTTCTATTATTGGATTGTAAAAGAATAAATATGTTTTACGAATCATCGCATTGTAGCAACACAAGAAAAAAAGAAATTAAAAATATTGAATATTTATTAATGCTTCTCTGTATACAACTTTCGTCCTCGTGGACGATAGGTACTTTTTGTACTGTTTCATAAATAAATTAGATGATAAATATTGTAGGATTTTGAAAAAAAACTTACCTATTACGTGTACTCAAAACGGTGATAGATTTAAGGACACCTATATTTTAACCTTTTTTGTAAATATAATGTATGTAAATATAAAGTTTTATTTTAGTGTCTTTAGTGTCCATTATCAAATTAAAGCTGGTTAAAATAAAACAAGACATGTGTAACCTTTGAATATAAAACATCAGGAAGGATCAGTCACAAGACAGAGAAGAGAGAGAATCTCTTTTCCCTAGTCTCAGACGTGTTGACCGCAATGGAGGGTGCATTTGGCCGAGTACTGCTTCCGTCTTGACAGAGGTGTATGGCTTTAAATGATAATAAAAAGAACAAAAAACTCATAAATGTTGGAGTAAAATAAAAATTGAAATTGAAAAAAATTGATATTTTAGTTAAAAATTCTGCAATAAATAAAAAATTATTATTGTATGTATAATTCGAAAACTTTCATTCTACATAAATACATACATATAGTCACGCCTTTTTCCTGTAAGGGTAGGCAGATACCACTTTCTTCCAATTGCTACGGTTCTTACACACATCTTTTGCTTCCACTACTTTTATTACTGCTCTCGTTATACATGCTTGGTACTTTTGACCTGGCCTTTCTTCAAAACAATATTGATCTGATCGAGATATGTTCGCCGAGGTCGACCTCTACCGACTTGTCCATTCACACTCACCTCATAAATTTGTTTCATCAATCTTCCTTCATCCATCTCTTCTACTTGTCCAAACCATTTAAGCATTCTTTTATCCTTTATCTATCTTTGTAACCACATTTTCTATTACACCACAGCGTTCTCTTATCTTACTATTCTTCACTTTATCCAACCGAGTTACTACGGCTATACTTCTCATCTCCGCAGCCTGAATACTATTTTCATGGTTCTTCTGCAGAGCCCAACATTCACTACCATACATAAGTGTAGGAACTAACACTCCTCTATGCACAGCCAGACGTGCCTTTTTTGACACTTTCTGGCTGTTCAAAAGCTATGCAGTACCCCATTCATTTGTTTTCCTGCCAACACCCTTCGCTCAATGTCACTGTCATACTTTCTATCTCTCGTAAATTTTGAACCCAAGTATACAATTTCATTTCCTTGTTCCACTCTTTTTCCCTTAATCAGAACTTCACAGTTTGTCATGCTTTCTTCTCTTTCAAAAACCATTACTTTTGTTGAACGTGTGAAGCTGAATGAATGAAGAAGTACTTTTGTACATAAAGTGTACATTTTAAAAAATTATTGCAAAGCGCTTTCGACATCTTCAGTGCTTACTTAGTCAGGTAATAGGAAGTGTTACAATTAAAGACATATCATTTAAATATAAAAGGCTGAATTCAAACGAAACAAACATGGAGTTCGTTACCGTCGCATTTTTAACACCCGTTCAATGCTTCGTTCTTGTTTGTTTTATATTCAAAGATAAGGACCTAGCAAGTAGAAAAAGTAGTGACTGCTTTTAGAAAGTACAAAAAAATGGGAATGAACTTTCATTTAGCGACTTAATACAGTTAGCTTGAAATCAAATTTAAGTGAGACTTACGATCTGAATTTTTTTAGATTTATCTACTAAAATTTTGTTCACTGCTTGAAATTTTTTTAAAAATATCTGGTTTTCGATTTACATTAAAATTTAGAAATTATTAATTTTTGGTAAAATTGCACCAAAAATTGAGCTCCTTTTTCCGTGTATAAGACCACCTTGACATTTTGAGGCTCCTCCAAGGATCCCTGTGCTCGTGCCCTTAAGGAAAAGACGGAACTGCTGCTACTATTATAAATTCACGACAAATCAAACAATTGGTGCCCATGTTACTCAGCGACAGATAAGTGAAAGATTTTTTACAATTGGTTTAGCAGTTCCAGAGATTATCATCACCCTAGATACATACAAACACAACGCCACTTATCGGGTACCAGATTTGGCACTAAACCAACATTTATTTTGAGCTTAGTTACAGTGCCACCTATCAAATCATAGTATATCTACGAATATGTTATGTCGTTCAGAAGTTACATGATCACTAACAGATGCAACAACGATTATATGTGTAATTACTATAAAAACAAGTCAGTCCATCGACTACTTTTCGAGTTTTGCGGTCACTATCATACGGAAGCTGAATTTTTATATATAAATATTGTCCAAAAATCAATTCAAGATTATGTAAATTAACAATAGATGAAAGAGCATTTTTCCCTAAAATAGTAGTTACTAATGATTTTGTAGTTTTCCAGTCGATCCATTTGGTGTTGAAACAAAAATGAGCCGTCGCGGGACGCCTGGCAGATGTGAAACATCGAAACGTTTTTTGTGAAAGGATGGTTTATACAACAAAAAAATTTTAAAAAATTTAAAAAACGCATTGTTTTCGACAACTGTCATTTGTCATCAGTAATTTTCTTCATTTTCGTTAAGATCTGATTTTTTTAGTTACTACATCAAAGGTATGCAACGGAATCTTTGGACACGATTTTCGCTCACTTAAAAACATCGATTGACTTGAAACTCTGTATACTTCTAAAGGACCGATGATAATACAATAATTTCATAAATGTTTACAAAGATACTGGCCAGGATCAGTTGTATTAAAAGAAGGGTTTTATATGGATTAAAAATGGCTGTGATATCCCCCATGAATTCAATTTAAATAGATGGCGACGCTTGAACTACTCTCCAACAGTTGTCACTAACCCATATCACCATTTTAACTCCTAGCAATTTTAATACCTGTTCGCGTTTTTTTATAAATAAACAAATTTTCACGGAATTCCGTTTTACGACAAACTCATATGACCATTAATACCGAAATGAAGATTGTTGATAAACAGCAATAATTTAAAAAACTAAAAAATCGCTTTATAAGATAACCGAACTTAAATATAAATAATAAATAATTTTACAATCAAAAGCGTGGGGTGAGTTATATCAATTAATATATTTGATAATAAACAGATATTGGTAAAAGTAAAGTCTCCAAGAAGAAAATATAAACATCATAAAAAGCACCTCGCTTGATTGTAATATTATTTTTTATTAATTATTTTTTAGTTTGGTTTTCTAATAAAGCGTGTTGTCTTAGTTTTTTTAAACTATTATCTTTTATACTAATTTTTATACTAGTTTAAAAAATATAACGAAAAAGCTTACCTTGATTCAGTTTATTCCTATCTATATATAGATAACTCTCAAGTTCATACAAAAACTATCATCGTGGTTTAATTTTTAATTCAAACACAAACTTGGAATAAAACTTATAAAAATAAATAAACTTTACATATCAATTTAATTAAGTAACCAAAAAAAAAATATCAATTTATTCTGTTAATAGTTTGGTTGCAATTAAAAACAGTTGTAAACTTTAACAAATTTTTTTTCTTTTTTCATTGTTTTCGTTAAAGCAAGCTTGTGGAAATGTAATATTTTATATGTTGAACAAATAAAATATAATTAAATACAAACAACGGTTAACGTGCACAATACTTTCAACATAATTTTTAAAAGTTGTCATATCTTCCGTTAAAGTGAGTCTACTGATGGCCTGTCTGCCAAAAATGCCTCCTCAAAGAGCTTCTGTCCGTGAAAGACTTATCACAATTGGAACACTTGAACGTTTTGCCGGTGTGCGATACCAAATGACGACTCAAGCCTGACGCATGGCAAAAAACTTTTGGACAAAGAGTGCAATAATGTAATTCTATATCCATCGGGCTAGCAACGTCATGCGTTCTCATGTGGACGCGCAGAGGTTCTTTTTGCGTGAAACCTTTCTTACACTGCGGGCAATTGTACGGCTTTTGACCAGAGTGAGTCATTAAATGCCTAAAAAATACATTAGTCATACAATGCAGGGTTTTTTGATAAAAAAATGGTACTAATGAAAGAGCAACAAAGTATTCATACTAACCTAAAAAGTATTTCTTTTTGAGCAAAACTTTTCTGACACATTTCACATTGAAATGGTCTTTCGCCAGTGTGAATGCGTTCGTGACGCACCAATGCAGATCGTGTGGGGAACCATTTTTCGCATATTCCGCAACTAAAACCTAAAAATACACACAACACAACATATTATAAACCCTGCAATTAACAAAGTAAGCACGATGTATTAAAAACTATTGTGGTTGTGTGGGTACTTTTGTATTTTTCTTTAAAATACAAATATAAAATGGGCAGACCAAAAGATAAGAAGAAAAGATACTGCGGAGACGAAAGGGGAATAAAAGATGTTTTGTAGTGTTCGCATTGATGTTCGCTGATGGCACAGTAATTTTAGCTGAAACTACGGAGGATCTACAAACGCTGATGGATTCTGTAGTTGATGAATGCACACAAATGGGATTCAACATTAACACCGACAAGACTAAACTAATGATAATTTTAAAAACCCCAACAGCCAATGCACAATTAATAGTCAAAGGGCAATGAATAGAAAGGGACGAAAAATATAAATATTTGGGGGCATTCATCGATTCGGAATTAAATCAGGATAAAGAAATTCGTAAGAATCGAATTGGCAAGAGCTACATTTTTAAATTTCGGGCCAGTCTTTAGTGACAAAAACTTAAACCTGTCACTGCGATTAAGGTTCATGGAATGCGTGAAATAAAACTCATGAGATAAAAATAATAAATACGCAAAACGGCATATCTTGGACATATACTACGTAATGATAAATATCATCTGTTACAAGTAATAATGCAAGAAAGAGTAGACGGAAGGAAAGGTGTCGAAAGAAAGAAGAAGTCCTGGCTGAGAAATATTAGGAAATGGACAAATATGATGGTAAAAGATCTGTTTCATGTTGCAAACCTCTGTTAATGGAGACGGCATATGAAGAAGTGTTCGCAGTGATACTCAAGGAGTAGAGGCAGGTAAGAAAACTTGCATTTCAGCTTCATAAACATCGGAAGGCGTTACAGTGGGGGTTTCATTTGAAAAAAACAGGGACAAAGTATTCTTTAATAATTTTTCTATAATATATAAGGAACATACATACATACATATTGTCACACCATTTTTCCGTGGTGGTAGGCAGAGACCACTTCTTTCCACTTGCTAAGGTTCTTACACATTCGTGTATATATAAGCTAAACAGCCGACTTTACAAGAAGTAGGCGATGCACAAGTAGGTTTTGAGGGTGGACAGTCGACTTTAAGAAAAGTACTCATTGAATTAGGTTTTCAGTGGCAAAAAACTCCCGATAATAGAGATATATTATTGAAAAGTTATGATATAAGATTAAAGTGTATAGAATAAAACAGTATGCAAGTAAAGGATTTTTTTATTTGGTTACTGGCGAAAAAAGAAAACCCCAATATTTTCAAAAGTATCCATCTTTAATTTTTTACTTTCAATTCGAATACATTTTCTGATAAATATTTGGTAACTGTTACAAAACTTTTACGATATGCCATTGGTAACCAATTCGGTTTAAATCGGCACACAAATTCCTTTTCTCTTGAAGATGGAGTGAGGACGCTTGAATGAGTGTTGCCATAAGGAGGTATTTTTGGGGGAAACAATTTATTGTTGGAACATTTTAAAATTATAACTGGAATATTTGTTTTGCTGACCAAGTGTGAAAATATGCCAACAAAGAGAACATAAATCATCAGCTAAATAACAGCAACGTATTTATGTTAATATTGGGGGATTGTAGACTTAGTTACATCTAATTTGTTACTCATCTTATAGGGAAAAATAGAGTGACGAAGATCAGCAGGTTGCAGACATATATCATGGCTAAGAAATCTAAGAACATGGACCAGAATGTCATCGACGGCTTTGTTCAGAAATGCAATAAATAAAGTGATATGGACCAATAAGATAGCCAACATCCACAGAGAATAGGCACTCCAAGAAGAAGAAGAAGACTTTGTTAAGTCCAAATTATCTACAAAAATACTATAAAATAAACCACAAAGGTTTGATATGGTTAATAATAAAATTGAGAAAAAAAAAATTGGCTACCGATGGGAAAGAGACAGTTGATCGAAAAGTTGTCTCGTGCTTTCTCTAATGGGCGGGGCTTAAGCCGCCCGATTCTCGAACCCGACCCCTCCATTCAGCTAGTCGCGGGCCTCTCTAGCGTAAGCCCTGTTCATTAGAGAGAGTACGAAACAACTTCTCGATCGACTGTCTCTTTCCCATCGGGAGCCAACTCTCAACACGGGGACCCGCAGTCTACTCTCCTATGTCTATGGGGACGCCTGGCAGATGTGAAACGAAACTATTTTGTATAGAAAATATGCATGGTATACTAAAAAAACTAACACTTATAAATATGCTACATATTCTTTATACTTTTCTTTGACATTATAAATGTGAATGCTGAAGTATTGTAAATTTGTGACTAACACTTTTAAACGAAAACAAAAACATATAAAAATTTAAAAAATGACAATGGTCATTAATTCTTCATTTTTCGTTAAGGTCTTATTTTTTAGTTACTACAGCCAAGGTTTTTCAAGGTATTTTGGGTCAGATGGAAGACTGACATTCGCTACTCTCACAGGCGGCATTAGATGTTTCACATACAAAATTTGGGGGATTTTTGTTAAAAAAGGTACGAATTTATAGTTTGCTGACCTGGCAACCCCCACTAGAAGTGTCCCTTTCATTAGTAATTTATCTTTAAAATTTGACAAACTGTAATGAAGTCACTATTTTTAATCATTTATAACACGATCTGACATAGAAGAAAATAATTTAAACAATTTATTTATGCGACAGTTCCCTTATTTCGATTCAAACGGAACTAGTTGGCAACCTTTCCAATGCACATCATCCCAAGCATGCTCCTGCAACCTTGACAAAATCCAAGCAAGACACAACACCCTCCAAAGTACTCATAAGTAATTTTTTACCTCGTTGCTGCATATGAACTGAAGCATGTCTCTTTAACTGTATTCTCCTTGAAAAGCACTTGGGACAATTGGGACATTGAAAAATAGGTACTTCCCCATCAGAATTCGGCTCTGGTTCAGCAACTGGTCTTGGTCTTACTGTCTCGGCATCTTCTTCAGTTAGTAATTCCATAATAATAACTGAACCGTCTTCTGTAGTCACTTCCACTTGAGTAGATTGACCTTCTGATTGATTCAGTTTCATTTGAACTTGTCCACTAAGATTTAGCCCTAAAATAATAAATTACTTTAAACATAATTAATGGCTAAATGTTTATTTTACCTGTCTGAGTAGCAAGAGTGGCTTTCACAGCATCAGCTATAACATCCATATTAGTGTCTTCCAGTGATGACTGCTCATTTATTCCAATGTGAAACACTTCTTGTCCTTCATTATCAGTTTCTACTTCAGTTTTTAATACGTCTGTAGATTTTAGAGTACAAGCCTCCCTATCCTCTTCATCAGTTTCTCTAGGCAATGTTATTTCTTCTGGATCAGGTTCCTGATCTTGTTGAATGTAAGCTACTTTGGTTACTCCTAAAATAATAATTAATGTTAATACAGATTTAATTTTTACTTTTATTGTCAAAGATTAAAGAAATTTTAATTTAGAACAAAAAGAAATAAGAATAACGCCTGTAGATAATGAATAAAACAAATAAAATATATTAGAAAATGTTGCAAAATTATTTAGTAAAAAGTAATTTACAATCAACATACTATTGTCAATTTATAGCAATTTAATAATTACCTAAGAGATCCTGTTCTGTACTAGGCTCTTGCTGAATATCTGATTCCTCTATATGCACAACTTCTGTATCATGGTCAATATGCATACTAAAACTGTTATCATCTTTTTCATTTTCATCCTCTGGTAAATCACGCAAGTGCAATCTTAGTTTCAGATCAGAGCTTTCGCATTTTTTTCGAAAATTGTAAGATGTTTCAAGTTGATATTTACAAGGACGGCAAACTTTATCTGGAAGACCATCTCCTTCATAAACCTGCAACCATAATTTTCGATTTTGAGATTTATTTCAAATAGTAATTAATTTAAAACATCTACAGCATTGTATAAATACAATGACTACAGTGATGTTAAGCAAAAAAATAGATAATAATGTAAACAAACATGTTAAGTTAATGGTAGTTTGATGTACAGAAAACTACGGTATTAAAAGTTTTAACCACAAAAGTATATATTATTTCAACTTGTTTATGAAAACTCTAAAAATGCCATCTATTATTTAAAATTGGATAGTAATTCGTTAAATTTTTTTATAATTATTTATATTTGAAAAATAAACAAATTTGGTATAAGTGCCACAGTTTAATAAAATTTACCTCAAGTGCCACACAGGCCATAATTTTAAGTGTAAGTGGCACAGCATCTTCTTCTGTATAGATACGACTCAACTCTTCCTCCTTGTTCATACACAACCTGCAGATTTCATTTAAATCTATGATAACTTCTTCACTGTCAGGCTCCAACGAACCGGCTTTCCTTCGACTGTACGTTTTCTTCGTTTTCATTTTTAATAAGCTCAAATTGATAAACTAGGTAACTATTTTATTTAATTTGTTCGACACGGTCACTACTTTATCGTTTCTGGGTATGATAGATAAATGGCGTCGCTTCTGTCAACTGGAACTACCGAAAAGATTCCGTTTATTTTTTTAATTTCAACTTTAAATATTATTTTTAGTCTACCTCCTAACTCTTTTTCTATAATATTATCAATAATTATTAACTAAATAAATAACGTTTTTTTTAAATGTTATTCCCATTTAGTAATAAACAAACTACAAACATTACATTTTTTTACTAGTTTAGCTTTTAGTCCTTGGATGGCGCAAAATTCAGTTAGGCAACCTTAAAAAATTTAAAGAAACAAACTGTCAAATTCAACGTGGTTGTGTGATTGAATATTGAACCATTTTATTACACTAACCTCTCCTATTAATTATATGAGTTTCACCAAAACATTTATTATTTCAAGTGGTAAATATAGTTGTAAATCATGAATGATCAAGACAACTACATAAAAAAAGTATTAGACGATTTCCAGCAGTTGACCTGCAAACCAGAAAAGTTTCTCAAGTATGTATTCCTAATGATCCTCAACATTTCAAATATTAACAGTTATTGAAAATGATTATAAAATAGCAATTTGGCTGTTTGTTTTTTATAAATATCTATTTTTTTCTTTTAGTTCTAATCCTGATATCCCTGAGGGTATAAAAACTAACTTGAAACAGTTCTATGACTTCTCCAAGTCACAAGAAAAAAAACAAAATAATTCCAAGGGTTTACCACAGTTACTTATAAAGGGTTTTGATATTGAGCAAATTTGGCAAGAAATTGAACTCCAAAATAATAGTTTTTTATCAAAATCTTTACATAATGTACCTAAGTTACTTGTCAATAAAGATAAGTTAGTATTTTCAAGCCTAATTAATAATGAAGCTGGGAATGAAGAAGAGAACTCTGACGACGAGGAAAAAAAAAGCAAGAAAAAGATCTATGAAGATGAAGACTCTGGAAATGCATCAGAAGATGAAAAACTGTCTGAATATGAAGATAATGATGAAAATGACAGTGATGATGAACAAAAAAATGCAAATTCTGGAGATGAATACCAAGAAATTTATACTTCTAAAAAAAAATCCATTGTTGATGATGAGTTCTTTAAACTTGATGAAATGGAAAATTTTTTAAATATTGAAGATAAAAAAGAGCAAAATGTTGATGTGAAGAAACCTGCCAATGAAGAAATGGAATCAGAATCAGACGAAGAAAAGGAAGGTATGCTGTAAGTAAATTTTTTTGTATATTGTTTTAAAATTTCTTTCCATTCATTTTAGATATAGATTATTTTGAAGAGGAATCAGATGAAGATGATGGTAAAAGTAGATTAGCAAAATTCAAAGATTTCTTTAGAGCAAATTCTGAAACACAGGTAAAACCTAAAAGAAATAAATTTCTTGAAGAAATGGATGATGAAGAAGAAACTACAGAAGTAAAATCCACATTCGAATCAAGACAGCAGAGACTACAACTAAAAATTAAAGAAATTGAAGAAAATGCTGTTAGTGAAAAACCATGGGCTCTAAAAGGAGAAATTTTAGGAGATAAAAGACCACAAAATTCACTTTTAGAGGAAATTTTAGAATTTGATATGACTTCTAGACCAGGTTGGTTATAAATTCTTTTAAATAATGGATACAATGAATTAAAGAATGTTTTAGCTCCAGTTATAACAGAAAATACAACCCTTCAGTTGGAAGACATTATCAAACAGCGCATTAAAGACAAAGCTTTTGACAGTGTTGTTAGAAAGGAAAAGCCAGTAGAAACGCCATTGGAATATAAAAAAAAACTCACACTAGATCAAGAAAAAAGTAAGCATTCTCTTGCTCAAATTTATGAGAAAGAGTATCTTGATCAACAGGCAGCACTAGGTGAGTTTTAAAATACTAATTTAAATGACAACTTTATTACACAATTATATATTTATGCTAGCTATTTGTGTTCATAAGAATTAAAATACAAAGTAATGGGGGAGACCCTTAATTTTTAGATACAGCATAACCATAACCGCCATTTGTATAGGTTCCTCTCATTGTTGTACATACATACATAAAGTCACGCCTTTTTCCCATAGGGGTAGGCAGAGACCACTTCCTTCCACTTGCTACGGTTCGTACACACATCTTTTGCTTCCTTTACTTTCATCAGTGCTCTCATACATGCTCTTCGGTTGTTGGTACTCTTGATCTGGCTTTTCTTTAAAACAATGTTGATCTGATCAAGATATGTTCTCCGAGGTCGACCTCTACCGATTTGCCCATTCACACTCGCCTTATAAATTTGTTTCGTCAATCTTCCCTCATCCATCCTTTCTACGTGTCCAAACCATCCAAGCATTCCTTTATCTATATTTGTGACCACATCTTCTTTTACACCACAGCGTTTTCTTATCTCACTATTCTTAACTTTATCCAACCGAGTCACTCCGGCTATACTTCTCAGACTACTCATCTCCGCAGCATTAATCCTATTTTCATGTTTCTTCTGCCAAACCCAACATTCACTACCATACATAAGTGTAGGAACTAACACTCCTCTATGCACAGCCAGACGTGCCTTTTTTGACACTTTCTGGCTGTTCATAAAGCTATGCAGTACCCCATTCATTTGTTTTCCTGCTAACACCCTTCGCTCAATGTCACTGTCATACTTTCCATCTCAAGTAAATTTTGAACCCAAGTACACAAATTCATTAACTTGTTCCACTCTTTCTCCCTCAATCAAAACCCCACAGTTTGTCATGCTTTCTTCTCTTTCAAAAACCATTACTTTCGTTTTGCTCACATTTATTTTCATCCCTTTGATTTTCAGTGTAAAGTGCTAGTCCCTACAATTCCATCAACCTTGAACTTACCAATCGTAGGTACTTGTTTCATCATAGTAAATCAATGCATATCTGTAGTCCCGAGGTTCTGTGTCTTACAGAGACAGATAATGTTAGGAGCTATTATGCCATAGCACAGCTTACCTGATTCTGGCATTTTTTAATGTTGAAATAATATGATTTCAAAAGGCTGAAGAATCCATTTGCAGTATATAAAATATGCAATAATTTGGCATGCGTTTAGAATACTGGCGTGATTTTTACTGAATGCACTAGATTTAAAATTACACCACACTTTGCAGCGTCTTTGTTTCTGTACCACTGAAAAGTATGAGTACTCACATTAAAATTATGTTTCTCATTTTAATTAAAGGACTGAACCACACTCACTACAAATCAGCTTATTTCTTATATCACCTTGTAATTAGTTAAATAATCGGTCAATTAATCATGATTAATCATGAATTTTTAGAGTTAGCGGCTAACTCTAAAAATTTAAATTGTAACATTCATCAAAAAACATAGTAAGAGGATCAGTTATTAGACAAACATAAATAATATATTTTATGCCAATTCATTATGAGGTGATGTAATCTTGAAAATACAAAGTACAATAATGACATTTATTCATAGGAATTTTGCTGGTAGAAGGCAAACATGATAGATATTGATCAATGTATATTAATTAATTTTCAACATTGAAAAACTATGTACAACATATTACATGAAATTAATTAGCATAATCACCTGAACTACACATATGTTGCAAGGTCATCAGAGGGGTGTACCTTTAACAGTATAGTTACCAAATACACAATAATTTTGTTTGTTTAGATCCTACAAATGCTGACAAGAAAGAAGAAGAACCAGAATTGCATAAAGAAATTAAAACAATAATGCACAATCTATTCAATAAATTAGATGCACTTTCCAATTTTCACTTTACGCCCAAGCCTGCTATTCCTGAACTTAGGATTGTCAATAATCTTCCTGCAATTACCATGGAAGAAGTTGCTCCTGTAACTACAAATGAGGCTTCTCTGTTAGCTCCGGAAGAGGTCAAAAATAAACAAAAGGGAGATTTATTGGGTGCTTCTGAAAAAACTAAAACTGACAAGAATAGAGAAAGAAGGAAGAAAAAACTCAAACAAAAGAAACACAAAGCTATTATTAACAACAATCTTCAAAATACTGGAAAGAAAAATGATTTAAATGTTCTTAAAAATAAGAATACACACAAGGTAAATTTTTGAACTATACTTTTACGAAAGTTTATTTTTAAAATATTTTAATATTTAATAAATTATTTTTAGATGAACGAAAGTAGTACTAAAAGTGTTAAGTCATCGAAGGCATTCTTTACACAACTTCAAGAAGAAGCACAGTCCCATATTCAAAAGAAAATTAAGAGTTCTGGAAAGAAGAAAGATAGGATTAAAATAGATGCAAAAAAAGTGAAATTGTAGAAGTAATTTTAATTTGTTAATTATTTTGTAAACAAAAAATGTACATACCAAACTTATAATATACTTTTTATTTTTGTGAAGTACATAAATTTTATAGATTTTTCTTTCACGATAAAAAATATCGAATGCCTCACATTTACAAATTCAAATAGTAAAGATGGAAGCTGGATACAGCCACTGACATAAGAGGTTATGTCGGTGTGTGCAGCAAGCACACATTAATTTTGTTGGATGATAGGTTATATTGGGCCAGACACACCACAGCATAATAATTGTTTTATATGCTCTGCACGCATCATGGAATCTTTAGGTTGCATCCTGATTGGGTCAGTGTCTGGCACAATCTATCACATTTTTGATACACGTCAACGATATTGCGTGACGTATGTCAAGAGTTTAGTTAATTTTTGATATCCTTTTATAGTAACATCGTTGTATTACCTTCTTATATTCTACCAAACATTGTTTTGTTACCAAATAAAATTGTATTTTTACCTGCCGTCATTTTAGCTGTATACCAATAATGTGCAGACCTGAGATTATGCATCTTGGCACAGCATTCTGTAGTGCAGGAAATATACGCTAGACAGATCACACATCAACAAATTTGACATTTAAAAAGTAACAGAACGACATTGTGGTTTAAACGTGAATGTGATTTTTTTTTTAAATTCATTTTTTTAAAAACTGAAATGGAGTGCTTGGTATCAAACGTTGATCATATAAAATTTGACATAGAAGTAGCTTTAGAAGAACAGTATGGAGCTTTACCTTTACCATTTAATGGAATGGATAGTAAGTAACGTTTTTTTTATACTTAATTGTTGTTAATAATGTTTTTTTTTAAGAATCCACCGCAGCTGTGTGTTTGTTTTTTTCCGCACCAACTGGTTGTCAAAAAGGTCCGCAGTGTCCATTTAGACACGTTCGAGGAGACAGAACCATAGTATGTAAACATTGGCTACGGGGGTTGTGTAAAAAAGGAGATCAGTGCGAATTTCTCCATGAATATGATATGACTAAGATGCCTGAGTGTTATTTTTATTCCCGTTTCAATGCTTGTCATAATAAAGAATGCCCCTTCTTACATATTGACCCAGAGAGTAAAATAAAAGATTGTCCATGGTATGATAGAGGTTTTTGTAGACATGGACCTCACTGCAGACATAGACATGTCAGAAGAGTTTTGTGTACAAATTATTTATCTGGTTTTTGCCCTGATGGACCAAAATGTAAATATATGCATCCAAGATTTGAGTTGCCAGCTCCTCCAGATCAACAAAAGGAACTTAAGAAAACTCCTGTTATTATTTGTCACTTTTGTGGAGAACACGGCCACAAAGCCATACATTGCAACAAAATGGTTGATCCTACTAAAGTTCTATTTATTCAAGCCGATGATAAAGAAAAGGGGTCAGAAAATAATACTGAAGTTTCTGCTCAAAACTCGTACTTACAAAAGATGTTACCAAAAAGACTTGAAGATGTTACTTGTTATAAGTGTGGTACTAAAGGACATTACGCTAATAGGTGTCCTAAAGGGCATTTAGCATTTTTATCTCAATCTAAAGGTAATAAAGAGCATGATATTAGTGAAATGAATTAAGCATTATTGCAGTGCTTTTAGGACATTTATTTATAGATAGATATCATTAAATGTATCAGTATGTTTTTTAAAAAATTGAATCTTTAAAGTGATAAAGTTTTTGTATATATTTGATATTCTGGGAACTATTGTAGGTTAGTAAGTCCTAATTGTGTTATTTGTGCAGTGAACAAATAACATATTTTGTATTTTTATGTATAGAGATCAATAAAAAAAAATTTAACTTGATTGTATTAAAAAGCTGTTTTTGTTTTCAATTTTTAACTAATTTTGTTGTAAAGGATAAAAACCAGACTAAATGTGTCTTAGTGCTCTTTTTAATTTATTTTAACTTTTATCATCAACAAATTGTGTGATAAAATTACATGTAATACAAAAATCATTTTTTTTTAAAATAACGGAACTATCAAATAAATAAAACATTGAAATTTATTCATATTTATATTTTTGTTTTACTCTTTTACATATAGTACAGTATACCTGTGGCGTAAATATAACAAAAATAATTCGGATATGATAAGAATATAGATGAAATAGATTTTAATATTAAAATAATACTTTTCCATCTATACACACTTTGCACTGGATAATCACCAATGGGCTTATTTACTTAATCTATATAATAATTAGAATTATGCTTGAGAGGATTCATCAGCGGTGGGCTAGAATTATTCCGATGAGTAAAAGATCAAGATTTTAATACTAATTATCTTGATCTTGATAACTAAATGCTGGTGATTTTTTAAATTTTTCATGGTTTATTATTTAGTTGACTTGATAACTCACCCCTAGCACCTGTTAGCCAAGTTCTGTCTCACCGCTGATAATTTTAATCCAACGTAAGTAAATAGAAAACTTAATAATATTAGACCAATAAATATTCTTTTTTGTAGTGTAACAGTTACACAACAGACATACGTTATTTTGAAAGAAATACAAATAATATCTTGCCCGCAAGACTTTTTAATTAATATTCAAACGGTAAAATAGGCTGTTTCAGAATTAAGCGAAAAAGCAATTAAAATGAAGGTTTTATTAGAGTGATTTACAATTTTCATAAAACGAATGTCGTTATAAGAGTGCAGTTGGTGTAAGTTACAAAAAATGTATCAATGTTAAACAATGGTTTCTAAGACTAACAATAAATCAAAGTTCATGACGCTTTTGATATGTTTTCGTGGGTACTGTTTGTTCTAGTATTTAAGGCTATATTAGAAATTATTGTTCCTACTTTGTCTGTCTGTGCTAAGCCAATTTTTCAGAATAAAGGGTATAGTAAAGAATCACCCTATACAAATTTTTTAAGTATAAAATGTTAGTATGGTCTGTTGTAAACTTAATTGGTGATTTTGATACAGAGTGTTATACTTTTTTATAATTGTGCTCAATACAGTAATATAATGCACATTGATGTGTACAATCTGTGTGTTTGTAAAGCAAAAAAATCTTATCTATGAAAATATGGGTACACTACACAGAAAATGCTAAAATATTGACGCATTCAAACTAAACATAATAAGTCGAACAATAGCTGGTAACTCGTCTAATTGTTTGTTAGTTCCACAGAAATATAAATACTGCGCCAATCAGTGATGTATAATTTGGCACCCCATAGGGCGATTGACCTATCTCTGAGTAAGCGCAATAAATAGTATATTGAGCGGGATATTCAAACGTGTCACCACGGCAGGATTTGGGAATTTTGAATTCTCATCCGTGAATACGACTAAAGTAAAAACTTAACTAAACTAAACTACAGGAATGTCAGAGATACACAATGTTTATAAAAACAACGAGGAAACACAAAAAACGGAGCACTAATGCAAGCTATTTTCCGAAAGCAAACACGAAAACAGAACAACTCATAAAATCCGAATATGACAATGTTCTTTTCTTTGCGTTTATGGTCACGTACGCTTCTGCGGCGGTGTTGCCAGATTTTCACGTTTTTTCCTAATTACTTGCCCTAATAGCACATATTCTATGTCTAACAATATCGTATGTATCTATTGGCATTCTAGTATTTATTATATTTCTGTGGTTAGTTCAAAGTAAACAAAGTGGCTCTGTATTAATTTCTAAGCAAACATTTTATTTGTTGACATCCAACACAGGGTCGTATTTAAGAGTGGTTTTAGGAATCAACCCCCCCCCCCCCACTTAAAAGAAAAACATTTTCCACTTTTCTGTTAAAAAAAATCAAATCAGTAATTATTAAAATAATGACCAAAGCCCCGTCCACTCAGAAAAGCCACAGGGGGCTGTTAAGCTTAATAATTCAGAAAGAAATGTGATTAATTTTTTAAACCAGTAAAAAAATTTATAACTGCTCTAACCAACCTTAAACTTTTTTCCCAGATACGACCTTGATCCAACCTACAAAGTTTTGACGTTTCAACAATTTATTTGTTACCAGTTGGTAGTAGGTAATGTATTTTTTTTTAAATTGGGTTTGTTTTAAAAAATTACTTTGCTGTATTTGTGCAATATTATGATTTGTAGACGAGTTAGCACCCATTTCAGTAACAAATTTTAAAAAGAGCCGTCCAGCAGCTCCTCATCAAAACTGGACGCGTCAATAATCCTTAAAAATATTTGTTTCACAATTGATGATAAATATCTAACATTTATTATTTTATAACTTACATAAAATATCGACTGTATAACAAAAATATGAAAATTTCACCAATGTATTTTTCTGCAGGATATTGGTGATGTTATTCTTTTGAACTATGTTACCCTTTTCTATTGAGCAAATAAAAAATCAACAAATTTCGTATTATATAACATAGAAAGTCAGAGTAGCAAATTTCAAGACTCACTCGAGTCTTACATACAATTTCGCCAGTTAAATATTGTAAATTTTAAAAAATCATCGGTAAAATTTTTTAAAGGTGTAAACCAAATATTCACAAATATACATAATTTGCTATCAAAGAAAGATAAAAGGCTTCCTTTTTGACAAGTTTCCAGCATGCAGTCGATTGGAAATGCTTGATTGGGGGTTTTACAACAAAGAATTTGGACTTCGTTTGAATAGACCATTTTTATGTTTTCCACTGATACCTCGACATCGTCTGCTCGGCATGTGTAGTGTAGCAGCAGATCAAATCAGTATAGTGAATGGAATCGTGTGTTGCCATGGAAACGGGAAATTCCAAGCGTTTTGCGAGGTTGAGATAAAATCAATTTAGAAAAACAAAAGGATTAAAAATAATTTCTCATGCTAAACACCCACAAAAAGTAGTATTTAAAGGATTAAAAATAATTCAATGAGATTGAAAATAAAGCCAAGTTTAGAGTTCACATTGTCTGGGTACCTGGACACAGGGACATACCAGGCAACTGTAAGGCGGACGAGCTAGCAAGAGAGGGCACCACCATCACAGCCGGATCTGTCTCATCTCAGCAAGTAGTACCGATTGCAAATTGCCGGCTTCTCCTGCACTGCAAAGTAGTTCAAAAAGCCAACTTGAGGTGGCAAAATGAACCGACATGCACATCATCGAAAAGATTTGGCCCAAACTAGATCTACGTCGAACTAATGTTGTTTTAACTCTATCCAGGGAGTCCATTGGAAATGCGATCGCGGCCATAACAGGACACTGGGCAGGTGGATCCCATGCACGGCGCATGGGGATCGCAGAGCTACGACACGACTTTTGTAGAAGCTGACACGATGAGGAAGAGGGGGAAACAATGGTACATCTTCTCTGCCACTGCCCTGCCCTATGCAGAAAACATCTTTCTGTACTAGGGAAAAAGTATCCAACTTGGTAATACTCCAACGTCCGAATAAATCCACAGAATGATGTGTTTTCTTGGTAATCTTATGTTTGCTAGAATGCTTGTATTTACTTCCCTATTTTATTAATATACCATTTAATAAATTTTGTGTATAAACAAATTTAAGAATTATTATATACCCAGTTAACTATGCACCTATTGTAACATATTCTCAAAAAGGAAGCCCCCTACGTTGTACTCAAGCTATCTTTATTCTTACTGAAGAAATATACCATCGTAAGAATAGAAGAACTAATTTACCACCCAACATCAAAACGATCATTTTTTAAGGATATCCAGTCGGTATCTTGCGTAATTTTAAGCATGTTAGCATTTGCATTGAAAATTAATCATTTATTTAATCTGTCATAAAATATTTTATTTGTAGGTTTGCCAATTTATATTTGTATCAATAAATTTTTTTCAAATAAAAAACAATTCTAAAAAACCATCAGCGTAGCTGGCAGATATTTAAAGATTGTTCCAACCGTTTTTTTGTTATAATTTGTTAACACTCGGATCTTGAAACATTTTAGAATCTTTTGATAAAAAAGTAATAATTTTTTATGTATTAAAATACTCGACTAGATATCCTGTACAGGATATGTTATACAGTATTTTAAAATTTAAATATTGGAACATCTCAGTAAATTAACTTATACCAAATGTAACAAATTTGCTTTAACAGATTGTCGCTAGCTAAATTTAATTATTGATATATTAATAGACATTAATCTTTTACAGACATTGATCGTCCATACAGATAATTTATATTCTTAAAAAGTGGATTGTCATGTTTCAATGTTAGGCCATTGATTACAGTATTTTTAGACAAGACATTTAACATTTTCGATATATTTTATCTTTATATCAAAACATTTGAGTATTCTACGTGTTACATCATACCTACCGTTTTAAAATACATCGATTAATGCCTCCCGTGCAATAGCAACTTTTTCGTTTGGTGATTCTAAAATGTTGCCACACAATTTAGTCTTAAAATGTATAAATATATAATCACCCATAACTAATTTATCACCATTGTGCGCGCCTACAGATCTGTATATGTACGTTCTATTTCCACGATGCGATACTAAAACGATTTCGTCGAAATAGAACTAGTTGTATCTTTTTAGTTACCTCATAATCACCTGTGTGCGGGAGGCCAATGCAGAAGAAACTGCAATTGAAATGTTTTTATTGTTAATTAATGTTTTCAGGTATGATTTTAAAATTAATTCTTAATAGAGTGTGCTATCTAAAATACAATTCAGTAGAAAATCAAAGAATAAATATTTTTTTACACTTAAATATTTTAATAACTGTTATTAACAATTCGATTCCTGGCTTTTTGCGTGGGATTGTAAATCTTCTTCCTGGGGGACAATTATTTCTTTAAATTTTTGTTTTAGTGATCAAGAGCTAATGTATTTTTGACTACCGTGAAAGGCTAGAAGAAGTCAACGTGACTTTTTACTTAATCAGCACGATTTATTTCTAAATTTTTACTAAGAAGAAAAAAATGTTTATTTATTACTCATAGAGATGCCATGTTTAGAAATATTTTTTTTTCAACAAAAAAACAGGCTGATATGTTAAAGGGAGGTTTAAAGCGGAGGAGTTAATATTAATATTTAGAGGTGTCTGTTCGTACTTTTTCATTTAAATAAAACAGAAATTTTTTTTTATATTAACTTCCCAGTGGAAGTTATAGTAATGGGTCCGATTTTGCGAATCCCGAATTTTGACATATCTCCACATTTCAAGGTCCCCATAGTCAAATACAATAGTTTTTAAGCGGACGTCTGTGTGTGTATGTACGTATGTGCGTTCGGAATTATTTTTCGTCTCAATTATCTCGAGAACAAAAAATGATATCGACGTGGGACCAATTGCATTCGACGCATAATTACGTAACTTAAAACTGATACGGTCTGTTGCAGCTTATCCTACAGGAAAAGGTGCTTGGAAAGAGGGGGCCAGGCAGAAGAAGGATCTCATGGCTTAAAAACCTGAGAACTAGATTTGCAACCTCCACCACGGGTCTATTTAGGGCCGCAGTTGATAAAATAATTATTGCCAGAATGATCGCCAACGTCCGGTAACGGACAGGCACTGGAAGAAGAAGAGAACTGATTAGATTTTCAGCCAAATCGGTAGAGCTGTTTTTTATGGAGAATCAAAAAACTGAAAAATTTGGTAAACTTTTGGAATTATTTTTCGTCTCGATTATCTCGAGAACAAAAATTGATATCGACGTAATCACGCAACTTAAAACTGATTAGATTTTCAGCAAAATCGGTCGAGCTGTTTTTTATGGAGAATAAAAAAACTGAAAAAAATGGTAAACTTTCGGAATTATTTTTCGTCTCGATTATCTCGAAAACAAAAAATGATATCGATTAATCACGCAACTTGGAACTGTTTAGATTTTCAGCAAAATCGGTCAAGTTGTTTTTTATGAAGAATCAAAATACTGAAAAAAATGGTAAACTACCTGAATTTTGCAATTTATAAATTATACCATTTTTAATACAGAATTTTAAGATCTTTTGAATAATATGATTATTGCATGTTTGTATGAAAAATATGATGACAATATTTTATAAAAAGTGATGGTTTCAGAAAACAAAAATAGGAATTGGAAAATTTTAAACTTGTGTCAGTATTGAGAGAATAGCATTGAAGACGCTATAACAGTGAAAAATTATTGTTAGAAATAATCAAGCACTGTTTATAACAATTGAATATTGTTACTAACAAATGATTATTGATCATAATAATTGAAAAAAAAAATTTCATATGTTATAAACAATTGAAAATAGCTCCCGCTTATGAAATGATAAGAAAAAGTTTGAAAGAGTACGGTTGACATAAACAAAATATTGTTAACGACAATTATAATTTGTTATAAACAATTTAAAATCGTTTTTTATAATAATTTTAATAATAATTATAACAACAAAACATATGGTATTTTTTTATTCTTTCCACTGGGAAGTTAGTCGTGTGGACCTCTAGGGTCGCACCCAGACCACTGATATATTTTTTTTATTTTTGTAGTTCGGCATTCGCACATTTTAAAGATAAATTTATAACATATTCTTGTAGAGAATTGAACGCTCTACAAAAAAGGTTTTGTTGTGATCACAGATCGTAACACTTTTTTAAATTTTATTTGTTCTAATTTTAATCCTTTACGACGCCAATGTCCTAAAACAGTTTTGCACCAGGCAGATTTCGAAGAATTGGCCTGTTACTATGTGTCAGAATTTCATTTGAAAATTTCTCCCGTGTAAAGCAACTCTGTCTCTAAAAGTCAGTTAAGAGTTCCACGAAGTGCCTTCTATGCGACGAAGCACGCGTCGGCCCAGAACAGTTGAAATCAGGTCTTGATGCAGTGAGCACGGCGCTCTCTCTCGAGCGTAGCGAAATGTAATCTAGTATGTAGTCTCAGTCCCTAAATGTTTTTTTTGTTAGTGTTGAACTATTCTTAAAGTAAAAGTTACAGAACAAGTAAGATTTTTCTCCATTTTTATTCTTCCAAATGTCTACATGCCCTTCTGAGGCACGCGATCTACTTCCTGACTTGTCTACAATAGATATGATCTCAGTAATGTTAAAATACAATAATGAATACTTAATGATTGTAAATTTATACATTCCTCCTCAAGTCCCTCCCAGTGATTTAGACATACTCTTTGACAGAATCTCCTCCTTGCACACCTTATATGATAATAAATTATTAGTTGTTGGTGACTTTAATATATCTGAATATGCAGTATCTAAATCTTCTCAATTTCTAAATGCTTCTAGGAGAGTACAGTCTCTAATCAACTTTCAAAATTTTTACAATCTTTCCCAATTTAATGAAGTGTTAAACAGCAACGATCGTCTTCTCGACTTTGTTCTATGTAATGTTGACGAGTGTAAAGTGGAAAGAGCACTAGACATACTACTTCCAGAAAATATTCACCATCCTTCTCTGACAATTGATTTACCTATTAAATATAAAAACTTCCTACCCCCTCAATCAGGCACAGGTTATAATTTCAAAAAGGCCAATCTCCCAGCTCTGTACCAATCTATACTAGATATTGATTGGACTATCTCAAACTCCTGCGCTAATGTTGAAGACAGCGTAAATCTCCTTTACGCAAAACTTAATAATTCTTTTGAACTATATGTTCCCAAAAAAAGGTTCATTAAAAAACAATATCCGCATTGGTACAACTATGATATCATTAAAAATCTTAGAATTAAACATAAATTATTCAAAAAATATAAGCTTACTCGAAACCCTCAGGTTTATCATGACTTTTCGAGATGTAGATCAGAAGTAAAATTGAAAATTAAAACAGCATATGAACATTTTGTTAAAAAATCAGAGGAAAACATTTTGCTTGCACCTAAATCATTCTGGAACTTTATTAAAGGTAAAAAAGGCGTATCATCGACAATTCCGAATACTATGTTCTTCAATAATGTAAAACTAGACAACGTTCAGGATATAGTTAATGGTTTTGGTACGTTTTTCTCAAGCAATTATACGATTTCCAATGGTAATAATTATCATAATGATCCGACTAATTATGATGTTATAAATATTACTAGTTTCTCTGAGAAAGAAGTTTTGGCTGCCTTAAAAAAATTGAAACCAAAAACCACTGCCGGAATGGACGGTATACCTGCCTACCTAATCAAAGACTGCCGCCAAGCTTTGGCTCAGCCATTAACAATTATATTCAACCTCATTTTAAAAAATTCCAATTTTCCAGATAAATGGAAGGCCTCATATATATGTCCTATTTTCAAAAAGGATAATAAGAATGATATAACCAACTATAGGCCAATAACTATTCTGAATAACTTTTCTAAGGTGTTTGAAATAGCAATACATGAATATCTCTCCAATAAGGTTAAACATATTATCTTACCAAACCAACATGGTTTTATGTCGGGTAGGTCAACTATCACCAATTTATTCTTCAAAACGCAATTCATTGCAGAGACGTTAGATGAAAGAAGTCAGGTAGATGTAGTCTACACTGACTTCTCCAAGGCGTTTGATAGAATTAATCACAATATTTTACTAGTTAAACTGGACACACTAGGATTTCATCCAACACTAATAAATCTCCTTAAATCATATCTATCGGATCGACCGCAATTTGTAAAATGTCTTGGTTATAATTCAACGGTTTTTTATCAAACCTCTGAAGTGCCTCAGGGCTCTGTCTTGGGGCCACTTCTTTTTATTTTATATGTTAATGACATTCTGTCTAAAATTGACGTAAAAGCTTTGTTGTATGCTGACGATCTCAAATTAATTCACAGAATCGATTCTATCCATGATTGCATTAAACTCCAAAATAATGTCGAACTACTAAATGACTGGTGTGTAGAAAATGAGTTGTACCTAAATGTCAGTAAGTGCAGTGTCATGTCTTTTTGCAGGAAGGAGTTAGGCATTGTGTTTCAATATAATTTAGATAACTCGGTATTGGTACGACCTGACCTAATTAAAGATCTTGGTGTTTATTACGATCCTAAACTAACTTTCACTGCGCATATTGATAAAATCACTGCAAGCGCTTATCGCATTCTCGGATTCGCAATTAGAAACATGAGACTATTTAAATGTTTTACTACAATGAATTTACTGTTCTCTGCATTTATACGGACCAAACTGGAATATGCCAGTGTTATATGGAATCCTATTTATAATATACACATCTCTACAATCGAACGTATCCAGAGGCGCTTCTTTAAGTCAGCATGTTACATTCTGGATGGTTTGTATCCGGAGCGGAATATATCGCAACAGTACTTTTATGATCGATTTGGTGCACACAGTCTGCTGAGAAGGCGGTCAATGTACTCTGTATTATTTTTACATAAAATTGTACACCTACAATTAGACTGTAATGATCTAGTTGCCATGTTAGATTATCATGTTCCTAGGTTCAATTCCCGCCATAATCAACTATTTTTTCAACGAACTTATCGAACTAATATATACAAATTTTCACCTCTACATTTTCTAATTGAAAATTATTCTAATATAGAAAAATCTGTTGACATTTTAAACTGCAGCCAATTGTCGATTAGACATTATTGTTTAGAAACCTAAATCTTTGCTTTCAGCATACATAATTGTAATGTTTTCTTATATATTGTGATAGTTTCTTGTAAATTATCGTATGTTATTTATCTAACTACTACTAACCCTATCCTGTAAATTGGGTATACCCCGTAGGATATTGTAAATAAATAAATAAATAAACATGTCAGAGAAGAGCTTATTTCTCTTCTTTTTAGCCGTTACAAGCTTGTACTCAATAAGCAATCATGGTGTAACAATTTTTTTATGTAAGGTTTTTGTTATTGGTTTTAGTTTAAATTGTGCTGTCGGATCTGCTGTCGTGACAAAATTTGCGACTTGGACTTAAGAATTTAACATAGCTTTTCGGGATGTGATTTCGTCATTTCCTTTATATATATTGTCAAATAAAAATATCGCTTTGAATAACGGTTCTTATTTCCTATTGTTCAACCCGAATATTAGTGAAAGGATTATGCCTAGTAGAACCATCATCCTTCTACTCACTACAGTCCAGGTATATGACTTTAACGAACACTATGTGATAAACCCGATCCCTTTCCTTTTAACGCGATGGTTTCGGCTGGCACCGCCTTTTGTTTCCAATGCGCAGTCTCGAGTCGGCGCAGTAGTAAGTTTCCTCTCTCAACGCGCCGTCTCGATTCGACGCAACAGTAGTATTATTCTGACGGTCGTAGAAGAGCGTTTAATTCTCTACAAGAATATGTTATAGACTCTATAGAATGTGCGAATGCCGAACTATAAAAAAAAATTCTATGTTATTTTAATAGAAAAGTACGAAAAGGCACCTCTAAATATTAGCACTAAGATCTACGATTTAAACAGGCTTCTTTTTTCACCTCCCTTTAACTTATCAGCCTGTTTTTTTGTTGAAAATTTTTTTTTTCTTAATATGGCACACCCTATATCGAGCTACTACATACAGTGCTGCCATTTAGAGATCGAACATAAATAAACCCAGTCGATTTGACAATTGTTAATGTGCACACCCTCAAATGGTCATATCTCTGGAATAAATCACATCTAATTGTTCATTTTTTTAGCCAACCAGCCGTTTTAGGCTGAGGCCTCACTTTGGTGCGTTGCATTGCGTCGTCGTAGCGTCTCAGTGTTATTATAGTGATGGGAATAAAGGTTATAACTCGATAACGTTCTAGACTGGAACGTTTTATAAAATAACATGTGTTGAGCATGTACCTAATACAAAAAAAAAAAAAGTATGGAAACTAGACCATTTTATTGACCTTACTGTAGATCCTTTAGTAATATCACTGGAACACGAGCAAAGATCGATGGATAACACCG
The DNA here is from genome assembly GCA_950111635.1 of Agelastica alni. Lineage (NCBI taxonomy): Eukaryota > Metazoa > Arthropoda > Insecta > Coleoptera > Chrysomelidae > Agelastica > Agelastica alni. Next base: position 9,337,554 of record OX467712.1, on the reverse strand, counting down.
TAATTACATACATCTACTTATACACAATAACGCAATTCGTATACCTTTTTACCTTTATGTAATAAAATGTAATAATACTAATACTCTAATACTAATGGTTATTGTATATAATTAAAAGTACATTTTTTTATTTGATCCAGTACTTTTTTTGTAGTAAGCTTAACAAGGATTTTAAATTAAAAAAAAATCATATATAATAATACACAAAGGTACGCCCCTGTAAGTAGAAAATGATAAAACCTTTTGTTTACGGTGTGCTTTCAAATTCAAACAGACAAAAAAATATAATAGACAAATAAACCACACTAAGTAATACTAGTCTGTATTCCTTGCATCAAAACAATAACACATAACGTGTGGAAGATCAGACAAAAGAAGCAATAATCCTTCTACCACTACTACTATAATACTATGTATTATACATTATACATATTATATATGTAGTTATAGCTCCGACAGCGCAGTGCATCACCATCCCCCCGCTTCGTCTCTCGTACGTCGATCCCTTGAAACGTCGCGCACCAGTGAGGCCTCAGCCTTACCTGACGTTGCTCGGGTCATTTGAAGGTTTTGGAATGCCGGCATCCGCGTCGGACTTAATTAGGAATGTCACTATCAAACTCAGCGACCCCGAAGACTATTAATTCGACACTAATACCGGCCGTATTTGATAGTTTTTATACTTCATCCCCTTCCGACCCCCTTTATAGTAAGCTGTATATGTTACGCTCAATAGTCGATTTTGGGCAATGCCCAAAAAAAATACGCAAAACTAGTTTCGAGCAACGAATATACAACAGCTTACTACCTGGCAGCACTACCTAACCCACTCCATCACCGCTATAAAGGGGGTCGGAAGGGGATGAAGTATAAAAACTATCAAATACGGCCGGTATTAGTGTCGAATTAATAGTCTTCGGGGTCGCTGAGTTTGATAGTGACATTCCTAATTATGTCCGAGGCGAATACCGGCATTCCAAAACCTTTAAAAGACCGGAGGTGGCAGCTGATAATTGTTAAGTTATAACAAATACTAATAATATATTTTGTATTTTTTTTATTTTTCAATAAAAACGTATAAATACCAGAAGTAAGAATTATCCTTTGTTTGGCACACATTTTTCTCATTATTCTTCCGTTGCCATCCGTAAATATTTAGTAGAAAATTTTTTAACATGTAAATCGCAACAAATTTTACCCTCCTTTTCAGCATCTTTTTTTTCAGTCGTAGTTAAAAGCCTACTTTTCTCTAGATTGTCAAAACTTGATAGAAAAATATCGATACGAACAGTCCACGCTACTAATGGGTGTTTTTTTTTTTGTAAGGTAAGTCATCCACATTTACATTTTACACGGTTTAACTTTAGCGCCACCATATATAGTATAGTGTATTCTAATTACTGGTACCTCTCTGTGGAAAATCTCACACATTGTGTACTATTTCTCACTAAAATTGTAGAAGACTTACCAATGCTCTAAAATTTATACAAAAATGTTACAACAAACTGGGGCTTTAGTGTGTTGATTTTTATATTTTTCAAAATTGGTTAAATTTCGAAAGAATAGGTCACACACAAATTCGTTTCTAATGAAACTTTTCTTGTAGTCTTTTTTTTGTTAAGAATTGTTCCATACTTACTACATTGTAATATTTACAAAACTTATATTTCACATATACCTACATTTATTATGTTACATACATTGATTATAAATAAGAGTGGAGCAATCTAAAGATGAAGATCTATCTACAAACGAGCTTTGTGCCGGACGTTTTTTAACGCTCGTGTGGCCCTAGCCTAATTTGGCTAAAAGTATACAGGGTGAATCATTAATAAAGGGAAATAATTAAACTGGAGAATCTTGGGTTCGAAATAATAAGATTTAACCCATTTCACTTAGATAAAATGTCTGAGTTACAGGGTGTTTTATTTAATAATTTAAAAATGATTTCTCTACATTACTTTTAAACTGTTTGACTAATCTGTATCATATTTGGCAGGAAGTGTAGACACTGCAAACCTTACTAAATCGTGGTAAATAAACGTTTCTGGCTACTACCAGAGGCGTTCGACAGGGGCACGTCAAAGCTTTTTAAATTCTACGCCACTGGCGGAATTTTAATTTAAGCACTATTTTTCTCTTCTCCAATACTTTTTGTCCAAATAACATACTTCACTTTCGTAATGATAAAGTTAGATGGTTTCGACACGTAGAAAGGATGGATGAAGGAAGATTGACGAAACAAATTTATAAGGCGAGTGTGAATGGACAAATCGGTAGAGATCGACCTCTGTGAACATATCTCGATCAGATCAACATTGTTTTGAAAAAAGGACAGGTCAAGAGTACCAACAACCGACGAGCATGTATAAGAGCACTGATGAAAGTAGAGGAATCAAAAGATGTGTGTAACAACCGTAGCAAATGGAAGAAAGTGGTCTCTGCCTACCGCTACGGGAAAAAGGGGTGACTATATGTATGTATGTATGTAATAATATGAACAAAATTTAAAAAGACTGTATAAAAAGTTTAAAGAGAGCCAATTTTAAACAACGATAAAAATAACAATAAAAGGCTGGTATCAAAGACAAAATAATATGATTGAATAGAGATTTACCAGACCTATTAAATAAAGTATGACTTGATACCTAAAGCCTTTTGAAAGAATTTAAGGGTTATCTCCATTAGGGAGGGGGTGAATCTGACGTTTATGACATTAGCGCTAAAAAGTGTCCCCCTTATGTTAAAAGTTGATGTGTTTCGTAATTTCTTTCTAATATGTAGCATTTTTGAAATAATTAAAGGTGGTTCCTTTTCAAATGAACAATTTTAAACAACGATAAAATAACAATGAAAGGCTGGTATCATATTATTTATTGCAGCAAAAATGTGAAAAAAAGACTTTTTGATAATTATGTATCAGTAAAATTGTTTGTTAATCTTCTTATTAAACCTAAAAAATCAACTTTAAAGTTTTATTTGCGTAATAAATGCAAACCTATGACCTAAAAACACCACCATGATAAATACACATTAAAATTGTGCAACTTAATGTTTAACTTTAAATATCTCGAAAATTCATGACTTAATCATTACGAAAGTGAAGTATGTTATTTGGACAAAAAGTATTGGAGAAGAGAAAAATAGTGCTTAAATGAAAATTCCGCCAGTGGCGTAGAATTTAAAAAGATTTGACGTGCCCCTGTCGAACGCCTCTGGTAGTAGCCAGAAACGTTTATTTACCACGATTTAGTAAGGTTTGCAGTGTCTACACTTCCTGCCAAATATGATACAGATTAGTCAAACAGTTTAAAAGTAATGTAGAGAAATCATTTTTAAATTATTAAATAAAACACCCTGTAACTCAGACATTTTATCTAAGTGAAATGGGTTAAATCTTATTATTTCGAACCCAAGATTCTCCAGTTTAATTATTTCCCAATATTAATGATACACCCTGTATTTGTCTGCAGAAAAAATATTTAAGATTGATGCACACGTGAAAGTCTAAAAATATATTTTCAGCTGATAGAAATTTTTTCGCATTTTGCCAAAAAAGCGAAATCTAATAATTTTAATACCTTTCAACTATTGATTAATCTTCATCTTGTTTGCATTTTATTACTAATTTCGAGCATTGAGGCTTTTCCATCTGTATAAATATATACCAAGAAGCAATCAATAATTTCTCATTAGGTGCAAAGGGTCTTTAGTAAATAACCAAGGGCGTAGAGGGACACACAACCGAAAGGAGACATACAGCTTGAAATCGCAATTTTTTTCGAAGATAGCTTTTTTTGAAAATTAAATTAAAAGGTTTTACTTTTTGATTTTTCATTCTCTATTTTAAAACTAAATATATATCTTTTGCAATTACCTTTTTCAAAAGAATGGCCTGCAAAAATTTGGAAAAAGAGACAATTGGGGGGAAAATAATACTGATTTTTCTATAAGATCAAACACACTTATGAGTTTATTTAATCTACAGAATAATAGCCAACCTTTACTGGAACCAAAGTGCTCACATAAGAATCGATAACACCGCGTCCGACGAGATCAAAATCCTGAGAGGCGTTCGTCAAGGATGCATTTTATCACCACTGTTATCCAATTTGTATTCCGACAGGATATTTCAAGAGGCGTTGGATAAATGTGACGAGGGTATATCTGTCAATGGGATTAATATCAACAATCTGAGGTATGCGGATGACACGGTTCTTGTTGCCGACTCCCTGGAAGGACTGCAGGAACTGGTAAGCCGCGTGACGGCTGCAAGCTCAGAGGCCGGACTTAGCCTGAAGGTGAGAAAGACAAAGTGGCTAGCAGTTAGCAAATCAAACAACTTGGACGTACACCTGACAATTAACGGTCAACGAATTGAGCGAGTAGAAACCTTTAAATATCTTGGGTGTCAACTAAATAAGAAGTGGGACGGCATGCAGGAGATTCTTGCCAGAATAGAACAAGCTCGTGCTTCGTTCCTGAAGATGCGTAAGGTACTTTGCAGCAGAAATTTAAGCTTGCCTCTGCGCGTTCGAATGCTTCGCTGTTACGTGTTCAGCAAACTGTTTTATGGAATGGAAGCTTGGACTTTGACAGATGTGATGTGCAAAAAATTGGAGGCCTTTGAAATGTGGACGTACAGAAGGCTATTAAGAATCTCCTGGGTAGAAAGAGTGCGTAACACCGAGGTACTTCAACTCCTCGACAAGCAGCCGGAAGTTCTGTTTACACTAAAAAAGCGCAAACTGGAGTATTTTGGTCACATCTTAAGAAATGACAAGTATCGACTTTTAAAGCTTATTATAAAAGGGAAGATCGAAGAACGAAGTGGCCCGGGTAAAAGAAAGATATCCTGGCTAAAAAACTTAATACAATGGTATGGAGTGAGCACTACCACATTGTTTCGCCGAGCTGTAGACAAGGTTCAGATAGCGCTGATGATTGCCAACGTCCGAGGAGGAAAGGGCACCTAAAGAAGAAGAACAGAGTGTTTCAAAAAAGGTGGCCCCGTTGATAGGATAGGTAGAACACTGCAAGATAAGTTGGGTTATTTTAGTAAAAAACATTTTTAAGGCAACATTGTAATGAAATGTTGTACGAATACGTTTTGGAAGCTGACACATCGCATGGGTTTGTTTTTATATGTGACTCTCATAGAGGGCGCTAGTTACACGGTTCGTACCGAGTGGTTTTAAACATAAATTTTTAGAGGTTAAATTTTCTAGTCAAAATTTTATGTGAACTTGAACATTATTTAATATTACACCAAAAAGGTACTCTTGGGTATCGGTGTACGGTTTTCGGAATATTTTGATTTGAAAATGATGAAGTAATAACTGATGGTGGTAAAAAGTAATTACTATAAAAAATAATAACCTATTCTACTTAAAACCAAAATCAATAACATTATTCTAATGCTGAATAACTAATTAAACAAAGAATCACAAGAAGAACATTAAAATAAATTTGACTAAAAACATGAAATAATCAACCAGTAAGTGTTAAATTTCAAAATTTTATCTGAGTTAGCAAATGTAACAAATTAATTGGTTATATTAACATTTTACCTGGAAATTTAAATGGTAATATGCATCTGGAAAATCATTTATTCGCGATATTAGAAAATTTAACGCTAAATCTATCTCTCTATTTTATGCATGATAAAGCTCCCCAGCACTTTGATAGAAGGTGTCTTAATTAGTTGAGTAACCATTATCCGAATCGCTGGACTGGTAATGGTGCAGAAGCTCCGATTCATTGGCATCCACTTTCATGCGATAACAATCCTTTGGACTACACAGTTTTGTCGTAAAAAGTCTATGCTGCAGAGGTAAATTTACGCCGAGTTGCAAGACATAATTGAACATTACTTCAATGACCTCATAGCTGATCCTTAACCGTTTAGAAGATTAATGTATTCTTTAGAAAAAAGGATAGAATTGTGTATTCGTGAAAAGGAAGGACATTTTAAACACTTACTCTAACTTATTGAATATTTCATGTAATTTGTCGAATTTCCTTTAATTTTCTTTTTGTGATTCTTCATTTAAATAATAACTTTAACATTAGAATATTGTTATTGTTTTTGGTTTTTAATAAATGGGTAATTGTTTTTTATAATAGGTACTTACTTTATATCAGCATTAGTTATTACTTCATAATTTTCAAATCAAAATATGCCGAAAATCGTACCTTCACAATATCGAGTTTTACCAAGAGTACCTTCTTGGTGTAAAATTAAACGATTCACATCACATGAAATTTGGACTAAAAAATGTAACCTCAAAAAAGTTATGTTTAAAATTACTCGGTACGAACCGTGTAACTAGCGCCTCTTATGAGAGTCAGATATAAAAACAAACACATGCGATGTGTCAGCTTTCAAAACGTATTCGTACAACATTTCATTACAATGTTGCCAGTAGTTTTGACATAATTGCAACAAATGTGTGTAAACATTTTTCTTTCAGCATCCTGTATCTTCAATACAGATGCCGTTAGGAATTTTTTTTACTAAAACAACCCAACTTATTTTGCAGTCCTAGCAATGGGGCCACATTTTTTGAAACATACTGTATATATGAAAGAATGGAGGTCACATTTTTTATTAACTTTAGACGTATCTACTATTATTTCCCATTGTTTATTTTATAAAAGTGTGTCATTTATATCGTCATGTATTGCACGTAAATAAAGAGAAATTACATCATGCCGGAATAATGCTATCTACAGGGTGATTCCATATACATAAACATCTGTTTATATTTTTTCCAATGGGGTTGTGGTCTGGTAGACTTGTTTACTTTATTTAAGAATCACCCTGTACGTATTTTACAATTTTAAGCATGCGTACGATAGACAAAACGAACATTTTAGTGTATTGTGTTTGGTCCATAAAATTCAATTTGATATTTCGAATTTATTTTTTGCAGATATGATACACATGATTATTTGTATTAACAGTAAAATTTCTAGGAGATATTTGTGCCAAAAAAGAAATATATAGGGCGATCACAGTTCAATAAACGCACCGTTTCTGTCGTTTTAGATTATTCGAACCTCAGAGTACGTGCAAAATTGCTTTATTCTATACTAAAACCAAATCCAAGCGATCTACCGTCAAAATAATGATACTTTCGTGATCTGCACATTCTTGGCTTCCAATTCGTCAAGCGATGACGATAAGGACAATTTGTTACAGGATCATAATGCAGTTTATGCAGTTTTTATGTTCATGAATTATCTCATTACTTTCTGTTTGGACTACCAAGAATTACTTAGATTATATTTTAAACCACTGTCACGCACCTCTTGTCAAAGTGAAATAATGTGAAATAATAATCGCTTATTGGGTTGAAATTCAAGACCTTTGTCACATATTATATAATTGCCTTTCGGTTTTAAAAAAATCAAGCTTTAGTCTTCTCAGAAAATAAGCGGTGTTTGGTTTTTGTTTGCAGTTTATGCTTTAATAACAACTGAAGTTTCGTGTATTATATAAATTTTATCTAAACAATCGTCTCACGTGAAAAAGAAACGTATATTTACAAAGCATAAAGCACTGGGCGTCCAACTTGGAAAAAGGTACTGGAATCTCAGTTGTTGCTGGAACATAAACTGCGTCTGTACAGAAGCATCCTGCAATGATAGGCTACAAAAAGAGATTAAATATTTATCCCAATATAGTAGCAAAGCACCTGATGGGCAGTGATTCCACTGCTTGCACTTCAAGACATAATTCATTCTTACCCTTTTTGAAAATAGAACATATTGCAAAAAAAATAAAAATAAATTATTTAAGACATTAAAGATGACCAGCACTGACGAGATTAATATTTCCCTTAAACCACTCCTTTTCCGGCGAGGACTTGTTGCCTTCATGTGCTCCTTACTGAGCAGCAATAATTAGTAATTTGGAATAAGAATTTCGTAAAAACATTTTAAATGTTTTTTTTTGAAAATTATATCATTTCCTTTCGTATGTTATATATCGAATGCCATGTTAAATATTATTATTTCTAATTGGTGCTCGCGAAATTCATCCTTTTAATAAATAAAATGTTAAAAATATACCAAACAAATTTTTTATTGCAATCTCAATTTCTCAAATGTGAATTAATTTGCCTGGACATTTATCCAGTGTCAAATTTTGCAACGTTGCCGGTTAAGTAGCGTGCAGTGTTCTAAGTCCAGTTCCATTACCTCTTCATGTAGTTTTCCCACAAAAATATCCCATATTTTTAAACTCTATAATATGTATTCACTCGCTTTAATTTATTCATTTCTAAAATGGTGTGCGCAGTATATTTTATATTATTAAAATATACAATCATTCTCTAGCAGTGCCCCTGCCAATTCGAGCAAAAAAGCGGCACGGCCGTACCATCCTCAGGCCATTTTCAACCCCCCTATAACTTCGTTGTGGATAAAACTAAAAGCCTGAATTATCAGTAACCAAGTTTCCTGTCAAGACTGGATAGATGACGAAAATGTTCTGGTGTCATTATGCTACACAAGATAATCAACAACGAAATTAGATGTCAATGCTTATTACATCAGATTTAAAATTCTCCGTCAGACATCTCGATACACCGACTCATTCAACACTACCATACCTTATAGTGCGAATGCTTAATGCGACCTAAATACTACCCGGTATTTAGTAAGCCATTTGCACAGTGCATGCATTTGTTTACTCAAAAGGTCTCTTAGATTTGTTTTTAGTATAGTGTATGTGATAATGAACCAATATTTGCTTCGTGTTAACAGCAATATCATCCCGTAATAATGACAATATGTAATGTAATCAACACGTTGCCTTAAATTAATAAAGATGTTATAAATATCACAAGTTATGAAGGTATTTATGCATTTAACTAGAAAATCGAGTCTTTTGTATCTTCCAAGAAATATTACGTCAGTGTACACTTTCTTCTCTTTTTACAAATATACATGCCAAGAAAAACATGTTTTAAAGCTACAATAGTCTTTAATAAAACATTCCACTACCAGAACTGACTCATAATGTTGGTCTATCATTTCAAATCTACGTAATGGAGTTACATTACGATGTCCAAATGTCCAAAACTTAAAATGCAGGTATCAATCAATTTTTTTGAGCCGATTTCAAGTTTTTTTTAAAAAGCCATATAGCATGAAAATTCAGGATTGGTGATTATTTACTAATCATTCCGTATTCATTATTCCGGCTTGAAACAATTTAATGTAATCTAGGATGCACTGACATAAATTTTTTTTCTACGACCATTGGATTCTATAAAAATTACATATGCGTTATCTATTGATGAATAGATATGATTCCCTAGATATGTTAGATCCTGATACATTATTCAACAGCTGACAACCAATCACCAATATCAATATTCAGGATCCAACAGGCTGAGTCCAATGAGAAAGCTGCAATAGAGCAGCTTTTTCATAAGTGGGCCCTGCTCCTCTTACTCGATATCGCGAATGTCATGTTCATTCTGATGAACTGTCATCTCGACTATTCTATTACGACAATAAGATGGAGAATTTAACGAGTGATAGTGATGATCTGCGATAGTCGTAGGGAAAGTATAGTCTCGGATCTTAGAATCCCAACAAATCACGATTCCATATTCGCGACATATTTACAGAACGTCTTCTTCTTTGTTAGCCATTATCTGTCCACTCCTGAACAAAGGCCTCTTTCATTTGTTTCCATGCTGTTCTGTCTTTCGCTGCTATTTTTTTAACATCATCCAACCATATCCTCTGTGTCTGCTGACACTCCTCTTTGTTTGCCGTGGTCTCCAGTTTACAAGCCTTGATACCCATCTGTCCACACTTAGTCTGGCAACATGTCCAAACCATTGCCACTTAACGTCGGCGAATCGCTGTATTATGTCCACTACCTTCGTTCTTCTTCTTATTTCTTCGTTACAGATTTTATCTCGTAAGCTAACGCCAAGCATTGCCCGTTTTATGGCCCTTTGCATTGTCCTAAGGTTATTGGTGTACTTCTTGGTTAAAGCCTTTGTCTCAAGACCATATGTTGCAACAGGCAGGATGCATGTGTTAAAGACTTCGTTTGAGGTTTATAGTGATGTCAGTGTTTTTAACTATATGACTCAGTTTTCCAAATGCTATCCATGTCAGTTTTATTCTTCGTTTTATTTCTGCCGTTTGGTTTTCCCTTCCCATTTTAATGACATTACCAAGATATATATATATATATATATATATATATATATATATATATATATTCATCAACAATATTCAAAGTTTTGTCTGCTATTCTTATGTTTTCCTCAGTCTTGCTCAATATTTTTGTTTTTGATAAATTCATTTTTAGTCCGACGTTAATTGCAGCTTCATTTAGTTGTTCTAGCATGTTCTTAAGCTCCTGTATATCTGAACTAATAAGCACTATGTCATCGGCAAAGCGTAAATGGTTTAAAAAGGTACCATCAACGTTTATACCTTTCACCCTGGCGAACTCCCCTGTTACAGAACGTATACCCCGCGAATAAGGAGCTTTTACTGTACTCTGTATATTTAGGACATTTTGCTAGTTTTTCTGATGCACTTTTAAGTGCAATTGTGCCAACATTAGCGTAGTCATTTTTGGTAGAGCAGTGGCGACTCAAAAGCGGTGCAAAAAGGAATGAGTTTGTATTATTTAATTATAGCAGTTTCTTTATTTCGACCAAGATTTTACTGTGTGTAAAAAATTATAAAATACAAAGTTTTCGTTGAAAGAAAATGCTAGGTATATAAATTCATTGAATTTGGTGTTTTATGTAGAGAGGAATATTGAAATTAAGTTAAAAAATATTCATAACTAAGTTTAAGATATTTTTTTTAATTTCTCTGTGTGCTAATATAAATAGTAATTTTATTTTTTTAGACATAATTGACGTTTTAACTGTACTACATTTTGGGAGTTTTGCATTTGGTAACAGTATTAAATCATCAGTGAATTGAGAAAAGTCCATTCGAGCAGCAAAAAGTTTGATTTATATATTTTTCTTTTCCAAATATTTGATGGCTCCGTATTGAATATAAAATTAAAAACTCAGTTATGAATTTTAGAGCTTTGTAATCTCAATATACCTTTTGTTTCTCTCGACAGGCACTTTTTATTCTTTCTAAAACTCAGGTTTATTATTATAATTAAGAAAAAACTACACAATTTGATAGACGACAAAACTTTAAGTAAATCACATACACCGAATTATGTTTCAACAATTAATTCGTTCTACGTAGAAATATTCAGGATTAAATGCTTTATAAAATGTCTTTAATGCTTGCTCCAATTTTTTCACATTTATTGTAATATTTTTTAGCTCGGAACAGTAAATGATAGAATCGAAATCAATGAATGAACATTCGACGTGTCATTTCGAGACGTTTTGTAATTAAATAGTCCAAGATCCGGCTGCAGAATTAGTGCACTCCTCAAGTGTTTGCTAAAATCCAAATTTTACGCATATTTATGATTAGGAGAATATATATATATATATATATATATATATATATATATCTACCAGGTTGTCTATCAAAATGTGGCCGCTAATATTTTTAGTTAAATTATTGTTAATTTATTTTTCGAAAAAAATGTCATTCACTTGTTTTTTAAATAAAATATCGTCCACTTCACGGCAATATACATAAAGACTCTGAAAAATAACGGTTGTCGTTGCGCACTTGGCCGCACCTCTTCGCGGCCAGGTGTAAACAGGTACGAGTTTGATACATTTATACGTTCATAACGTACCTTTATTATTGATAAAAATGTATACCCAGTTAATTTCGCCGCATGTTACCCTATACTATAGGCATATGCGGGTCGATTATGTATCAGAAAACAAAATACTCCTCTAGCTATATGCCGCGACAGGCATTGAATTACATCTGGTACATAATCGTGTATAATACCCAATACGGGTCTTTTATACAGATGCTTGTTAAGTAAAAGAAAGAATATTAAATTTATCTCCTTGAAGTGACCACCTATGTACCGGTTTCAGGGTGTTGCCCTTCATCAGCATAGGGTAGGACTTGACAAACAAATTCAACACTTTCAACTCTCACCAAGTATACATAAAGGACTGAGCTAAAAGCGATAGTCACGACATCTATGCCTTTTAACAAGCACCACCCAGTAAATAACTTGAATAAAAATTTTTCCGAAAAATCAATTAACAATAATTTAATCAAAAATATTAGCGGCCGCATTTTAAATGGCAACGTGGTAGATATATATTCTCCTAGTCATAAATATCCGTAAAAATTTTGTTTTTAGCAAACACTCGATGAGTGCACTAATTCTGCAGCCGGATCTCGTACCATAAGTAAATGTTTCAGGAGTTTCCATTGAGCACGTGAGCTAAACATTTTAACGATGTCATTCTTTGATCGAGCGAAAGTGGAGCAGAGTGACTAAAACCAAGGAGAGAGAAGTTAAAACACAAATATCTAACATACCGATTCTGTTATTCCTTATATTTGTACACCAACCAATTGGTTAGTGTTTGAGTATTTGCGCTTAAACGTAACTGTTGAAGAAGTTGCATTCAAACAATCGATTTTTTAAGGATCGACGTTGATGCAAACTTTTTATTTTACTTTGTACATCTCGATATTAAGAGCTAATTTTTAGCATCTCTAACGATTGATGATGTTTCTTTGGCAACCGAAATATTTATAACTAGGAATTTTAGCTCAGTAGATAGCTTGCATGCAAGTGATCCCAAGTTAGTGTGTGTCATTTCTGATATTCAAATGCAAGCATATGTTTATTCTGCGAAGCTCTCTGGAGGGCTATCAGACCCAGGTCAAGGCGAATCGTTCGAATCGGAGCCAAGCGAATGTATCGGGAATAGAGGATACCAGCCGGTGGTCAAATGGGTCAAAGTGATCGAATCTAAGGCTACTTCGGCTCCACCGAGACCTTGATTGTGCTCGAAGCCCCCTTGTCTCTCCCATAACATCACTACCAGGCTTCGTCCCAAGACGTCGCAGGCTTGGTACTTGAGCGTCTGTCTAAACTGGGGTTCGCACGAGTGTTTTACCACTCTAGTCTTTTTCTTTTGCAGCCATCGGTCACCATCCCTGTGTATCGAAATATTGTGTGGTCACATTTTTTACTCCTGTGTAATAATAGAGTAAAGGCGGATAATATGGGCATACCCGGTAATATAACATATCATGTTTTTGGCAAATAATAAATAATCGCAATAATCGCAATAATCGCATCGTGTGGGCCGCGGACGGCCCGCACTGCGACTATTAGAAGGGGAAGGGATTATAGAAAGGAAATGATTGTGGACACGCTTTTTGAAAAGTTGCAGGTCATAGTTCTCTGGAAAAACTGATTTTGGAAGCTTCCGTAGCAGCCCTGTAAAAGAAGGATTCTTGATGAAGATTGGTCCTTGTAGTGTCAATCTTGAGAGTAAATGGGTGAGACTGATCAGCGTGCCGAGTTCTTCGGCCGAATGTGGCCAATGGTGGTACAAGAGTTTTTATTTCTCTGGAGCATCTGCCATGGAAATATCTGTAGAGCAATGACTGGTCTGCAACTCTTCTTCTATGTTCTAGAGCGTGAAGGGTATCTGTGAGAGTTGAGCTGTTTATCAAGCGAATGGCTCTTTTCTGAATGGAATCTAGAAGACGAAAAGAATGCCTTGTGCTGAACCCCAAATGTGCGAGCAATACTCCAGTAGAGGTCGGATTTGAGCCTTTTACCTCGTCAACAGTTGATCAGGAGTAAAGAACATTCTGGATTTCCACAGAAAACCTAGCCTCTGGCTTGCCGACTTTGCGATGTTTGCAACATGGTCATGCCAAGACATATTATTGGACACCGTGACTCCCAAAAGCGAGATGGAGAGACTTGATTCAAGGGTATTTCCGGACATTGTGATGGAATGATTTGGGTAATTTACTTTCTTGAAAAACGTGGTGCTTTGTGTTTTGTGGGCGTTGAACTGAACAAGATTGTTGGTTCCCCACTCGACGATTGCTTCAAGATCTCTATTGATGAAATCAACCCGTTCCTGCCTGAGTCTATTTGTATCATTCACCGAAAGTAATCGATAGGACGTGAAAGTTGAGACAAGTGTGCTATCGTCTGCGAAACTGTAAATGGGGTTCGTGGTGGTTTTCAAGAGGTCGTTGATGTGTAAAAGAAATAAGGTGGGGGACAGGATGCAACCCTGGGGGACGTTCGCATAATATGTGTATATTAACCGTCTGGCTGTTTTAATTGTTGAAGTGATTTAGAAACAGATCAATCCTGTAAGTATATAAGTATATTAAGGCTTATTAAATCACACAAATTACTAGGTATAATAAATTAATTGTAATAATTTTTTATGAAAATTGGTTACATTAAAAGAATATTAAAAGTATTCGGATACTTCAAAAGTGAATTAGATTCAATAAATTACTTCTTCTTATCACGCCATATCCTCACGAAGGTTGGCGATCCATATGGCTAATATTGTCCTGGATACAGCATCTCTAATTATCTCAGTCGAAGTGCACCCGAGCCATCTTCTAAGGTCCTTCAACCAGGAGTTCTGAAGTCTACCAACAGATCTTCTTCTATGAATCTTTCCTTTCATTATCAGTCTCAGTAATTCGTATTTTTCGCCTCTCAAGATATGGCCTATGTATCTTGTTTTTCTATCTTTAATGATGGTCGTTAACTCTTGACTTTTTAACTCGTTTTAATACCTCTTCGTTTGTAACTCGGTAAATCCATGAGTTACGCAGCATGCGGCGATATATCTCAAAAACCTCGATCCTTCTCTCGGTTATTTCTCTCGGTTATCGGATCGATGGTCCAGCCTTCACAACCGTTCAGTAATACACTGAAGATATAGCACCTAACCATGCGCATTCTGAGCTTCAAGCTCAAACCAAGACTGGTGAAAAACTGCTTAATTCTAGTAAATTCCGCTTCGACTTCGAGACGCATCCACTTCGAGTGCCAATCGACCCGTTTGCGGAGGCTCTAAACATTCATATTGCAAAATTCTTGTCATAGTTTTTATAAAAACGCCCATGACGCGTGGTGGCAAACACAGAAAGACCACTCTCGAATCGCCAGCAAGCAACAGGAAGGTTTCTAGAAGAGGGTTGTAGAAGTTGTTGGATATTGTATGTCTGTTTCTGCCTCTGTTGAATTTCGCCGTGCCTCGATTCGATGTTAAATCTTCGAAAGCTTGGGTTGGCTGGTTCGTAATTCTTTTTGCTGTCAGTTTTTGCGGCCTTACTGTCGTGAATCTCTTAATAAAGTAAATTAAACACTTTTAAACACAGTTAAACCTCCTGTCTCTTTAGAATTTTTTCATTGGTTGTGGCTTTTTAAATTAATTGATTTAATTTAATTATATTGATTGTAAATTTTTACCACGTGGTGTTTTAAAAGCTAACTTGCTTGTTCTCTCTACGAAGACGATGGACGTGGTTACCAAACGGAAGTGGTCAAAATAGTTTAGTTATAGCAGCGCTGATGTCAGATTTCTAATTGGTTTTGCTTGTGACTTAATGTATGATTGGTTGCCTATATCAAAGCGCCTAATCTCAGGAAACCGAGTGAATAATTGGTTGCCTATAGCACGCGTCTATAACGAGGTTTTTAAATCAAGGAATGTATTGAAGGACATTCTACAGTTGAAAAATACGGAATTTTCAACAACCACATAGCGAAATTCATGCCGTGACTATAGTCTATTCGACCACAACGTGTTGTGGAAGTTAGCTAATTAGCAACCATAACACTTTTTTATTTATATCGAGGAAATTGCAAAAAATAAAGTGGTATTCCATAACGCCCGCCTATACTCTATTAGTTTGAGAGTGTATGTCAAAAACGAAAGGATTGTAATACTAACCTCAGATAACATTTGACGTAGGTGTCGGGCATAATGTCCTTAACGGGTATGTGACGGACACAAACGACTTCGACTTCCAATTGTCCTTTTGTCATTAGAAGTCCCAATTTAATTTCAACTGGTTTGGTGCTTGCCAGTCGAAAGCCGCGCGGTTTGATTTGACCGGGCCCCAGTTGCGGGGGCGACGTGCGTTCCGGACTCGAAGGGGGACTGCTTTCTTTCGTAGTTTCCGTTAATTCTATGACGCTTTCTTTTCGGGAATCTCGTCTCTCTGAAGCGGCACTTGAACCTTAAAATAACACATCACGTTCGACGTTCAACCGAAACGATAGCACGAAAGTCACTCTTGTGGTCCGGGAGGTGGCGTCAAATTTCACCGGATGATTTTACTGAGGCTGAATTGTCTAGTGAAGGCTTCTGTTATGTTTTTGAGAGGAAATTTCCATGTTAGCTGGTCCAGATCCGTGACTAAAGATTGTGAGAGGCTGCGGATCTCGTGAGAAAATAACAATTTTCGGGGTATTTTACTAAAGGTAATAATTTGCAGATTGCTGAATGGTTAAATTATAATCGTGAAAAAACATGTTAGCTGCATAATATCTGTGATTTAACTTGTTAGCTGCGCGTATGAATATGTAGGAAACATTTTAAAAATCGGACCATTTTACCGAGGCTGAAAACTATATACTGAATAGAAATCAGTTTGAAAATTATAAAAAATCATGTGAGCTGATGCTCAGGAATCGACTGATTTTTATCAATCTGATATAGATTAATAGTGCATTTATCCTCATTATAAAGTAAAAAAAAGGTTGGTGAAAATGATAAGACATGAAGCAAATCTTAGCAGCGCACACAGTAATGGTCCGACAGCGCGCTGCACAAAGGAAGCGCAGCTAACAGGTTTAATCGCACCTGAGCATCAGCTAACATGATTTTTTATGATTCTCAAACTGATTATTACTATTGAGTATATAATTTTCAGCCGCGGTAAAAGGGTCCGATTTTCAAGATTTTTCCCATATATTCATACGCGCAGCTAACAAGCTAAATCACAGAAATTATGCAGTTAACATGTTTTTTCCCGATTATAATTCAATCATTCAGCTATCTGCAAATTATGACCTTCAGTAAAAAACTCCGAAAATTGTTATTTTCGCGCGAGATCCGCAGCCTCTTACAATCTTAAGTCACGAATCTGGACCAGCTAACATGGAAATTTCCTCTTAAAAACATAACAAAAGCCTTCACAGCTAACAGGTTTAATCACACCTGAGCATCAGCTAACATGATTTTTTATGATTCTCAAACTGATTACTATTGAGTATCAAGATTTTTCTCATATATTCATACGCGCAGCTAACAAGTTAAATCACAGAAATTATGCTGCTAACACGTTTTTTTCCGATTATAATACCATCACTTAGCTATCTGCAAATTATGAACTTCAGTAAAATATTCCGAAAATTGTTATTTTCTCGCGAGATCCGCAGCTTCTCACAAGCTTAAGTCACGGAGTCGCATCAGCTAACATATTTTTTCTTCACATTTAGAGAAAACTAAGGTATAAAAAGATGGATATTCTCAGTAAAATCACCCATGAAAATTTGACGCTACCTCCCGGACTATTGTAGAAAGAATTCATTCGAATAATAAATTCATTCGTATCTTATTTTCTTTACTGTGACTATTTGTATGCTTGTATTTACTATTTTTCAGCATTCGAACGTTGTTCAAAAAAATATACATATTTGTCTGCGACTATAGTGTCATTCGATTCGCGTAGATGATTTTTGAAAAAATGCAAGTGCCGGTTGCAAAAATTGTAAAAGTTATAAACAATTAACTGAAAAAAAAATGGCGTTTGGTTTATGCAAATATCTCAAAAACTATTTGACATTTTTTACATTTGAAAAACGATTCAAAAGGAGAAGAAATTTTTTCAAAAAAAAGTCCTTCCTCCCGAAACTGTGGGATCAATATTACACCCCCAGAGGGTTGAAAATACGTTCTAAATCGGGTACTCTGGCATATTATGGCTATTATTCACTTGGATGATTTACTTCTGCCAGAGGCATAATAGTAACCGTAATATGTTCGTTGAATATTATACTATTTTAAACTTACGTCTGTGTCTTTTGTCACCAGTTAAGCTCATCGTTCTTCCTAGTTCCCCTTTCACAGCCTTCAGACTCTTTAAAATTTCCTCGGGATCCCTCAACATCCTCGTGCAGCTGCTTCTTCTTCTGTCTCTGCTATACGACGGAGGGGGAGCAACAGCAGGACGTTCGGCTTCTTGCTGTTCTTGTGCCGATTGGAAGGAGGACCTTCTGGAGCCGGGTAAAGATCTGGAGAAGTCTTTTCCTAGTTCGTAAACTTCGACTTCTAATTGCTCCGATTGAGAGGAACCCCGTCTGGAACCCCAAGCGTGGTCGGGGTGCAAAAGACTCGCACACTCCCCTGTAAAAATTACATTTTTTAACTTGATAAATATAATATTGATAAAATATCAAATATCCCACCTATTGAATCCACGTCATCCGATACACTCCTCTGAGTTCCAAAGTCCGTTCTTTTTCCAGTGCCAGCGACAGATCCTCTTGGCGAAGTGTGCGGGGACTTTCCCCTCAGCTGTCTGGGATCTTCCAGTCGACACCAGACAGCTCTATCGTCTAAAAATGCCTTTTGAATGTCCACCGAGCATTCTCCAAGAAAAGCGTGTTCGTGGTGTGGGATCAAATCCCAGAGGGTTATTTCTAACACGCGCTCCATAAGCTCCTCTCCAGGTACATTGGGAAAACTGAGATTGGCGTTCCAAATGGGGTTTTGACTTGCCGGGGCTACTTCCGTTTGAACGCAGTGCTCCTCCGCTCTGAAAGAACTAGATTATTAATTGTAGAAAGACCAATTCCTACCTTTTTTCCCTTGGTTCTCACGATGTTCTTTGAGCATTACAGGATATCCCTTTTCGTGGGAACCAGAACAAAAAAAAACAAAAAACTTACGTGAGAGGCAGTAAACATAAGCGAGCATAGGCTTCAGGAAGTGATCCAAATCCCAAAATGTCGTCTCTTGCAGATAAATCGTCAGCAGCAAGAACCGCTACCACCAGTTCATTGCGTTCATCGTGATACCACACTTGAATTTGTATTCTTCCAGAGACGCAACGTTCCCGAGCCAATTGCTCCTGTAACAGAGAAAAGTTTGTCGTAATATGTTTAATTTTAACAAAAAATATGACACCGCATGCCTTTAAGAAACATTAATGGATGTAAAGTAGGGTCCACACTATGCCGCGGTAGGCCGGGCGGGTTGACCCGGGTGGGCTAAGCCGGGCGGGTACGTTCGGGCCGGCACGACGTCCACACCGAAAACGAAGCCGACCGGGTTATTTCTACCTACATTATAGTTTCAACACCAAGACTGGTGACTTCGTTAAAGAGTACTTTTTAGAAGTGTCCTTAAAGTGTTAGTGTTTTCAAAATGATTACCGACTATGACGTCGCTATGTCAGCCATGGCTGTGGTGATACTCGCTTTAAATCAGCCCCCAAAAAGACGTCAAAGAGGATTTTGGATTCGCCCGAGCCTTAGGAGAGGACGGCAGCTGTACAGGGCTAGCGAATTAATGAAAGATTTAATTTTGGATGAAGAAGACCCGTTGAATTTGGAATACCGAAATGATGTTGGTCTCACCGAAAATAAAATAATTCGTCTAGTTCGGTCGGAGGTTTAATTGTAACTGAAGCCGCTCGGCACGTCCCCACTCTATATTTTTGTTCGGCTCGGCTCGGCTCGGCTTCCTTTGATCTGTACCTACTTTATGCGGGTTGGGATCGGCACGGCCCGGGCCGGCATTTTCTAACCCGGCAAAGCCGCCCGGGGCGTCTACATCAACGCGGCTTAGGCCGCCCGGGTCAGCCCGCCCGGCCTACTCCGGCATAGTGTGGACCCTGCTTAACAACATTCATTTTTTTCTAAATTATCGATTAGTATACGAGATCATTCAACTATAAGGATAAAAAAGTTGATACACTAAACACGCAAACGTACAAACAAAAACATAAACAAGCAACTATGGATGTGAGTAAGCAAGATTTCGTGCCAGTTGGGACATAGAGCGGGTATTTGGGATTCTCTAATATGAAATCAAAAAGCCCAAACGTACCGTGTTTTATTTGTTTTCTAAAATTGCCTGCCAACCGTCAATGTGAAGTCGCCCAGCAGAGGGAAAGGGTTTTTTAAAATATAAAAGACGTAATGGTGTTTTAAAAGATTTACTTTGTAGGCTTTGTATACACATTATCATTAATTAATTTTAAGCCAATCTGTCATATTTTTTAATTGTGCAAGTATTTTCCCGCAATGCGTTTGTGTTGTGGATTTGACCATCTGTAGTGAAGTAGCATGAAAATAAAATAAACTTAAATCTGTATGGTTAGTGTTACGTATATTTTGATAAATTACAGATTGGCTCGAACTATATTTTTTTCTGACGGACAATGCTGTCCCAGCTGACACTAACATTTAGTAACAACTAACGACTATTCGGAAAATTATCGAAATTTCGGAATCTCACTGAAAAAAATTTTGAAAATTTTCCTCGTACAGTTTTAACAAACTTATCTACTACAGATATACACTACTAGACACAAATGTACAATATTGTCTTTTTACGTTTCAGGGGGTCTCATGAAAAAAATCGAAATTTTCAAGTACAGGAAATAGACAATCTTAAAATATAGGTGAAAAAAAAACAAACTTTGTTCGCCCTTCTTTCCGGCAATAACGACAATTTCCGCTCTTTTAGCTTTACGGTCAACAACGTAGTTGACAGCTCGATATATTGAATACATCAGAAACGAAAATCTATTACCGGTGTTTAGGATGTTTAAGACGTTTTACACGTGAATCAACGCGAAATTGCGCTTGTTTTTAATCTAGCACTAATTTTTGTTGTGTAACTTCTTTCCTATTGTTTTCTCGCAATTTGTGGGAGTGATTTCGTGAAATGGGACGAAAGTGTGTAACATCTTTCATATCGCTTTCTTGCAATTTATGGGAGTGATTTCGTGAAATGTAACAGAAAGTCGTGGAAGCACGCGCTATTTGATTTGACGAATGAGCGCGCGGTGGTAGAGTCGGCCGTCAGCCATCATTTGTGCACTTAAGTTACTGTGTTGTGTATAAAGTTTGCTGTTATATGGGTAAACTATATAAATAAATATTGACGGTCTCAATAAAGTGTAGATTATTGATAAAAAATTCAAGTAAGTAATAATAAATGATTAATCGAATAAAATATTTCAGTATTTAGCTTTTTTAATCTTTGAGGTTGATTTCTGTCACTCCTCGTGTCAATTAAATTAAATAAAATTTTACAATTTTAAAAAGAATTATTGTTTATTATGAAAAATTATTTCAAATAATATCCGACCCATTTTTTTTAGAATATAATTTTAAAATTGCTTATTACTAAGGTGAGACTTAAGATATGGGACTACTTAAAGGCTCGCTCATTTTTTTTTTAAGACGACACAATTGTTCTCTAGAAAATGACGCAGGACGTATTTTATTATATCTGGTATTGATGACACCATTGACCAGCCCAGGAGTGAAAAGATGGTACACTGATGGATCAGGGTACCAGGGACGCTACGGGGCAGGTGTGTTTGGAGCATCCCGCAACCACAGGGAAAGCATACCACTGGGGAAATATGCCTCGGTCTTTCAGGCTGAAGACTATGCTATACTCAGGTGCGCTACGCACCTGACAGAAAACATGGTGACCAACAGTGAGATTGATATTCTCACTGACAGTCGCACGGACATTGGGGTCCTCGTGAGTAACAGCACAACATCATCGGTGGTGTGGGACTGCATGCAAGCCCTCACTGATCGACGGTAAACAAAGTTCCTCTTACATGGGTTCCTGGGCACACAGGGATAAACGGCAACGAGGTAGCCGATGAACTGGCAAGAAACGGGACCCTGGTGGAACCAAGAAGCCAGTTGGTCGGATTGCCAATTGCCGAAGCAAAACATTTATTGAAACTAATCCTTGAACAAGAACATATTGATCAGTGGAATGCAAATACTGGCTGCAGAACATCAAAACAGCTGATGAAAAGACCTATCCAGAAGAGGGCTGACGCACTCTGGACGATGGACCGGAGTAGACTAAGCAGCACGCTTGACCTGCTCACAGGACACATCGCACTAAGGGCGCACCTCTTCAAACTTAAGCTGGCGGCCGAGAAAAACTGCCGACTATGTGGAGAGGGGGAGGAGAGCAGTATAAACATTCTGTGTCACTGCCCGATGCTAGCGGGGTACAGGTATCAAACCTGGGGCCGTATGATTATGGAACCAAGCGATCTAAAAGAGACGGCCAACAGAAATCCTAAGGTTTGCCAAAATCAGCGGACTAGAATTCTGGCCCTGAAGACACAGCGGTAGTCACATAGGATCAAAAGATCTAGGTGACCTAGGTGCCGATACTAAAGGCCCAACCGCAAGATTGTAATGTAATGTATTGATGAAGCACCGGTAAATTATCGGCGACCCAAGCGTAACTTGGAAATGATGTAAACGTCATTAATTATCTTACTTGAATGTTGACTGTTATTTTTTCTTTAATAATTTCTTATAACTACACAACACGTAATTATGCTGGGCAATTTTAACGGCTACTATCTACTAACAAATTCAATCGATTAATTGAGGCTATAATAGAACTGCAGATCTAGGTAATATTTGTTAACCTTTTTATTGCAAAGTACACATTAAGTACAAGTAAATGAAAAAATGTATCAACTTTGGCTAATATAAAAAAATTCATTTACGAATAAAGATTTATCAAACTTTTTAAATAAGGAGTCATTTGTTGTATAAAACCGTTTATATATTATTGGGGGCATACTTGGTGTTACTTTTAGAACTTGATTTAAGATTTTCCATGTATCTGGAAGCTGTTGGTTTATTTTTTCCCAAGGTTGGATTTCCAAGTTTTGGGAACACTTCAACGCGTCGTAGTATTTGTTGTGCTTATTATTTCTTCTTTTAACAACTAATCTACCTAGCATCATGTAACACAAAATCTTACAAAAGTAAGGTGGCAAGACATTATTTTTTGTAAAGGGCGTACTTTGGTTTATTTTTCCCTATGGGTTTCTTAAGTCTTAAAAAATCTTTAAAGTAACAGTTTGTTGTGCTTATTATTTCTTCTCTTGACCAAGCCAACATAGCATTATTTGACTGTAAGAGGTTTCCAAAAAATGTAGGAGTGTTTAAAGAAGTAAGGTGGTAACAAATTATTTTTAGTGGAGAGCGTACTTTTTCTATATTAGAGTTCTTGGTTTGAGCCTTTAGGACTTTATAAGACTGACTTATGGTTTTCCATGTTTTTGGAAGCTTTTGGTTTATTTTCCTCTAAGGTTTATTTTCCTCCACGGTATCTAATAATGTCTTGGCATGTTGCAAACATCGCAAAGTCAGCAAGCCAGAGGCTAGGTTTTCTGTGAAAAGCTAGAAAGTTTTTTACTCCTGATCAACTGTTGACGACGTACAGGGATCAAATCCGACCTCCGACCCTTTTTCGACTACTTTCAGTAAAAAAAAATCTTTTGAGTTACAAAACCTTTGTTGTGCTTATTATTTCTCTTCTTGACAAATCCTACATTGATATTTAAGACGTTTCTAACAAATCTAAGAGTGTTTGTAAAATTAAGATAAAATTATTTTTATTGTGGTATGCAATTTTTATATTTTAGTGTATTTAGCTTTTACCACAAGATTGACTAAACATCTTCCATGTACATGGGAGATTTTTTATTACATTTTTTAATTTTGCGAATCTTACGTCTTCGAAGTTAATACGCCTATTATTTTTCTTCTTGATTGTAAGGATGATTCTAGTGTTCCTTCTGGTTTACCTGGAGAATTATGGAAATAGTTCCTTAAAGATCTTTACACTCTATCTTCGTCACCGTGGCTTATTTCTTGCACGAATGTAGCAGGATTCTGCATCGAATGGGTTTGGGATAAACTAGTAAATCATGGTCCTTTATCTACTAGCCACTTTGTAGCCATTACCAATCAGAGACCCAGTCTATTTTAACTTTTAGATAAGCTTTAAATTGACCAATTCTTAAAGCTCAGTTGAGCAAGCTTACGAAGGTTTGGCTAAAAATGTTGACTCCATTACAATTGGGTTATTCAAGATTGATAGACAGCTATATAAAAAAATAATTTTAAAGACAAGAAATAATGTTGCACGAAAGAGATGATAATGAGATTATAGTTTCTTTTGGACACTTTCATAATTAATGATAAAATCCAAATAAATAAATAAATGCGGAGACTTACCATTTTTGCCTGGTATACCTGTTCTACTGTGAATTGTTTACGGGATGACAAACAAGAATCTAAAATTACTTTAAAAAAATTGCAAAATAAACGATATTTGATATTTTACTTTTGGTTTCCGGTGTAGCTACTGATTTGAGTGTGCCATAAATTTTTTTTTAATTAAATTCGATTTCGTCGATAATAAAGGGTAATAAAGAAAGTTTTTTTTCCACCCTAATTTTAAAACATATAATTTGTATTTTTTTCATCACAAAGTTACATCCATTTATCTTCAAATGTTTGTAATTTTTGTAACACATGTAGGGAGTATAGTTATGAAGGAAAAATAAAAAAAAAAGTAAAAAAAAAATTAGGGAAGGAGAGGATTAATAGGTAAGGAAGTTTCAAGATTTAGAGAAATTCGATCAGAATATTTGCTCTGAATGAAATTCTATCTTAGTTTAATACATAGGCAATAAATGAGAGATCAAAAGACCAAAATCATGAGTCCAGATGACATTATAGTCATCATTGAGAACCACACTCTGGAGGTAGTCAATTAGTATAACTATCTGGGGCATAACATCCAACTTGGGTAAGAAAATCAAACACCCGACGAATCGACCTCGCCTGGATGGCATTCGGGAACCTCAGCTACATCCTTCGTCAACCGACCATTCCTACAAATCTAAAAAGAAAAGTCAATGATACATGCGTCCTGCCAGTGGCGACATAGGGACTCGAATCAATGACACTCACAGCAAACAGTGCAAACCGCCTCCGGGTCTGCCAAAGGGCGATACAGAGAGCAAAACTAGGAGTAAGCCTGATAGATAGGATACGTAACGAAAACATCAGAAGAAGAACATGAGTTTGCGACATCATTGAAAAGTAGCAAGGTTGAAGTGAAGTTGGGCAGGCCACGTAGCCAACAGGCGAGATGAAGAGACGTCATCCAACGACATGCGGGAAAGAATTGTATCCAGACCGCCCAGCAACGATCGACATGGAAATCATTGGAAGAGGCCTATGTTCAGGAGTGGACATCAAATGGCCGAGGAAGAAGGAAGAAGAAGAATCAATGAAAGGAACCATGAAAATTTACTCGTCAATGTAAAGTTTGTAAGAGCATAAGGTAAAATAAAGGCTCTAAAATAACTATTGAAGAAAAAGTGAAAAGTTACATTAGAAGGCAAGAAGGTACAAATATATTGCGAGACCAGTGTGTTTAATATATAGATATGTACAATAGATCTCTAGTTGATTAATACTAAACACAACTGCATATTTTCTTTACTACGTAATTTTAGTCACACATTAAGGATTATCTTCTTCCCAAAATGACTAAATTTAGTATATATTTTAATAAAATAGATTCAATGGATCAAATAATTTTTTTATTACTCATGCGGGATAAGTAGTATCTTAGAGCACGCTGTTGCGGTTAAAAAATAGCTGTTTGTCCATTTGAGTGCGACAAGTTTACTTGGCGAACCACCAACCTTTCGTTTAACAGCCGAACGCGCCACTGTCAAGTTGACATTACAAAGTTTGTATTTTTATTTCAATTATTATTTTTGGCCTGGACCCCTATTTTATGCGCGCGTTTATTCCGCATTCGCAATAAAAAATAGTATGCGCAACCCGTGCGACGTTGTCGATTGCTAACTCGAGCTCACACTTCCCTCTCGTGAGCAATCGCCAACTTATCGCACTAGTTGCACAATATAGCGATAACTTTAAAAGTTGCGTTTATTATTATTTTAATAGTTTATATAGACAAATTTACATTTATTAAAGCTCTCATTTTTGATTCTACTTTACTATTTATTTATATAGACGTTAGCATTCTCTTTTTTTGTTTAAAATGAACACTGCGACTGTCACAAGTCCGTCAGACGTAATAACACGAATTATCTGGTAAAAATAAACATATTACTGAAATTATAATTATACGAAAGTTTTGTTCTTCGATAAGAAAATTTGTCTTCTTTCCGTGCCATGTCAGGCCCCCCCTCAAAGTCGACAGGCATATGATTGCCTGCCAGCAAGTAGTGGGAGCGGATCGACGCAAGTACGTACTTGACAAATGCGCAAATATTTGAAATCCCTTTAACTCGTGGCATTTTTACTGACAACCTGCGGGTCTTCGCCAGTGTACAAGTAATGGACGAGTAAACCACTCCCACTACATGGCAAATATAGGCAAGTGACAAATATTAGACAAATACACGAGTAGTGGGAGTCCGTCTTTAGACGATAATGCTCGACCGTATCGTGCAAGAGCAGTCAAAAACGCTGTGGACTTCCATGGTATCCCGCATTTGACACTGCCCATTCTATCGCCCGATCTCAATCCCATTGAGCATGCTTGGGACTAACTACAAAGAGTCTTAAATTTCCATCAACTACCCCCACAGAGGCTCCAAGAACTTAGACAGCTTTTACACCAACTTTGGAGACAAATCGACCTTGTGTATTAAATAAGAGAGAACATTGTGTACAGTGTGTGCCATATACTTCCACTTGAATAGTCACCTGATACATAAAAAAATAAAGATTTATAATGGTATTGAAATGAAATTTAAAAGCGTCCGAACTTTTGCAATAGTCGCGTATTCGTGCCAGATTCAAGTCATCTAGTAAAACATATAAACATTTAACATTTATCCATTTATCTCCTAAATATATTTCGATATTATTAAGAGCTCTTATAGCATTATCTGCATGCTTCATTTTAAGATATTTTCTTTTGATTATGTTATATTCCGATATCAATGCTTCAAGTTCATTTAATCGTGTGAAATATGTAAATTGATTTGCGCATTAGGTACAAACATTCATATTCTCATAGAAAAAACAGATTTAGTCTTAATTATGTTGCAAAACTTGTGTCGTTAATAAAACTACTTAAAATCGTTGATGGAAAAGCTTTCTTAAATAACTATTTTCTTAATTCGTACAATATGCCATATACAAAGGGTGACGGTACCAAATTGGAATTTTATGTGTAAAAAAATGCAGGGACAACCGGAGCCGTTCTTAGACATACAACGACGAAGTATAGACTTGGGGCCCCCTCTCGAGGAAGCAACTTCGTTGTTAAAAAACCAAAATTTGTATTGAATATGCAGTGTGAGTCAATAAATGATTGAAGTAAATTTTTTGAATAGTAAATAAAAATCGTCAAAAAACTTTATTTATTTGCCATATGATATCAAATCAAAGGGGTAAAAGTGAAAGTAATGGACTTGAAAAATCAATGGTCAAAGCATTAACAACTTAAGATATGCGGATGACACGGTTCTGATAGTCGATAATGTGGAGGATCTGCAGACACTGATAGACACGTATCTAGGATGCAACCTGAACAAAGAATGGGACCATTCACACTAGATTAGATACCGCACCTCCGCATTATAGCAGGGCTGTAAGGCAATATTTAAATAAACAATTTCATAGGCAATGGATTGGAAGAGGCTTAATTGAATGACCTGCAAGATCTCCCGATTTAACGCCGCTGGATTTATTTTTGTTAGGTTATTTAAAGACCAAAAACCAAAAGCATGGTTGCAGCGAAGGAGCCAACAAGATGCAAATTGGAAATAAAGTGGAAAGTAATCGAGCAGGTTAACCAGTTCACATATATAGAAGCGGTGATAACAAGCGATGGTAATTTACAAAAAGATGTAAAAGCACAGGCAATGAAAGCCTCCCGCGTATCAGGCTGTCTCAGGGATATAATCTGGAAGAAGAAATAGTTGAATATCGAATGCAAAACTAGAATATATAAAACTTCTGCCAGACATATAAAAACTTAAGCAGCGAAGACAAGACCAGATAATGTTTAAACCATGCAAATGATGCGTACGGTAGAAATTAAAACGATAAGAACTATCCAAGGAAAAATGTTGCAGGACCGAGTCAGAAACGAAGATCTAAGACAGCAGAGCGGAATACAGGACGTCACTAAATGGATCAGAACAAGAAAAGGGTTCTGGAACAAGCATGTTAACAGGATGGAAGACGATAGGCTGGTAAAAAACGCTAAAACCAACATACCAGACGGAAGAAGATCACAAGGAAGACCACCAAATAGATGGAGGAAGTGTTGGATATAGTCATCAGGAGAGGCTCTATTGGAGTAATCAGGCATTCGCCTACCGTGTGTAAAACCAACTGAAAGAAGATGAGGAAGAAGATTTAAAGAGTAATATTTATATGACCGAACCTGATTCGTTGCAAGAACTAAGGCGACGAATAGTACATGAACGCAGTCTAATATCTCCTGAAATACTTTAAAACGTTCGACGAATAGCCCAGTCACCTTAGCATAAGAACTATTGAAGAGGCGCACCCTCTGGACAATTTTTTATAGGTTGTTTGGACCTGCAACAATATAAACCTGAGTTTTCGGCCATTGCCGGGGTATATTTTAGCAATCAACAATTATTGAAAATTAAAAAATGGATATCTTTGAGATAATTGTTTTGGAAGTTTTTTGCACAGTGTAAATATAAAAAAAAACATGGATAATCATATGCCTGAATACTCCATCTAAATGCCTTTTTAATGATGTGCCACACATGATGCATTCCTATTTTAAATTAAGGGGTTGGGGAAGTGAAAGGGAGAGGTTTAACAAATGAGAGATATCTGTATCGTAAAAATGTGTCTCACTTGAAACAAAAATCGTCGTGCCAAATATCGGTGTTGACTGTTTTTGGTGGTCCACTCCGTATTTCATGTAAACCAACTTTATTACAGGGTTTTCCATTTAAAAAAATAAAACTTAATGCTGCTCTGCTTTTTTGGGATCCCCTAGATAGTTCCAAATAGTATTAAATTAATATTTGTCGCCACACCACCACATCATATGACAAATACAATTTTTATCCACAAATCAAGAACTTACTTCACGCTGTATAATTTTTTTCAAATAAAAAAAATAAAGGTATCGGGTATTAAAAATGTAAGCTCAATTTTTGGTGATTGTTTGAAGGGCTCCCAGTTGCACAGGCCTCGAGCCCTTTATTTTATAAAAACCGCACTGGGGAAAACTTTCCCTGGGGAAGCGTAAAATTGTTATATACCGTTAAGGCTTCCCGTGCACTGGTGATATTTGTGATGGAACTATTTAGCAAAGAAAATCAAACATTTTGATTTCAATGTATACTCGCGCAGTTTAGAATCGAATCTTGAAAATAAAACGCACATATTCAGACATAAGGAGACAAAAAAAAACCGCAAACTACCGAGGCATAAACCTTTTAAATAAAACCTTAAAGCTAGTAACAAAGATTATAACAAATAAAGTAAATGAACTCACCACATCGGGCGATGAACAACAAGGATTCAGATCAGGAAGATCTTGTACTGATGCGATATTTGTCCTGCGACAAATAACTGAAAAATCCATCGAGTATAACAAACCAGCCTTTATGTGTTTTATAGACCTGGAAAAGGCGTTTGACCGAATACAACTGGAGGACGTGGTGCACCTTCTATACAACAGGCAAATCCCATACATCATAAAAACCATCGAAAATATTCACCAGAGAAACAAAATACAAGCCAGAATTAATGGCACAACTACCGAAGAAATTCCTGTAAATAGTGGTATTCGACAAGGAGATTTCCTTAGCGCCTTATTGTTCAACATCGTTATGGACGAAATAATAAAAAGCACTCGTAACCTGAAAGGGTATAAAATTGGGAACAAAGACGTCAAAATCCTATGCTATGCCGATGATGCTGTTCTGATTGCAGCAAACGAAGATGACCTACAGAGATTAATATTCAAATTTAACACAGCGGCAAAAATTCTAAAAATGAAGATATCTGCAGCAAAGACGAAATGCATGACCACTTCAAAAACGCCTATCAGATGCAAACTGGTTGTGGATGATAAAATTATACAACAGGAGATGAAATTTAAATACCTAGGCATAGAAATATCAGGATACGGTGACATCGAGGCGGAAGTAAGAAATCAAGCGGCAAAAGCAGCACGAACCTCAGCTTACCTGAACGATACAATCCTCCGAAACAAATATATCGGAATCGAGACCAAATCCCTAATCTACAAGGCGGTCATCCGACCTATTAAAACATACACAGCGGAAACTAGAACATATACATCGAACACAAAGAGAATATTAGAAACCACCGAAATAAAAATAGTGCGCAGGATCGCTGGAAAAACACTTTTTGACAGGGAGAGAAGCGAGGACATTAAAAGAACGTGTAAAATAGACAATGTAAATGAATGGATACTGGGAAGAAAGAGAGAGTGGAACGAACACATAGACCGAATGAATGACGACAGAATGGTCAAAATAACTAGAGAAAAGTCGCCCTTAGGGCGCCGAAGCGTTGGAAGACCCCGCAAAGGGTTGGAGCGACAACCTTTCTAATAATTGAATGGCAGAGGATACGAAGAAAAACAAGCAAATTGGTTACATTAAAGAAAGAAGAAGAAGATATTCAGACATGCACAGCACCAGAGGTGCCCAAACACAAAGTTTCTTTAAAATCCATTTTTAATAAGGAATTACGTGGCAACTTTTTGGTCGGCAAGTAGAAGAAACTTTTTAGTACCGGAACTATTCAATCATTTATTAAAAAAACATTTACCAGTAAGCGGGTGGCCTAAATGATAAACAATAATTGACCGTAGGGGTGTTAAAAATGTATTAGGCTATTGTATTAATTCAGAAATTTCGCGATGCATCTTTTTGGAAAGAATTGTTTTGATATTAGTTATTAAAAATTAGACTATACACCCGGTGTCTCGGTCGTGTTGCTCAAACGCCATATCTAAGTTGTTTTAATAAAATTAAATTCGAAATTTGAAATGTTTTATACAGACTTAATGTCCCCTAACAAAAGCATAATAACAATATTCAGTCACTTTCAGTTGACCCAAAATGAATTTAACTTTTGAAATTTAAGTGACACATTGTATTTTTAATTAAATATTTCAAATACACAACTTCTTCTGCAATAAGGTGTTACACTTTACATTGTGGTTTAACATACATACATACATAAAGTCACGCCTTTTTCCCATAGGGGTGGCCACTTCCGCTACGGTTCTTACACACATCTATTGCTTCCTCTACTTTCATCAGTGCTCTCATACATGCTCGTCGGTTGTTGGTACTCTTGACCTAGCCTTTCTTTAAAACAATGTTGATCTGATCAAGATATGTTCTCCGAGGTCGAACTCTACCGACTTCCGTCCATTTACACTCGCCTTATAAATTTGTTTCGTCAATCTTTATTCATACATCTATTCTACGTGTCCAAACCATCTAAGCATTTCTTTATCTATCTTTGTAACCACATCTTCTTTTACACCACAGCGTTCTCTTATCTCACTATTCTTTACTTTATCCAACCGAGTCACTCCGGCTATACAATTCTCAGACTACTCATCTCCGCAGCATTAATCCTATTTTTATGCTTCTTCTGGTTTAATAACAATAAATAAATCAAATATAAAAATACTGTTACGAATATTTACCCGTGAAACCCGTGAATGGGGAAGAACACTAAGTAATTAAATCATTCCAAACCTCTTTCAATTGATAAATAATGATGCTGGCTCAGAGTACAGAAAATATCATGAGTCAAAATCCACTGGTAACAATTGGTATTGATGACAAAGATATCCGCTTGACAGGTAATTTATATTGGCACCAGTCTGCCAAAGTCAGAATTAACGGTCACCTGACGGAAGATGTTGAAGTGAAGAAAGGTGTGAGACAGGGATGTATATTGTCTCCACTTCTTTTTAATTTATACTCTGAAGAGTCATTTGGGCAGGCCCTAGGAGACATGGATTTGAGAGTTGTGATAAATGGACAAATTTTCAACAACATAAGAAACGCGAATGACACCGTAATACTTGCGCAATCCATCGATGACCTACAGAGACTTATTAATAGGGTGACTAAAGCCTGCGAAGTATTT
Source organism: Agelastica alni (assembly GCA_950111635.1). Lineage (NCBI taxonomy): Eukaryota > Metazoa > Arthropoda > Insecta > Coleoptera > Chrysomelidae > Agelastica > Agelastica alni. The sequence continues at coordinate 9,305,336 of OX467712.1, read as the reverse complement.
AGTTTGAAAATAAACACGGCAAAAACCAAATACATGTTAATAAGCAAAGGACTTCATAATCAAATTGCTAGTGTCTACGTCAACGGAACACAATTAGACAGAGTCTCAAGTGCGAGCTACCTTGGTTGCAGGATAAACGAGGACTGGGATCCATCAGTTGAAATCAAAATACGTATTGAATGTGCCCGGGCAACATTTATTCCCATGAAAAAACTCTTTACCAGTCACGATCTATCGATTGCCCTGCGAATGAGGATGATTAGAGCTTATGTCTTTCCAGAGCTGGACACTAACAGAAGCCATGCTAAAACGTCTACAAGCTTTCGAGATGTGGTTGTACAGGAGAATGCTAAGAGTAAGTTGGGTGGAAAAAATCACAAACGAGGAGGTGCTTAGAAGAATGCATAAAGATACAGAAGTGGTCATTATTGTAAAACAACGAAAACTCGAATATTTAGGACATATCTTGAGACACCCAGAAAAGTATGACATTCTACATCTTATAATACAGGGTAAGATTAATAGTAAGAGACGCCTCGGCAGACGAAGAACTTCCTGGCTCAAAAATCTCAGACAGTGGTTTGGTCTCACCACTATACAACTTTTCCGAGCGGCTACCAACTAAATAATGATTACAAACATGATAGCCAGAATGATCGCCAACGATCATTAAACGATCATGGCACCTAGAAGAAGAAGAATATTAATTCAACAGTCAAACGTAACAGTCCCCAACATTATCTGGCTCTGTTGGACACGGAACCTCAGGACCACGGATATGCATAGATTTACTGTAGTTATTTGTGGACTATAAATTTATTTTGCCTGGAGTCAAGAGACTTAGGTCATTCTTAAAGGAGCAAAAACAAAAGACGAGATCAGCTTTACGTGCGGAGGAGTCGAATTACTTCTCAAAAAGAGCCTCGTCTACCTGGGCATCACTATCGGCGAACATTGCAGCTTTGGAGAACAGATAAAGATCGCAACACAAAAAGCTAAAAAAAAAGCTGCGGCACTTGGCAGAATAACCCCAAACCATATTAGACGGCGCACCCATTTGGAATGAGTACACGAGCAAAAAGAAATACAAGACACAAACGGCAAAAGTTCAACGAAAAATGCTGCTTAGAGTCACCAGCGCATATCGTACTATGTCGGCCAAGGCAGTACAGGTAAATGCGGGAGTCATACCAATTGAACTCCTGGCAAAAGAAAGAACACGCCTATATCAGCGAGAAAGTGGTACCAATCCTAGAGCTAAAGCAGAAGAGAGGAATATAACTATCGGGAAGTGGCAGAGCATATCTTCTTCTTATAGTGCATCTCCTATCGGAGGTTTGCTATCATCACCGCTATCCGGACCTTATTGACTGCAGCTTGGAAGAGTTCAACATTGCTACAATTAAACCAGTCCCTTAGGTTTTTAAGCCAAGACACACGGCGTCTTCCAATATTCCTCCTTCCACCAATCTTTCCCTGAACTATCAGCTGGAGAAGTGCGTGTTTGTGTCCTCTCAGTATATGACCTAGATATTGAAGCTTTCTCTTTTTTATGGTGTTAATGACTTCAAATTCCTTATTTATCCTATTTAGGACTTCCACATTAGAGATCTTTTCTGTCCAGGCGATACACCACATTCTACGGTAGCACCACATCTCGAAGGCTTGTAGTTTGTCTGTGTGATTTTTAGAGAGTCCATGCCTCCACTCCATACAAAAGCGCGGAAAACACATAACAACGCAGCATCCTCATCCTAAGTCCAATTTTGATATCTCGACTGGTGAACAACTTTTTCATTTTCGTAAATGTTGACCTGGCTATCTCTATTCTCGTTCTTATTTCTCTTGTTTGGTCACCCGATTGTTCTATCCAGGCTCCCAGGTATTTGTATGACTGCACATTCTCTATTAAGATGTCTGCTACTGACACGTTTACATGGTTGTGATTTTGGGGGAACTTTGTAACTACTATTAACTTGGTTTCTTAAGATTTATCTTTAGACCGTATTCGTTACATCGATCATTTAATAAGATGTTGTATGTCTCTTTGATTGCTCGTTAACAAGACAGTGTCATCAGCATATCACATATTATTTATAACCTATTCCTACCGATTTTTCTTCCAAGGTTTCTTTAAAAATGGCTTCGCTTTACAGGTTGAATAGTATTGGCGATAGGATGCATCCTTGTCTTACACCACGACGGATTTCCATTTCCTCTGTTGGCTTCCTTTGTATTCGCTCTTTGGCCCCAGTATAAGTTGCTAATTATTCTCACATCGTCCGAGTCAATCTTTTTACTGACGAGTAGCTAAGCATATGGGATGATACAAACAACATCGCACAGTGGACAAAACGACCGATACCACGACTAAAAAAATGGTTGGAGAGCAACCACAGGAGAACTGATTACTATCTCACGCAGGTACTCACGGGACATGGCTCCTTCAGAGAATACCTGCACCGAATTGTAAAAGCCGGGAACGACGTATGTTAACAATTATTTCATTTTTGCATGCACCTTTCGATGATCTGACCACGGAGCAATTTAGTTTGGATCGGGAGCAGTTTTTTCGGGTGGTTCATTCATCGAAAAAGTCTTTATTACGGACGATATTCGTGTTCGAAAATCAAGTACATGAAAATTCAATTTTTCAATGTTTTCGGAAAATGTACAAGGGAGCTGATTTTTCTGTCGACGTCAGTAAATGGAGTTAATTGAAACTCGAACTAGCTGACGCGAATTGCATTTGAATAAACTTTGCGGGCTGGGGTGGGCTCGGCGATTTTTGTAAAAGCGTCGCGTAATTGGCCTGCGAAGAACTAGTTGAAAGGAGTTAAAAAGTTAGTTTAAATTAGATAAGTAGTTGAAATTAATTAGTAAAGTGATTAGTGGTATTTAAAAGTGAGATTTAATTAGATTATTGTCAGTAACTAGTAGATTATTTCTGTAAATGTATTTTGTGAGTAATAAAAAAAACTGTTATTTTTGACCGTGTTCCCCTTATTAAAGAACCCATAGGCGTAAAAATACTTTATTTAACGTAGGTCATAAAATAATAATATTGAAACAATGGGGTATTCTACTATGTTTGAAAAAGTACTTCGAAATGTTGATTTTCCTAATAAAAAGCCACAAAAAAATATTTCGACAAAATAAACACTCTTTCTTGCCATAAAATTAAATTAAATTTTAAACCTTTTTTATTCCCGCGAAAACACTGTCAGCCATTTTGGTGACGTAATATCGGTAAAAACAACAGTCGTGTATGTACGACCGGCACTCATTCAACGTTAACAGCTATACATATTTGGTGTTTTTTGGGAAAATAATGAATTAAAATCGCTATCGTTGGTGTGTAATTTCTAGTTGTACAAATACTAGCATTAAAACTCCAGAAAAGTTTTTTTATCAAAGTGCCTAATGATATTGAAATGAGGAATGTTTGGTTGAAACTCGCAAAACGATTAAGTCATTATCAACTAAAAGTCGATTGTATTTATGTGAGGATTATTTCAATGTAAGTATACATGTATAAATAAAGTTGATAGTAACATAACCTACAATTACTTTGAAAGCCATCAACAAATTAGTAATTAATGCATATTATTTTTGCCTACATGACGTCACACAATGGCGGCTCGTGTTTTAGGTCACGTGATATACAGGTTAAAAATTACGACTTTTAATTTTAATTTAATAAAACAATAATGTGCTTTTATGACTCAAAATCAGAATATTTAAGTACATTTCCATATAAATTTTAATTTTTATCAAATTTTTCACTACCGAAAGTTACTTATTCCAACGAAACAATGAGTGGCTTAGTAAAGTCGGTTAATTGTATATTTGGCAACTCATCTCTACGGTGTTAGAAGTGTTGTAATTAATCAAGGTTTTTTTTAAACTACATTGGAAAAACCAGAATGAATAATGATGCTTTTACAAATCAAGATAAATGAGATTTGATCTTAATTAATAAGGAATGTCAAAAAAACCGTCAAAATGTATTAAATATTTACAGACACCGCTATCCTGGAAGACACTTGCCAAACGCTATGTCCTTTACAAGCTTAGCACATAATTTTTCTAAATGTGGGCACTTCTCCAAACAAGAATTATGGGTCAGTCAAAAACTTACGGCGACAGCAGTGAAACATTTCATGGTATGCAAATACTGCCAATGTGTGTACAAAAATAAAGGCATCAAAATCTTATAGACATATCTTGTTTTTAGAAAATAATAAAAAGCATAAATTTCAAAAAATTTAAGAGAATTCCCCAATATTTCCAAAAATTCCACAGAAGTCCCACCTCGTCGACATTTGTCTGTGTCGCTAAAAATCAGTACAAAATTGTTAGCGACGGTGTGCACGTTTGACCTACCAGGAAAGAGACTACGACGCATGCAAGAGATCAAAAAATTTCTCCTCTAAAAATGTGTTCACCTTCACCACAACGGCTCCGAATATAAAATAAATATCATACGAATCAAATAACATAAGGGCAAAATCAAGACAAAAGAGTCAGTTACAAACAAATAAACATACAAACATACACGTGAAACTAATATAAGCGTGTTAAAAACCACCTTGTTTTGCCAAACAATAGCCAAATCTGTAAAACATGGATTTGTGTGAAACCATAATGGAAAAACATATGATTTACAGACGAGTCATCGTTTGAACCTATCGATTTCAAGAAAATCTCACCCATACAACCATGAACTTCGCGAGAGGAACTGTAACCTGTAGGGGTGAGCCACAAGGACATTTTAAACATGTTTAAAATTTAGTGCTTATTTGAACTGTTGCAATATTATTTTATGACTGACGTTAAAGTATTTTAATATTTTTTAAATTTGATTTATTTATTGTTATGAAGCCAAAATACAAAGTGTCATATCTCACATAATTAAAATTTTAAATTAAATATACAGTGTGTCATATACATTTAAATGAGAGAGAACAATACAAATGAGACATCCGGTAGATTAAAAAACAACCTCATGATACAACCATTAAGATATTTTTTATAAATTCGTCGTAAATGTCAATTCCAACATTATCAGGTTTTTTTAAACATACATATTCCCTTTTTCCAACTTTTAATTTAATTTTACATTAAAAATAGTATCGGAAAATTGTGCTGATATAATTTTATACTGTACCCTCACTTTGTCCTAGTAGATTCCGATTACTTTAGTAAGAACACAGGTACGTCATAACTTAAGAACCACCCTTTCCTAGCAACAATTAACTCGCTTGAAGCAGGTTGGCTTCGGACAAATTTTACCATGGACGTGCTCACTTTCAACTTAGTCTTGAAGGGTGTACGTTGTGTTTTTGTTACAAATTAGTTTCGATGATATAATTTATTTTCCAAATGTCTCGCTAACAAAATTGGTGTAAAAGGAAAAACCATTGAAAGGCAAGCGCGAGAAATTAAAAAAAAATTTTTATCAACTTTTTTTATTCTTTACAATCTGTTCAGCTATTGAACGATATGTAAATTGCATGTTTATTGTTCAACTGACATGTAGAAAATATCTTCTTTGAGTTATTTTTTAAAGTGGAAGAAAGTGGACCTCGTTGTCGATAAGTCCGCAGTATATATCATCATCAGTCTATACTGTCCACTGCTGGACAAAAGCCTCTCTTATATTTTGCCATTTTTTTCGGTCCTGTGCCATCAGCATCCAGTTTCCAGCGAGTCTCCTTATGTCGTCATTCCATCGGGCTGGTGAGCGTCCTCTGTCTCTGTATGCTTGTGGTCTCCATTGTAATATTTTTTGTGTCCATCGATCATCGGTTACTCTGGCCCCATGACCCGCCCAGTTCCACTTCATACGCAGAATGGTCTTGGCAGCATCTCTTACTACCGTGTTGTGTCTGATGATTCTATTTGGTATTCTATATCGGAGGGTTATTCCCAGCATGGATCTCTCCATCTTACGTTGCTTGACTTGTATTTTCTGAATGTTGTTCTTGGTCATTGTTAATGTCTCTGAGCCGTATGTTAAAACCCGGAGAACTCATTGGTTAAATACCTTCTTTTTTGAACACCTTGGAAGACTGGATCCGAAAACTGTTCTTAAAGGTTAAACCTATTCTACGCTTTATTTCGTGTTTGTCTCTTCCAATACTTATCTCGTATCCCAGGTATTTATATAGGCCCACTTGTTCTACGTTATTGTTGTTAATTTTGATGGAATCACTCAAGATGAAATAAGTCATATGCTGGGTTTTTAAAATAAAAACCAACTGGGTGGCTTCAAGAAACGTTACATTTAGGATATCCGACCTAAATTAATTAACAATCAAACATTTTAAGAAGAATGTGTTGAGGAATGGCAAAAAATTTGCTAATACGTAAAAAAATACCAATAAGAGCAAATCCAAAAAGAACATCTCCTCGATGACATAGAACACCTAAAATTTATAGTGTCGTTGTCGGAAGAAATTGTTATTAGAAATTTTCTCTTAGTTAGGTACTACAGCTAAGATATACCAAGGTATTTTGGGTCGGACGGAAGACTGACGGTTGCCACGCTAGCAGGCAGTTTCACCCTCCGCATTAGATGTTTATTTAACGTAAAAATTAAAACCTTTTGTATCCTTTATTGTTTTATTATTTTTATGGCTAAAATTTAAAATAAGTATTATGATAACTAACAATAAACAAACCATACAAAATTTATGAATTAAAAACAAAATTTTTTAAAAAATAATTCGTGTATTCAATATTAACAATACACCACTGGGCCGAAGTGGGCGGAGACTGTCAACAATGTTTCCTCAAAGTGATGACGCTCTTGTGTTCTTTTAAAAGTATCTGGATTCTACCTTAGGGGTCGTCCATTAATCACGTGAGGCTCGAAAGGGGAGGTAGGGGTTGGAAAAAAATCACAAAATATCACAAGAGGGAAGAGGGGTGTTGTGAGATATCCAATGTCCATTATAATAAATATACTCATGTATAGTTCTTCCAAAGTCAGATTAAAAATATATAAAACATCTTATTAAAAGCCATAAATCTTTAAAAGAAACCTTCCAGTGGGGAATAAATTTTATTTTTTAATTGGATATATTTTCAAAAATCATCTATCCGACGGCTGACGATGCGTTTTCGTTTTTTATCGTGTGCAATCACAACGCCTCATAGTTTTTAAGCATGAATATATATATTTAAAATTACTTGTTAAAATTGAATATGCAAATCTCGAATTTTAAATTCTCTCACTTGTGTCTTATTTTCATTATTATTAATTAGAATTGCATTATTAGGTAAGATGTATTTTATCGCTAATTTGGATATTATCAATACTTTATTACATTATTATCAGGAATTTCCTTATTAATGTGAATATCGTCAATACTAAGCAATTCGTTAGATTTATCATTTACCTTAAACGGTCTCCAAAAAGCCATTTCATAAATATCACAAAAATATTAAAACGAAAACAATAAAAATCTCTTGGTAAATTATTGAGAACCAGCGCGCGCTAATGTTTTGAAACGTCTAAAGATTTGACCAACTCCTTTTTAAGTGAACACCTGCGAGCTAGATAGTCGACCGGTGATTTGATGAATGCGTATTAGAGACGTTGATATTCAAAAGTAAGCTGTGCTACCCGTAGCATATAAAAAGAGGCGGTCGATATGTTTTGCTAAATTTATCGGTATTACTCAGTATAGAATAAAGCGCTTATTACCGGAATACCGCAGTGCCCTGGTAGGGTCCCAGATTGAAAATACTATACCAGTACAATGCTATTTAATATCTACACTAACGACCAACCCCTCCCTGCCTAGTCAAAACATTTTCTCTATGCTGATGATCTGGCAATAGCTGTGCAAGACACCAACTTTCACAGCGTCAGGCATAAACTGGAGGGTGCACTTAATAAAATGGCTGAGTACTTCGACCGAAACTCACTAAAACCCAATCCTTCCAAGATGCAGGTGTCTGCTTTTCACCTACGCAATAGTGAGGCGTCGAGAAAGCTTAATATTTCATCTAGAGGTGGCCTCCTAGAACACACGGAAAGACCTAAATATCTCGGAGTGTTACTGGACAGGACCTTGACATATAGGCACCACTGTCTAAAAACCCGTCAAAAAGTCAACGCTAAAAATAAAATCCTGAGAAAGTTAACGGGAAGCTAGTGGGGTGCAAATCCCTCGGTCATAAGAACGACTGCACGTGCTCGTTGTTTCTCGACAGGAGAATACGCTTGCCCTGTATGGAATAGATCGAGCCATGCGAAACATGTTAACGTTGCTTTAAATGAAACGTGCCAAATAATAACTGGGTGTATGAAAGCAACAAACTTATCTCAACTTTACAGATCCTTTGGGTTCGCAGCTCCTCCATTGCACCACAAAGCGGCCGAATACGCTGAGAAGTTTAGACAGATGTTCGACGAACGCCACCCACTATTTGTTGAGTTCCAACGACTCCGATCTCGTAGAGGTTTTATGAGAATGGTCCCGGAGGAGCCGCCCTCTGAATACCCTCTTAAAGAAGAAGATCCCACCGGACGACATCTTGATTGGGTCACCTGGAACTCCCTAAACTGGATCAGAACAGGGGTAGCTTTCGTTACGACCAACAGAGCCAAATGGGGGCTTATCAACAACGAGGATATATACTGTAAATGCGCTGAGATTCAAAACATGGAGCACCAAGCCATTCGCTTGATAAACAGCTCAACTCTCACAGATACCCTTCACCCTCTAGAACATAGAAGAAAAGTTGCAGACCAGTCATTGCTCTACAGATATTTCCATGGCAGATGCTCCAGAGAAATAAAAACTCTTGTACCACCATTGGCCACATTCGGCCGAAGAACTCGGCACGCTGATCAGTCTCACCCATTTACTCTCAAGATTGACACTACTAGGACCAATCTTCATCAAGAATCCCTCTTTTACAGGGCTGCTACGGAATGGAATAAGCTTCCAAAATCAGTTTTCCAGAGAACTATGACCTACAACTTTTTAAAAAGCGTGTCCACAATCATTTCCTTTCTATAATCCCTTCCCCTTCTAATAGTCGCAGTGCGGGCCGTCCGTGGCCCACACGATAGGTCTACCCTTTTTGCGACTATTTTCATAAAAAAAAAACTAGTATCATGCAGACGATGCCCTTATACCTGCACCAATGAGGAGAAAATGCCATCGGCGTCGCCCAGTACTGGGCCAAAGAATTTTAATGTTATGGTCCGGACACGAAAAAGTAAAGTAAGTACCAGTACAATTATTTGTTTTTAACACGATTACACCTTTCCTTTATTATTTTTATGACAGTCAGAAATAACCTGCAACCATGTTTGTCTGGACAGTGCTTAATTTTTCAGAATTAAATTATATTATACCTGTATCAAAAGATAATATTTTGAAAATATTTAAGATACATTGTACCAAAAAAATAATGTGATTTTGTGTAGGGGAGGGGTTAAAAAGTTATTTAATACATCACGTGATTAATGGACGACTATATAAGATCATCCTGTGTATTGATGTCTGCGCTATTAGGGATTATTTTTTTAATTCATTAAGCAAATTAATTTTAAATATTAATTTGACCTTGATTGGCAAGGACATAATTATTCTTTTATTAAATGCAGAATTAAAATTAAACGAAGCCTATTTTAGAGATCTGTCGAGCAAGGTACACACTTTTCAATATTTCAGCGTGTCAGAGACATTCTGGATCGATCGGTGCTTGCGGGTTTACTCCTGGAATGGGAATTATTTCCATTTAATAGCTTAAAGAAATACTAAACGCTATCACTGGTACTTCTTTATTTGTTCAAACATGAGAGATGAGAGAATGAGTTAGTGAATAAACTAATTTAAAAGTTGGTAAAAGATAAATTATTAAATTATTTTCCAAATAAGAAATTATAATTATGTCTTGGTGTTAAAATGTATTGAGCTAAAGTAAATTTACACTTGTATTTAAACGAGCGTTATTTTAAACATAATGAGAGATGTATCTTCGTTAATAGTATGAGCGATATTGTTGAGCAATATGAAATTGCATTTTTGAGCGATATTTTTAGTAGATGAGCGATAGAATATAATTAAGTGAGCAATAATCAATCATATTTCGAGCGATAAAATATTATATTTTAAGCACTAAAATTCAATAAAATTGCATTTTTTCAAAGGACAAGTTTATTTTTTTATAGGTTATTCATAGTTTAGGTTAAGCACAAAATCATGATATAAAAAATGCAAATAAAAGAAAGAAATGTAGATAAAATGAAAGAATGCTAAAAAAATATGTGCGACAATATTAAATTAATCCCGCAAAAGGGCCTTGGTGGCCTTCTTTGGTCGTCCACGCTTGAGTTTTTGACCGATAGGAATCTGCTTGGCTGCTGATGGTTAGGTTATGTTAGGTTAGGTTGATCTACATCGTTTCATTGTTGCAATTATAATATTTTGAAGCACTTAAGCATTGTAGGTTAGGTTAGGCTATATTCAGCCTGCAAATGCTAATCAAATTATTACAAGTGAAGCCGAAGTGATCAAGACCTGGAGAAGATACTTTGATGCATTGCTGAATATACAGACGGATGAAGGCAGACGTGAGTATACATATGTTAGTGGAAGAACCTACAATGGAAGAAGTATCACGAGCTATTTACAAATTAAAAAACAACAAAGCCCCAGAAAACGATACTATATCGGCAGAATGTCTGAAACATGGAGGAGAAATTTTGGAACTTGCTTTCTATTAGCTCATCTGCCAGATGTGGAAAGAAGAACAAATACCAACCCCCTGGAAAGAAAGTATTATAATACCCATTCATAAAAAGGGCGATAAAATATGCTGCGAAAACTATAGAGGTATATCCCTTATTAACACAGGATATAAAGTATTCTCTCTAATTCTATTAGAGAGACTAACTGCGTGTGTAGAGTACCAAATAGGAGATTACCAGTGTGAATTCAGAAAGAATCGATCAACAGTAGACCAGATTTTTACTATAAGGCAGTTGATGGAGAAGTGTTGGGAATACAACAAAACACTGCATCAGCTTTTTATAGATTTTAATCAAGCATATGATAGCATCCTAAGAATGGAATTGTGGAATACCATGGCAGAACTGGGCGTACCGAAAAAGTTGATCAGTCTTACAAAAGCTTGTGTAGAGGGATCTACAAGTGCTGTAAGACTTAAAGGAAAATGTCAACCTTATTTCCAATCAACGGTGGTCTCAAACAAGGAGATGTGTTATCCCCACTCCTCTTTAACATCGCCTTGGAAGGCATCGTACGAAGCGCAAACATAGAAACGCTCCTATTTGGAAATCAGGGTCCGCACATTGTAGTAGCTTTCGCTGACAATTTAGATATAGTAGGAAATATAACTATCAACGTTAAGGAAGAGTTCATTAAACTGGAAAATGCTGCAAAGAAGGTTGGCCTACAAATAAACGAAGATAAAACAAAATACATGACTACAACAAGAACAGAACGAAGAGACAGGATTGGACAAAATGTGACAATGAACTACTATAATTTTGAAAGGGTTTATGAGTTTAAATATTTGGAAGCTACAATCACCTCAGATAATAATATAACACAAGAGATTAACAACAGAATTCAGGGAGCCAATCGCTCCTATTTTGCACTACAAAAAATAATGAAATCGAAAAATGTAACCCGCCGTACGAAAGTAACAATTTATCATGCAATTATAAGACCTATAATGACATATGCATGTGAAACATGGACGATGACAAAACAAAATGAGAACCGACTAAAAATCGCATAACGAAGAATTCTTAGAAGGATATATGGACCAATCAAGGACAATGCCACACAACAATACAGAATTAGAACTAACAGGGAAGTGCAAGAACTTAATAACCAACCAGATATAGTAAAAATAATAAAGGCAGAGAGATTGAGATGGGCCGGACATGTGAAGAGACAAGACCAACGTGTCGTAAAACTGGCGTGGGAAGAGAACCCGGTAGGAAAGCGGCCGCTGGGAAGGCCAAGGATGCGGTGGAAAGATAATATTGCAGCGGAATTACGGACCAGAAGAACTTATGATGGACCGCAGCAAATGGAGGCAAATTGTAATGTCAGCGAAGACCCACCCCGGGTTGTAAGCTACAGAGAAAGAGAGAGAGAAATGCTAATCCAGAACTGCCTAGATCAACGCAGAGAAAGCATTTGATAATGTCGGGCACGATTTATTATTGCGATATTTAGAGGACTTGGGCCTGGACGACAAAGACGTCAGAATAATTCGCAACCTTTACTGGAACCAAACCACCGAAGTACGTCTGCCATGGGGAAGTGAAACAGAACAATTTCCTATTAAAAAAGGAGTAAGACAAGGATGCACTTTAGGAATTATTAAAGTTAACGGCATCCCTATCAAGAATATCAAATACGCTGATAATACTGTGATCTTAGCTGACACAGCAGATGATTTACAGTCGCTATTGAATGCCGTAAATGATGCAAGCAATGCGTTGGGTCTAAAAATAAATGCCGCTAAGACCAAGTTTATGACAATTTCAAAGATCGTCCTGCCAAATTTCAGATTAACCATCAATGGTATTAACCACACAGAATAAGTACGGAAATTTAAATACCCAGGCTGCTACTTGAATAATAAGTGGAACCCGGAGATGAAGATTAGGTGCTGTCTACGTAAGTTTTTAGTTGACCACCTACTAGACATTAAATTAAGACTCAAGATAACCAAATGTTATGTGTGGCCTGTTCTTCTTTATGACATGGAAGGGTGGACTCTTAAGGCTTCGTCAATTAACAAGCTCGAAGCATTTGAAATGTGGACCCTTCGTCGAATACTTAAAATATCATGGGTTGAGAGAGTCAGAAACAAAGAAGTCATTAGAATAGCAAAACTGGAAGACAGAGAACTGTTCGAGACAATCAAAAAGAGGAAAATCGCATATTTTGGACACATAATGAGAGGCGACAGATATGAGTTTCCACGGCTAATATTAGATGGAAAAATTGAAAGAAAAAGAGGTATTGGTGGTAAGAAGTTATCTTGGTTGCGCAACATCCGACATTGGACAGGAATTAAACACTTTGCATCACTTCGAAATGCTGCAAATAACAGGTATATATATATAAAAAACATTTAAAAATATTTCAAAAGCAAATTCTAAGAGTTTGAAACAAATCATAACTTAAAAAATTTAATTTAATGCTCTAATAAAAATATTATTTGTTGATTTTTATAAAATACTAGCAATCATACATTAAAAAACGCTCAACCAACAAAAATAGTGCTTGTTTAGAATAAATATCGCTCAAAAATTATCGCTTAAGAGTTATTGGCCAATTAAAAAAAATATCGCTCATTTAATTAAAATGACGCTTATTCTATTTATGAAGATATCGCTTATTTTATTTAAAATAACGCTCATTTAAATGACACCCGTAAATTTTGTCAATCTCAGCGTTTACCGAGTTCATGTAGGCGACAAAAGGAGCTATTTTACAGCATTTTTTATTTTATTAATCTAATTATTTATTTTTAAAAACGAAAAAAATAAAGGAACTTCGCCGAAGAAGTGTTTGTTTAGGCCATTTTTTACATAATATACTGAAGTATCTTTCTTTTACCATATTAATGAAGGAAACATTTTTTTTGAAGCTTAAAAAAACCGTTTTTTAGTAAAACACAACATTTTTTCAACGGCTCTACTAATACCGGACGATAAAATAAAGACAACCAAATTTGGTAAGTTTTAATCTCACAGTATTATTTGAATTGATAGAAAAGTGGAAAAATAATTTTTTTGGACAGGCATTATTTAGAAAATTACGAAATTTTAAAATTTCGAGATTATTTAAAAGTTAAAACTTGTTAGCTGTTGAGAATTCCAAGAGGAGATTCTTGACTAACGAACTAATTAATTATTTTTGACACAAAATTATTTACTTAATGTGACCGTAGAAAAAGAAATCAATCTAACAGTCAATTATGGAAGAAACAGTTGAAATTTTTAATATTAATTGATCTCTAATAGAGCAAGAGCCCGCGACCGCCAGACCTTCCTTATTTTATAAAAGCTAAAAGTTTCTTTGTACATGTGCCCAACACAGGTAAAAACGATCAGGAACTATGGAGTTTGGATTGTGGTTACTTGGGCAGGTAACAGGTAGTAAAGGTGTATAAAATAGTACCCCAATTTCCTTAAAATATATTCTTCGGAATAACATCATACATCGCTCTATCCATTGCCGGACACTTAGCAAAGTTGCAACCCCATGCCAGAGATACAATGGGCCAACAGGCCTAAGTATCACCGGAGGCAATAGCCAGACAGACCTAAATAGGGGTTGGAGTGTTTAGTGAGTAGTCCTAACACAGTCAGTGGAGTCTTACAGTAGACCTTGAGCTTTCTGACTCAAAACCTCTCCAAAAAGGATTTTTTTCACCTCCTCCTTCTCCGTAGCTCCATAACCCTATGTGGGTTCTTGCTGACTGCACAATACGTCTCCACCCCTGTCGGTTCATCAACAACTGAGGGTCGTAGTCCAATCCTATGGTACGTAGGTCGCTGATTACGTATTCGCGCCATCTCATTCGCGGCCTTCACAGCGGTCGTTTACCAGAGGGGTAGTTCTCCCATGTCAATTTTGCCGTTCGTTCGTTCGGTAATATTTGGACATCTCAATCTCATCCCTTTGATCACATTTACGATATCGGATTCCTTGTACAACTCAGTGAGTTCACTATTTTTTCTAGTTTTGTGGACAAGATGGACTGGATCCAGTATCGGCCCAAACACTCTCCGGAGTACCTTCCTCTCGAAAACTCTTAATTTTCGTTCGCTATGTTTTGTGAGTGTCCACGTTTCACAGCCATACATAACCACCGGTCGTATTATCGATTTGTAGATTCGTATTTTGGCTCTCCTACTAATACGTTTGGCTTTGACCTTTTCTGTTATGTCATTATCGGCCGTTATTACCCACTTGGGTGTTAATGTTTTTGTTTTTCCAAATAGAGTCGTTCTGACAACCTGCCACTTTCGCACTCGCACTCACCTTTAGCAGACTTTCAATGTGTCTGGCAAGATGTAAAAACTATTAAAACTGTCCGGCTGCCATGATAATATTTTTTTATAGGTCTCCAAGTATCATATTGTTACGAAATTACTTCTTTCTTGGGTTCGGTGATTTTAAACTCTCGATACAGTAACAAAACAATTTTCATTCCAATACTTTTACACAATACATTTAACTTTCACAAATCACATAGATATTCAAATAATTACAACTATTTAAATTTCATAACTCATAAACACTTTTAAAAACTGTCTTCCAGATTATTCCACCTTTTTCTCGAGAGTCCGAAACAATCCTTCTACCTTCGCGACGCGGTGTTCGAGACTTTGCTAGACTGAGGCGGCGGTCGACAAAGCGGTCATTAATATGAACCCTAGTTGTGGTCGATTCTCGGAAGCCGACAAATAACAGGGCCGGATTGTAACAATATATAAAATTCAGCTTTTATACTATAATGTAAGTATAATTATAATTTTTATAAACTTAGGGGTGTCTGGCAGGGGGTTGAAACTGTGCTAAGTGCCCGGCAATGGATAGCGCGATGTATGATGTTATTTCGAAGAAAATATAAAAAAATTGAAGTTCATACTGTAAGGAAATTGGGGTTCTATTTTATACAGCGTTACTACCTGTTACCTACTCAAGTAACCACAATCCAAACTTCATAGTCCCTGATCGTTCTCTCCTGTGTCGGGCACACGCACAAAGAAACTTTTAGCTTTTATAAAATAAGCAAGGTCTGGCAGTCGCGGGTTCTTGGGCTATAACAATAACATCAATAGTTGTTTGAAAATGTATCTAGCAACTACATACTTCCCGTCTATCAGTTTTAAAATAAGCTAAACTTATCTTACAATCGTAGATGATAGATTTTTTTCTTTTGTAAATATATTTGTTCTTATTTTCCTACAAAAAATGTTCACCTTGGGCCCCTCATTATACATTGTTTTAAAAAAATATCTAACATTGTTCGCTGATTGCATATTACGCTTGATTTTTTTCTCTCGATCTAAAGTTACTATGTTTGGATTGGTAGATGGTTTTCATTTTTAATCGTAATTTAATTTTCAAAAATAAATCTATAATATAGCCGCTTTGATGCTTGTCAAACCAATTATCAGCTGTGTGCAGAAAATTAACCATATTCTGTCATCGTGATATTTTTAGCTGATGGATTTTGTTTAGTTTTGAATATCTAAATAAATGACACATAAACTGTAAGTTTAATATTAAGAACGGTTATTTTAGTCGGAAATTTCAGGATATTAGGTGCATTTTGACGTTAATGACAGTTAAAGTCCATTTTTAAATTCGAGAGAGTAATATAACCATGAAAATCCGCAAATTTATAGGCGTGCCTTTTGTAACAAAGGGAATTTAGAGATTTTTTGGAAAAATACAGAAATACTTTATAGAAAATAATATAAACGATTTTCTAAACCTATTGTAATTTTTTTTTGTTTATTGTGTAAAATTTTACAAAATATTCAGGTGAAGTCTATAAGTTTATTTTTTTTCATCCCATTTTGAAGAATACACCATTGACCAGCCCAGAACTGAAACGATGGTACACTGACGGATCAGGTTACCAGGGACGCTACGGGGAAGGTGTGTTTGGAGCATTCTGCAACCACAGAGAAAGCATAACCATGTGGAAATATGCCTTGGTCTTCCAGGCCGAGGTCTATGCGTCTATGCCATACTCAGGTGTGCTACGCACCTGCCAGAAAACAAAGTGACCAACAGTAAGATTGAAATTCTCACTGACAGTTGCGCGGCCATTGGGGCCCTCGTGAGTTGCACCACAACATCATCGGTGGTGTGGGACTGCATGCAGTCCCTCACTAAGTTAGCCACTGCAAATAAGGTCACTTTTGCATGGGTTCCTGGACATACAGGGATAAATGGCAACGAGGTAGCCGATGAACTGTCAAGAAATGGGACCCTGGTGGAACCAAGAAGCCAACCAAGAAGCGAAACATAAATTGAAACTAATCCTTGAGCAAGAACATATCGCTGCAGAACATTAACCTCTCCAGAAGAGGGCAGACGCACTCTGAACGATGAACCGGAATAGGCTAAGCAGCATGCTTGGCCTGCTCTCACTGGCCACATCGCACTAAGGGCGCACCTCTTCAAACTTAAGCTGGCGGCTGAGAAAAACTGCCGACTATGCGGCGAAGAGGAAGAGAGCAGCATACATAGTCTGTGTTGTTGCCCGATGCTAGCGGTGTACATGTATCAAACCTGGAGACTCATTATAATCGATCCAAGTGATCTAAATAAGACAGGGCCAACAGAAATCCTAGGGTTTGCCAAATCCAGCGGACTGGAATTCTTATACCCTGAAGACACAGCGGTAGTCACAGAGGATCAAAAGATCTAGATGACATAGGTGCCTATACCAATGGCCCAACCGCAAGAATGTAATGTTATTGTGTAAAATTCTACAAAATATTCACGTAAACGTGTGAAGTCTGTAAGTTTATTTATTTTTTTTATTCATTTTTTCAACAAAAGTCCCTAAAAATACGGTTGGGAAGCCACTAAATCCTTTGTATTATGTTTTTATAAGTAGGTTTTCTTTTATTCAAAAACATTTCGATAACCAGTTCTTTTACCAGTCCGGTAAAAGTAGTAAACTGTGAAAATTTACCTATTGTAAGCGTTTAAAGAATACAAGAAAATTGATATATTTACAAATGAATCATGCTACGTTTTTAAGGTTTATTACTCTTTCTAATTTAAAAATGGACTTTTAAATGTTCGTCAAATAAATTATCAGCTGTATGTAGAAAATTAATAATATTTTAAAAATTCTTTAATAATTTCGAAGTAATGAATTTTTGTAGCTAGGTAGTTCTGAATATCTAAATATATGTCGCACAAACTGTGAGTTTAACTATGACATATGGTTAAATTTCAACATATTACCTATATTTTTACGTTAATGACATAATGACAGTTGGTTTGTATTTTCAATGTATGCTATTTTAGGATTGCAATGTATTCAAAAATGAAACACTGTAAATGATGATATCGAATCATTTTTTTTTTTTGGAAAAGCATCTAATCCAATCAAACATCGTAATTTTACTAATATCAGTTATTCATACATAGTAGATATATAAATAAATCATCAGTCACATAGCAAAAGATATGTATATTAGTAATATGTTTGATGTTTATACCGGCGTTTTTGGTAGTTTTCGCCGGGTCGGTGAAGATGGCGCTTTATCGGTATCGGGTTCTGAAAAAAACATTAAAATATAACTAGCCTGCTTAATGAGCTTGCTGATTTGGTTTTTTCGTTTTAAATGGACGTCAAGGAAGTATGACGTCATGTCAAGTTTTTAAAAATAAAACAAAATAATAAATTGCATTGAAAATTCCATAAAAGCTTGGATATGATAAACAATGAATAAAGACTGTTTTGGTGTTACTAATATTAATAATAATAATCGCTCCACTTTTACAGTGACAGGTAGAAGTATTTAGCGAAATTTTTTTATGACTATTTAAATATGTTTTAGGTTCTGTGATTATTGTTAAAGTTTCTATTTTTAATCAGTTGAAATTGGTATTTTTTAGTACCTATAACTAAGTTTACTAAGCATTTTTATTACTAATATCTGAGGCTCTTAAGATACAAGTAGGAATATCTTAAACATCCATTTAAAACTTCGTGCCATTTTACTAAACTTATTACTGTATTTATCGCTGTATATTTAAGTAATAAGAATTATTAGTGCTGTGGTAAAACAAGCATTATGGATTGTTCTTAGCTTCTTAAAACCTTTAAAACCTACTCAAGGTTTCATCTATTAACGAGTTTTTTTGACAATAATAAAATAATAGGGTATTCTACTATGTTTGAAAAAGTACTTCAAAATGTTGATTTTTCCAATAAAAAGCCATGTTGTAATTTGTGATTTCAACAGCAGAATTTCTCTTCAATCAATTCCTTGATAAAAAACCCCCTAGTACGGCCCACACGCCATCTATCATCTGCTAGTCACGTGCTATTAAAAAACAACTATATAGAAAACAGCTATAAACGCAGTGTGCAAGAAGACGGTTACGCGCGCACCAATGAAATCGCTGACTTAAGCGCCAAAAGAAGGGCGAAGCCTCGCTTAAACCTTCCGCTCTCTCTAAAGCATCCGAACCGTAGTTTGCTACAAAATTGAAGAAAACTTCATATCTATCTTCGCCACAGGTTTTTCCTTTCAGAGGAATCATTGTCAAAAACTCTTTCTTAGTCGACATGTCATTGAATACCATACGAATAAAAATACACAACTGGGCAGTATCTGTCATATCGGTGGATTCGACGAACTGTAAAGAAAAGTACGTTTTTTTTTCCATAATATCATGTTTAAGTTTATCTGCCATGTCCTGACACTTGACTTCAACACGCCTTGAGACAGTTGGACGAAATAGCTGAAGTTCTTTAATAGCAGACATAATCTCTGTTTTATTTTTAAAATCTTCAAATAATGTCTCACCTGCTTCAATAAATGCTTCCTTCTAATCGATCAATTTTCAAATGGTTTCTTGTGTTTCGCCACCATATAAGATATTTTTAATGACGCTATCGTTGCAGCTTTTGATTTTTTGGCTGGTCTTGTGAACATGGTTTTTTCTTTTTTCAAACAGGTTATCAAATGACATACTTTTTTTCTTAATTCACTCTGTGAGGGAAAATCCTTTTCATAGTTTTTATGAACCGATTTATGATGCCTCTCCAAGTTCCCACGCTTAGGTATTGCAACTGACGCACGGCAAATGAGACAAATACACTTATCCTTTATCATACAAAAGAAAAATTTTTCCTCCCAATCATTTTTAAAATGATACGTTTTACTTTTTTTCGCCGCACTGATTTTGTAATATTTATTAATAAATTTTGTATCGACGTATTGCCATCAAGTTACAATTCAGAGTCACTCCAATTCCTGCAGGCGCAACTTTATATCGGCGCGAACGAAGTCTCGAATGTTCCCGTCAAACACGCCGCTCGAAGTTACTAGAAAAAGTGGAGGCAATAAAAAACGTGACTTTTCTTTGACCAGTACCGCGCGTTCCTTTCATAAAGGAAAGCTAGGAGGGAGTAATTCTGGCCCAATTGTGGATCGAATAAATTTTAGTAGTTCATTAATTAAATTTGTTTTAGTTACCTACCTACTAAAACAAAATCTGTGTAAATAGTTCTATATCGGATTTTTTTTTGAGATCGACCCATAAAGCACTCGCGATCGACCGTTTGAGCACCTCTGGTCTATGCTAAACAATAATCACATAACCTAAAACTTATTTAAATGGTGATAACATTTTTTCAAAAAACAGTTACCTGTCACTGTAAAAGTGTTGGGATTATTATTATTATTAATATCAATAGTACCAAGAAAGTCCTTATTTATTGTTAAAACGCGCAACCGAGCTTTTAAAAATTTCCCATGGGATTAATATTGCAATTTAATTTTGTTTGAAAACCATTTTAAAAACCCGCGCATCACATGACGTCAGCACTTAGATACTTATTTATTTATGTATGGGGTGAGTGGTAGTTTAATACGAGCACTGAAATCACTTTACGAGGATTCCACTACTTGTGTCAGGATAAACGGAGCTTGCACGGACTGGTTTAACATCGAAAAAGGTGTGAGACAGGGATGTTTGGCTTCGCCATGGCTGTTTAACTTATACATAGACAATTGTTTAAAAGATCTGAAAGAGAGTGCGTATGGATTAAAAATGAATGATTTGATCGTCAAATGCCTTCTTTACGCCGATGATCAAGTCATATTAGCGTTATCTGAAGAGGAGTTGCAGGCGATGGTTAATGTTATGCATGATTCCCTGAAAATCAAAGGGATGAAAATAAATGTGAGCAAAACGAAAGTAATGGTTTTTGGAAGAGAAGAAAGCATGACAAACTGTGGGGTTTCGATTGAGGAAGAAAGAGTGGAACAAGTTAATGAATTTGTGTACTTGGGTTCAAAATTTACTAGAGATGGAAAGTATGACAGTGAAATTGAGCGAAGGGTATTGGCAGGAAAACAAATGAATGGAGCACTGCATAGCTTTATGAATAGCCAGAAAGTGTCAAAAAAGGCACTTCTGGCGGTGCATAGAGGTGTGTTGGTTCCTACACTTATGTATGGTAGTGAATGTTGGGTTTGGCAGAAGAAGCATGAAAATAGGATTAATGCTGCGGAGATGAGTAGTCTGAGAAGTATAGCCGGAGTGACTCGGTTGGATAAAGTTAAGAATAGTGAGATAAGAAAACGCTGTGGTGTAAAAGAAGATGTGGTCACAAAGATAAATAAAGAAATGCTTAGATGTTTGGACACTTAGAAAGGATGGATGAAGGAAGATTGACGAAACAAATTTATAATGCGAGTGTGAATGGGCAAATCGGTAGAGGTCGACCTCGGAGAACATATCTCGATCAGATCAACATTGTTTTGAAGAAAGGCCAGGTCAAGAGTACCAACAACCGAAGAGCATGTATGAGAGCACTGATGAAAGTAGAGGAAGCAAAAGATGTGTGTACGAACCGTAGCGGAAGTGGAAGAAAGTGGTCTCTGCCTACCCCTATGGGAAAAAGGCGTGACTTTATGTATGAATGTATGTATGTATGTATTTATTTAAATAAGAAAGAAAGAGGTAGAAACATCGCGTCGCTCGATTGTAATAAAACTTTAAATTGAAAATCTGAACCTAATTTTTTAACGTGTGGATGGATATCGTGTAGGTGATTCTTAACATACCGATATGCAACGCCGAGATGTTCGTTTCCGAAGGCTTCCTTCCAGTAATAACCGTCGACGTTGACGGAAACGGATCATCCAGCAGGTCGCACATTCGCAAATCAGAGGCGTGCTCGACTAGTAAATCCACCGTATCTCCAGTACGGTCCATTATGGCACAGACCTCTTCGAATGAACGGTCCATCAATGAAACGCCACCCCATTCCAATACCTGCGAAGTAAACAAATCGACTAATAATGAAAACGAGAGCAATTATCTACAGCAGCGGAGGAGACCTATCGATTCTTAGCACTATCGATGATAGCTGATTTCCACTATCGATAGTTATGAGATTGAAAGCAAGAAAATAGTGTTATTTATTTACCTAGATTGTAGACAGTAGGGGGGGTAGTGAGGGCTATGCATCCTCTCAAGCACCTCCACCTATCAGATCTTTTGTGCATAACCCTTAATCTATTCGAGTCCAGGGATTCCGAGTTTAGCAGTTTCCTGTGAGCTAAGTTCCTGACATCAGAGGGCATTAAGAAGGCCCCTTCCAGAAACTTGAGCCTCTTGCAGAAAAGCGCTGGGCATTCGCAAAGCAAATGTTCTGCAGTTTCATCGAAGTTCTCGCAGTAGCGACAACAATCACTCTCTGTTTTGCCCATCTTTTTAAGGTGATATCTCAGAGGGCAGTGTCCAGTGAGAAGTCCCGTCACCAGTTTCAAGTCTGCCTTGTCCAACTCAAGAAGCTGTCTAGCTTTTCTTGGCGAAAGGCTTACTAGCCTTTTCGCTTGTCTTTGTCCTGGCACTTTATGCCAGTGAGATTTTATTTCATCTGTTTCCCAGCTTTGAAAAGTCCACAGAAGGGTTCTGGGCCGGAAAATTGTTTATTTGCCCCTTCTTTGGCAAGGCAATCTGCTTTTTCGTTACCTTTAACTCACTTGTGACCTGAAACCCACATCATAGTAACCTGATTGTTCGCTGCCAGTTGTCTCAGGGACTGTTTACAGTCCCAATTCAGCTTTTGACAATCTCATTGAATCTAATGGTTACAGTGATGAGGCTTTTTTGGAAACTTGGCAACGAGCACTTAATACTGCCACTCCTGAACTCATTTACAATCCGAATGAGGATAGCGACGACAGTGATTCGATTATGATGACTATAAATCTGATGCTTGATAATACCGTAAGTACTACATGATTAAACATATTTATTAAATTTGTACCGATAATTTATTTTTGTTGCATTCCCTTTTAACATAATTAAATATGTGCCAAAAAACTCATCGAGAGCTACATCAACGATTTCTGTTCACAAGAAAGCAAAAATAAAAATAAAACGTCTCAACAAAAGCATAATAATAAACAAAAAAAAATTCGGTTTAAATCTTAGGGGAATATACTAATGTACCTTTCAGCAAGTCGATGCCTTGGTGACTAATCCTATACCATCGTATATTAGTGAAATGAGCTATATTTGATATTTTACACGCTTTTTATTAAATAGAACATCACTCAAATGAATTTGTACTATTAAAGGGATAAATACAGTATGGGGTAATGGGGTACTTTGTGTTAAATATCGATCTGGTAAATTTAAAACTTTACTATTATTTAATCAAGTTTTCAGAGGAATAATAAACAGAAACATACATCTTGTAGTGCTAACACTGGGAGAAGAATTTTTTTGTTACTAAGACGTCTTCCTTTATTTTTGGTTAATTTATTTTTATGGATTAGAAATAATAGGCTTTCGAGAAGGATAAAACGAAATCTTGGGTGGCCTACAACTTATTCTATTTATTTTAAAGATCAAATATTCGAACCAAGCCCGTATCTCGATTAAGATTAGCCGAACTCAATGAAGCAACCAAAAAGTTGCTACCTATAAGATAGATTTCGCTTCTTACAGATCCATAAGTGAATAAAGATTTTATCGATTCACAAATATCTGTACAGTATAATTTTGTGAATTTGCTTTTTTTTGATGGAAATATGTATCTACAAAAATGGATGAATAGTGGTCCTTTCGATGATGAGAGTAAAGGTAAGAAGTTTGAATACAATGGTAAGATTTTCTCAATTAAAAAATAATATTTAAACTCAGGTCCAGATTTTGATTTATAGAAAGTCGTTAAAAATAAGAACGATTGTGCTTTGGAGAGTTTTCGACGTGGTCCTTGAATATCCATCCAATTATTTTGGTGAAGTCAATTGACGAAAAGTTAAATGGAATGAATGTTCAACAGAAGGAAACACGAAGCGAATCTTGTGTTGACATTGTATAGGTCAAAAAAGTAACAGTACTTTACAATAAAATCTGTGAAATCTATGGAAAATAGGACTGTTTATTGAATGTGACTCCTCTTATGCTTTACCTTTTACAGTTAAATAAATATTGTATTTTTGCAAATAATCAATAAGTGTGCACAGATGGTTTTGATAAATTTATTCTTCGCGTAAAGAATAAAATATAATTAAAAAAATGCACATACAGACAGCGTATTAATAAAATTTTTACCTTGTCGCCTTGTTGCAGTCCTCCCTTTTCAGCGGGCCCTCCTGGGACGGTCCATACAATGCTGGCGAAAAGACGACCTTCGGCAGTTGTTTTTCCTCCCACAACACGCATTCCATAACCACGGGCTGCAATATAAACACAAAGTGGGGTTATGTTGCGAATACTAATTGGCCTGATGATATACAGGGTTTTAAACGATTTTAATTGAATTTTTTATCAAATATAAAACAATACATAACATACATACATAAAGTCACGCCTTTTTCACATAGGGGTAGGCAGAGACCACTTCCTTCAACTTGCTACGGTTCTTACACACATCTTTTGCTTCCTCTACTTTCATCAGTGCTCTTATACATGCTCGTCGGTTGTTGGTACACTTGACCTGGCCTTTCTTCAAAACAATGTTGATCTGATCGAGATATGTTCTCCGAGGTCGACCTCTACCGACTTCCGTCCATTCATACTCGCCTTATAAATTTTTTTCGTCAATCTTCCTTCATCCATCCTTTTTAAGTGTCCAAACATCTAAGCATTCCTTTATCTATCTTTGTAACCACATCTTCTTTTATACCACAGCGTTCTCTTATCTCACTATTCTTTTCTTTATCCAACCGAGTCACTCCGGCTTTACTTCTCAGACTACTCACCTCCGCAGCATTAATCCTATTTTCATGCTTCTTCTACCAAACCAAACATTTACTACCATAAATAAGTGTAGGAACCAACACACCTCTATGCACCGCCAGATGTTGACACTTTCTGGCTGTTCATAAAGCTATGCAGTGTCCCATTTATTTGTTTTCCTGCCAACACCATTTGCTCAATGTCACTGTCATACTTTACATTTCTCGCAAACTTTGAACCCAAGTATACAAACTTATTTAATTGTTCCACTCTTTCTCCCTTAATAAGAACTTCACAGTTTGTCGTGCTTTCTTCTCTTTCAAAAACCATTACTTTTGTTTTGCTTACATTTATTTTTATCCCTTTGATTTTCGGGGCATCATGCATAACATTTACTATCGCCTGCAACTCCTCTTCAGATAACGCTAATATGACTTGATCATCGGCGTAAAGAAGGCATTTGACGATCAAATCATTCAATTTTAATTAATACGCACTCTCTTTCAGATATTTTAAACAATTGTCTATGTATAAGGTAAACAGCCATGGCGAAGCCACACATCCCTGTCTCACACCTTTTTCGATGTTAAATCAGTCCGTGCATAAAAAAATAAATAACAAATATCAGCATTTAATCTAAATTTGGTGGTAAAAATCCAAAAAACATTTTGTTGAGCAGAATAATTTTTATTGCATGAATGGTGTAAATGATGAAAGTCGTTGGATGTAAAGGGAAGTGGTTGTTAATTTGATTATCGACATTTTATTGGCATGATGATTCCAATAACATCAAATACCAATTTGGGTCAATGAGAGTTTGAATAATTTGTATTTGGAAAATGATTTATGCTGTTATGTGTTTTAGTTTTATTATTCTCTATCGGACGACACATTGTCATTAAATAAAAATTAAAGTAAAAAAAAAGAAAACATGGAATAATAGGAAAAAAATCATAGATGATGAATGTTTTTTATAAAATAATAAAAACAGAATAACATAAACCAACAGATGATGACGTGGCAAATGCACATTTCTATTAAACCCGAAAAGAAGAAAAATTAATATTAAAAAAAATTGGTATCCATTTTAACTGCCGACAAAAATAAAAACTTTAAATGATGAAGTAACATTTTTTGGATAGATCTTCAAATTAATTGTAGTATTAAAAATTAATACTTCATATTGTAAAATAAAATCATTGAATAATAAATAACCTAATAAAAGTAGGCTGTCAGCTCGAGGCCACTTTTTGACAGACAGATAGAAGAAGAAGCTGTAACGTCACCGTTTTTTAATATTTTTTTGATTTATAAAGGGTACAGATAAGAAGAACAATCTCTGTGTCCCTGAAAGTGTATGGAATTAAGATGGCGTTACTGTAGAAGAATACTGTATTTAAAAAGAGCGCCCAAAGGCTTAAGAAAAAATACAAAAGATTTTTTGCATTTTTTATTTCCTTTTTACTTTTACGTTTACTTGGGCACCACTTTTCTTCTTCTTCCGCTGCTATCCATTAATGGATGTTTGCGATCACTTCTGACCATTTTTCTCTATATCTGGTGGTGTGAATTAATTCTCCTGCGGTTTCTATTCCTGTCCAATGTTTCATATTTCGGAGCCACGACATCCTCTTTCTGTCTACACCCCTTCTTCCCTCTATTTTTCTTTCTATTTATAGTTGGAGCACCACCTTTATATTCCATATTTTGGTAAATACTTTTTCAATAAAAGTCTCATAAAACATTGTTCTCCTCATCTTTACCCTCTATGGTTGGTTGGTTTTTCCTCTTTTGCAATTTTGTGTAGTCGCTTATCAGCCATTCTCTCGACGTGGTCTTATCACGTGATTTTTTTACAAGGATTCCAAAGCTTGTGTCAGGATAAATGAAGCTTACACAGACTGGTTTAACATTGAAAAAGATGTGAGATGTGGCTGTTTAACTTATATATAGACGATTGTTTAAAAAAATTGAAAGAGAGTGCGTATGGATTGAAAATGAATGATTTGATCGTCAATGTCTTCTTTACCCGATGATGAAGACATATTAGCGTCATCTGAAGAGGAGTTGCAGGCGATAGTAAATGTTATGCATGATGCCCCGAAAATCAAAGGGATAAAAATAAATGTAAGCAAAACAAAAGTAATGGTTTTTGAAAGAGAAGAAAGCACGACAAACTGTGAAGTTCTGATTAAGGGAGAAAGAGTGGAACAATTAAATAAGTTTGTATACTTGGGTTCAAAGTTTGCGAGAAATGTAAAGTATGACAGTGACATTGAGCAAATGGTGTTGGCAGGAAAACAAATAAATGGGACACTGCATAGCTTTATGAACAGCCAGAAAGTGTCAACATCTGGCGGTGAATAGAGGTGTGTTGGTTCCTCCACTTATGCATGGTAGTGAATGTTGGGTTTGGCAAAAGAAGCATGAAAATAGGATTAATGCTGCGGAGGTGAGTAGTCTGAGAAGTAAAGCCGGAGTGACTCGGTTGGATAAAGAAAAGAATAGTGAGATAAGAGAACGCTGTGGTGTTAAAGAAGATGTGGTTACAAAGATAGATAAAGGAATGCTTAGATGGTTTGGACACATAGAAAGGATGGATAAAGGAAGATTGACGAATCATATTTATAAGGTGAGTGTGAATAGACAAGTCGGTAGAGAGCACTGATGAAAGTAGAGGAAGCAAAAGATGTGTGTAACAATCGTAGCAAGTGAAAGGAAGTGATCTCTGCCTACCCCTATGGGAAAAAGGCATGACTATATGTATATAAGTATATAATTCAATGTTCTCGTGGGCACATAGCCAGGAAAGCAGTTGTTTTCTGATATATAATCAACCCACATATGCCTATAGTATATGTATTATGCTGGTTTTTAAAAAATCAGATTTATACACTTTTAAACCTTTTGAGCTTGTGTTATTGTGCAGTTATCAGTTAAAAGTAGAATATTGTGTAGTGTAGCGACACCGGTAATGTGAGCAAGAGCAGTACTAAAAACTGAGATGGGCTATTGGGAAAATCCAGGCAAGTAACTGTAGTAATTTAAGTTTAAATTTAAAATGCTTATTATTCTTAAGATTAGGTGCATTCCATATTTTAGAAAAATAAAATAAAAAAAATTTAATTTAATTTAAACAATTATTCTTTGAGAAAGTCCTGCATTAGTTTTTTGTTGCCCCATTTAGTCGCATTTAGTCGTTCCTCCTCGTTCGTAAGGGTACGAAAGTTAAATCGACACCGCAATCGATGAAAAATTTGCATTTTTTTTATTCATTTAAATAATTATCATTCATCGTTTCCAGTTATTCTGTGCAGTTACAATTTGGTTTTATTCAAATTTTCTTATTGTTATGAAAATAATCTTTTCGAATTCTCGGAATGTTTTTAGAAACAGAGTAATAAAAATTTTAAAATCGGGTTTGCAAGTTTTCTTCGCAAAATACCTTGGAGAGTTGTTGGAACTTCAAAACGGCAGTTGGAAGGGGTTTTTATGGCGACTAGAATCAGTATAGATGCTAACGGCTTGCGTGTAAGAAGCTTATCATAAACGAAATAAATTTATGTACCAAAAAAGTTTTGCTCCTTTTACTTTCTTAAAAATTTAAACAAACTGTGGTTTTTTGTTCATGTAAAGCGAACACTAAAAAAAATGCGACATTAGACCTATATGTACTTCTTGATCATATAAACGTAAACACACATTTTTTTAACACGCTTTAATTAGTTTCACCTGTATATTATTTGTTTGTTTGTATGTTTGTAACGCAAAGTACTCGATGAATGGTATGGAGGAATTGCAGTGGTAGGAAGGCGCATAAGTAATCTGAGATATGCCGATGATACTCTCATGACAGATCAACTCGAGCTGGAAATGATCACGACAAGACTGGGAAATATAAGCAAAGACTACGGCTTTAAACTAAATATCAGTAAAACCAAATTCATGATAGTAGACCGGAAAACGAACAACTCTCCGCATATCCGACAAGTAGCCGGTTTCTTAGTAGTAGATACATTTATTTATCTCGACTCCCTCATCACCAACGCAGGAGGTAGCGAAGCCGAAATAAAGCGACGACTAAAAATAGCAAGAACGGCCACTGCTAAACTGACACGCACATGGAAGGACACGTCAATTAGTAAAGCTACGAAAATCAGGCTGGTCTCTACTTTAATTTTCCCAATTGCATCATACGCGGCTGAAACCTGGTCGATCAGACGAGCGGACAGAAAGAAAATAGATGCATTTGAAATGTGGGTTTACCGACGAATGCTCCGAATATCATGGACGCAGCACCGAACCAATGTGTCGATCCTAGAAGAACTGAAAATCGAAAACAGGCTTTTTATGAGAATTAACCGGAACAAAGTGCGCTATTTCGCGCACGTCTCCAGAAGACCGGATGCTTTAGAAAAGCTGGTGGTTTAAGGTAAAGTCGACGAACGAAGGTCACGAGGAAGATCTCCAACCCGATGGGTAGACGGAATCATAAGTTTGACTGGACTCTCTCTGCATGAGGCCACAGAACTAGCCCAGAACAGAGAGGAGTGGAAAATTGCTATTGCTCTTGATGTAACTGACTCTTTGGCCTCGGTTTTGGCCTACTTTAAGCGATCAGATTTAATTTTAACTTTGCACACTTGTCAAAGACCGACGACAATGCAATAATTCGATCAAAATATCCGATTATCCTGATTACTTTCGCCAGGATTCATAAATTTCTTCAGGGATCATTTTCATGAGAGTAAGAGAGATAGAACTAGTGCGTGAACTACGCATGCGCGCAAATATTAACACAGTTCATCGCATCGGTGGTTCAGTGGTAGAATACTCGCCTGCCACGCGGGCGGCCCAAGTTCAATTCCTGGCCGGTGCGTTCTTTTTGTGCTGTTACCATTTACTTGAATCATCATTTTTTTTAGTGAGTAAAATAAATCGAACTAAAAAGCAAAAAATAAGTTATAGTTTAAAAAACACCAAAAAACACGCTTTCAGAATTAATCAAACTTAAAAGTAAAAAATAATTCTTAACATAGGAATAAAATTAGTGACGAAAAAAATTAATGTCACTGTTCTAAAAGCGCGGGGTTTTCCTTAGTTGTTGGTACTCTTGGCCTGACCTTTCTTTAAGACAATGTTAATCTGATCGAGATATGTTCGCCGAGGTCGACCTCTACCGACTTGCACATTCACACTCGCCTTATAAATCTCTTTCGTCAATCTTGAGATAAGGGAACGCTGTGGTGTAAAAGAAGATTTGATAACAAAGATAGATAAAATAATGCTTAGATGGTTTGGACACGTAGAAAGGATGGATGAAAGAAGATTGACGAAACAATTTTGTAAGGCGAGTGTGAATGGACGGAAGTCGGTGGAGGTCCACCTCGGCGAACATATCTCGATCAGATCAAGAGCATTAACAACCGACGAGCATGTATGAGAGCACTGATAAAGAAGAAGCAAAAGATGTGTGTTAGAACCGCAGTGGAAGTGGAAGTAAGTGGTCTCTGACTACCCCTACGGGACGAATTTTATTTCTTTCTTGGGTTCGGTGATTTAAAACTCTCGATACAGTAACAAAACAATTTTTATTACAATACTTTTACACAATAAATATTCTTTTTCTTCTTAATCGTATCATATCCTTAGCGGACGTCGGCGATCATAGTGGTCCAAATGACTCTATTTACTGCTACTCTAAACAATTCAGCAAATGTTTTCCCGGTCCATTGGCGTATGTTCTTCAGCCACGATACGCGGCGTCTCCCGGGACCTCGTTTTCCTTCTAGTTTACCCTCAGTTTTTATTTGTAGCAATCTATATTTATTGTTTCTCATGATGTGCCCGAAATATGTCATTTTCCTTTCCTTGACTGTTTTAAGAATTTCTTCAAAAGCTTCAAGACGTCTGGAAGCATCATCAGTCAAGGTCCAAGCCTCAACTCCATATAGCAGAACCGTGAGAGTTCGAATTCGAGTTTTTAGATTTAGCTTTTTATTACGGAGCACACTTCTCATACGGTTGAAATTGGTCCTAGCCTTCTCAATCCGTATCTTGATTTCCTTAGAGTGATCCCGTTGATCATTTAAATTTGTTCCCAGGTAGTTAAATGTTGGAACTCTCTGTAATAATGCTCCGTCAACTCGGAATTGATGATTTATAGTTTGTTGTGCTTTACTGATAATCATAACCTTGGTCTTAGAAGTACTCAGGCGCATGTTGTAATTCCTACAAGTATTCGATACTCTATCCACTAATCGTTAAAGCCCTTCTTCACTGGTTGACAGCAAGACGGTGTCATCAGCATATCTAAAGTTATTGATATATTCTCCATTTAACATTATTCCATCTTGATCTTCTTTTAATGCATCGTTAAACAGGCTTTCGGAGTACACATTAAACAATAGCGGTGACAACACACATCCTCGACGTACTTCTTGTAGGACTGAGAATTCTTCAGATCTTTCATCGACAACACGGACGCAAGATTTTTGGTGCCAGTATAGCTTACCTACGATTCGCAGATCTTTATTATCCAATCTCGATTGCTCTAAAATTTTTGGATATATACGTCCATAGATGATTCTTAAGAAGACCTTCAGCATATGGCTCATCAAGCTCGAAAGGTCCGACGGCACGACAGCCGTAGCTTCCAAAGAAAAAGCGGATCTGCTGGCCGAAATGTTCAGCTCTAACTCAACCCTCGATACCAATGGAAAACAACCCCCAACGATACCTAGAATAAACACATCAATGCCTGAGGTCACTATCTGCCATCGCACTATCAGGAAAATCCTACGAAATCTTGACTCTAATAAGGCAGTAGGACCAGATGGAATTCCGACAATTGTCCTGAAGAGCAAAGGAGTATTTCCGTCCATGTGGAAAAACGCTAAAGTCCAACCGATTCCGAAAAAAGGAAAGAAGATTATTCCTGCAAATTATCGCCCTATTGCATTGCTCTCAGTCATATCCAAAGTTATGGAAAAAGCGATTAACACAGAACTTATCAAATATCTAGAGAAATTTGAGATAATCCATGACAGACAATATGGATTTCGACAACTTCGGTCTACTGGAGATTTGCTGGCTTATGTCACTCAGCTCTGGACAAACACTATTGAAAAGTTTGGTGAATCCCGTGCAATAGCCTTGGATATATCTAAAGCCTTTGACCGCGTTTGGCACCAGGCATTGTTAAGTAAATTATCTGCCTACGGTCTCCCAACCAAATTGCGCCAATGACTCTTGAGCTTCATGCAAGATCGCTTCTTACATGTGGCAGTTGACGGTATTTCTTCTGATGCATTTAAAACTAATGCCCGGGTCCCCCAGGGTTCCATCCTGTCCCCCACCTTATTTCTTTTACACATCAACGACCTCTTGAAAACCACCATCACTTTCGGTGAATGATACAAATAGACTCAGGCAGGAACAGGTTGATTCCATCAATAGAGAGCAATCGTCGAGTGGGGTACCAACAATCTTGTTCAGTTTAACGCCCAAAAAACACAAAGTGCCATGTTTTCCAAAAAAGTGAATTCCTCAAATCATCCCATCACAATGTCCGAAAATACCCTTGAACCAAGTCCCTCCATCTCGATTTTGGGAGTCACGGTGTCCAATAATATGTCTTGGCATGACCATGTTGCTAACATCGCAAAGTCGGCAAGCCAGAGGCTAGGTTTTCTGTGGAAAGCCAGAAAGTTTTTTACTCCTGATCAACTGTTGACGACGTACAAGGCTCAAATCCGACCTCTACTGGAGTATTGCTCGCACATTTGGGGTTCAGCACCAAGGCATTCTCTTCGTCTTCTAGATTCCATTCAGAAAAGAGCCATTCGCTTGATAAATAGATTAAGTCTCACAGATACCCTTCACCCTCTAGAACATAGAAGAAGAGTTGCAGACCAGTCATTGTTTTACAGATATTTCCATGGCAGATGCTCCAGAGATATAAAAACTCTTGTACCACCATTGGCCACATTCGGCCGAAGAACTCGGCACGCTGATCAGTCTCACCCATTTACTCTCAAGATTGACACTACTAGGACCAATCTTCATCAAGAATCCTTCTTTTACAGGGCTGCTACGGAATGGAATAAGCTTCCAAAATAAGTTTTTCCAGAGAACTATGACCTACAACTTTTTAAAAAGCGTGTCCACAATCATTTCCTTTCTATAATCCCTTCCCCTTCTAATAGTCGCAGTGCGGGCCGTCCGCGGCCCACACGATAGGTCTACCCTTTTTGCGACTATTTTAAAAAAAAAAAAGCTAATGGTTCGGTGTTTTGCGCATGTTTTGACCTTTGATTTTTTTGGGATTGGAATAAATATCGATATCAGCCAGTCAATTGGAATTTCAGCTGTTTCATAAATATCATTGAATAGTGCTGTTATTAATTTCAGATTGGATTCAATAAATTTTACTTTTATAAATCACTTAGATATTCAATTAGATATACAAAAGTTTTATAAATATTTAAATTTCATAAATCATAAACACTTAAAAACTAAAACTGTCCGCGGCTGCTGTCCTTTTTATATCTGTAAATCATACTTCGACCCCTTTCGAAGCGGCGAGAATTTACTAGAGACCTCGTCGAGAATTTGCGGGAGCTTTCCTTTTGTTCGCCGCGCTGACAGTCCCCCAATTGTTGCCGACGCACTGTCGCGACAGAAAGGGTCAACAGAGGCGGACTCAAGAAATCTTAACAATATGTATGTATGTATGGTCGAAGTTATTAAAATTATGATTTGAAATGTTTACTTCCGGCTTTGTACAGAACAGCTTTTAATATTTTTTTGGAGATTTGTTTAATTCAAAAAACATTTTGTTTATGTTCATACCATCTAAATGTAAATTTAGATCTAATGCGAACGAATTTTAGAACCTCGCACTTTTTCGCTGTCCGCTTCACACGCCCCACGTACGTTCAACTCTGCGTTAGCATCATTGAGGATTGTCGAACTAATTAATTAAGAAAATTACGTATGAAACATCTCGACTTTTAACAATTACCTTCTTTCACGGTTTCTTTGCTAACGTTAATGCCCCATAAAGGGCTTTCAACATTTACTGAGACTGCCAGACATCTTAATTGGATCGCTAAAACTATTAAAGCGCACCTCGGCAGAACCTTTAATACGAATTTATCTTTCTAATAGACGCGAGTTACAGTCTAAAAGAGACATTTTCACGATTCGAGAAAAAATGCCTGAAGGACACATACATTAGAGCAGTGGTCGCCAACCTCTTCAATGTGTTGAGCTACTTTGTTAATTTTGGAATAAACAGCGAGCTACCCACACGGAAGTCACGTAACGCAACGTAAATGAGATAATCCACAGTTAATGTATCATTATACCGTGTGTGACAGGATCATGGTACACCC
Organism: Agelastica alni; assembly: GCA_950111635.1. Lineage (NCBI taxonomy): Eukaryota > Metazoa > Arthropoda > Insecta > Coleoptera > Chrysomelidae > Agelastica > Agelastica alni. The sequence continues at coordinate 9,270,943 of OX467712.1, read as the reverse complement.
CCTGTATCTCCTTTAGTGTTGAAGGTAATTGATTGAAATTTGGGATATCCCATATACATAATAAGCGGCACTTTTTGATTTTCAAATGATTTTTTTTCACTTCCGGTTTCGCCGGAAGTGATACCAACTTTCGATTTTTAAATAAAACTACCTGTATATTATTACATTTCTGAAATCTGCATAATTAGGATTTAGGATTTCTGCAAAATGAAATTGAGGACAGGTTAACTGAATTACCTGTCCATCTACGACAGGGAATGTATTTCCAACAAGATGGAGCTCCTCCCCATAATTCAAGAATAGTAACTGATTACCTTCAACAGGCATTCCAAGAAAACGTAATTTCGACAAATGTTCCGGTGCGACGGCCTCCAAGGTCACCTGATTTGACACCTATTGATTTCTTTGTTTGGGGCCATTTAAAAAACATTGTCTATGCAACCGCCGTTACAACCCGTGAAGACCTGGAGTTGCGAGTAAGACGCGCAATTAATAGTATAACGGCCCAGCAATTAGCGAACGTTCTTCAAGAAACAGCTATGCGAGTCCAGAAGTGCATTGACGTTAATGGACAGCATTTCGAACAATTGTTGTAATGTTTTGTGTTCATTTTTTGTATTTCAAAGCCACCGTAGTAATTTCTTAGCATTAAATTAGAACAAAGTAATTGTATTATCTTATTTTCTTTTAGCTATAATTTTGATTGTATTTATCGCACATTTTATAATGTGAATAAATAAATTCCTTATTAATAGTACTTATAAATGGTACCACGGTACCAATATGGTTCCATTTGAAAAAATTGAGTTTTACCCCAAAATCGATTACGATGAACTTTATTTGCTCATAAAAAACGCAATTTAGTATTTTTGACGGGATTTCGATTTTTCTAGCATTAGACGGGTAAATTGAAATAAATCGGAACCATCAAGGCACACTTAAATGGAAAACTAAAAATTCAATTATCAAAAATATTGACGTTTGAAATGTCACTTATGTGGTATCATTGGATTCAGAAAATTATGCAGATTTCAGAAATGTAATAATATACAGGTAGTTTTATTTAAAAATCGAAAGTTGGTATCACTTCCGGCGAAACCGGAAGTGAAAAAAAAATCATTTGTGAATCAAAAAGTGCCGCTTATTATGTATATGGGATATCCCAAATTTCAATCAATTACCTTCAAAACTAAAGGAGATACAGGGGGTGTACCATGATCCTGTTACATACGGTATCTATTTATTTTACTATTTAACTGGTAATACATAATACATAGGTACTAATAATAAACTAATAACAAAATAACTAATATTACTAGTACGTACTTATTCATAGCTACATTTCTACCTACCAAACGAAGGTGTTAGAAAAATAAACACACTTTTATTCAGCCACAACGGCATGTCACGTAAGATTTAAAAATAGGTAATAATAACAACAAAAAAGTAATGCACTATCATGAACATAAACATCTTGTTCACAATTTTTACCACCAGTTTCATAACGTTGTTTAGTTTCAGGAAATTTCCACATAATGCTTGCTGAAGGATAATGCAGTGGTAACAGAGAAATTGCGGAAAAGTTTTATCTTTAGGACATAACGCCACCAGACCCTTATCACAACCCACCATAGCTGGAGCGCCATCGGTTGTCAAGCCTACCATTTTCGATATTGGAATTTTCTCGGAAGAAATAATATTTTTAAAATGAGAAAACAACTCCTGTCCAGTAGTGTGTCCTTTCAGTGGAATAAACTTCAAAAGATCTTCTTTAATCGTAAAATCACTAAAAACCATCCTGACGAACGCGGCCATCTGGGCAGTGTCAACGACATCTGTTGATTCATCCAGTTGAAGTGAAAAATAAACACAGTTATCTAAGTCAGTTCTTAACTGTAAAAATATATCATTGCTCATTACTTCTACACGTCTCATCACTGTATTAGCAGAAAGTTGCATAGATTTTATAGCTGAAACTATCTCGTCTTTATTTCTAAAGTTGGCAAATAACGAATCAGCAGCTTCTAAAAACGCCTGTTTTATCATTTCCCCGTCTTCATAAGGTTTCTTTTTTAGTGTGCCCGCACTGCGACTAATAGAAGGGGGAGGGATTATAGAAAGAAAATGATTGTGGACCCGCATTTTGAAAAGTTGCAGGTCACAGTTCTCTGAAAAAACTGATTTTGGAAGCTTTTTTCATTACGTAGCAGCACTGTAAAAGAAGGATTCTTGATGGAGATTGGCCCTTGTAGTGTTAATCTTGAGAGTAAATGGGCGAGACTGATCAGCATGTTGAGTTCTTCAGCTGAATGTGGCCAGTGGTGGTATAAGAGTTTTTATTTCTCTGGAGCATCTGCCATGGAAATATCTGTAGAGTAATTTCTAGCGTTAAACTGAACAAGATTTTTGGTTCACCACTCGACGATTGCTTCAAGATCTCTATTGATGAAATCAACCCGTTCCTGCCTGAGTCTATTTGTATCATTCACCAAAAGTGATCGATAGGATATGAAAGTTGAGACAAGCGTTCTGTCGTCTGCGAAACTGTAAATGGGGTTTGTGGTGGTTTTTAAGAGGTTGTTGATGTGTTAAAGAAATAGGGTGGGGGAACCCTGGTAGACCCCAGCATTGGTTTTCAACGCATCAGAAGAAATACCGTCAACTGCCACATGTAAGGAGCGATCTTGCATGAAGCTCGTGAGCCATTGGCGCGACTTGGTTGGGAGTCCGTAGGCAGATAATTTGCTTAACAATGCCTGGTATCAAAGGCGGTCGAAGGCTTTAGATATATCCAAGGCTATTGCACGGGATTCACCAAACTTCTCAATAGTGTTTGTCCAGAGCGGAGTGACATAAGCCAGCAAATCTCCTGTAGACCGAAGTTGTCGAAATCCATATTGTCTGTCATGAATTATCTTAAATTTCTTCAGATTTTTGATAAGTTCTATGTTGAATAACTATCGGATACTGATATTTTTCTAATAAAGTTTGCGTCGCTACGTGTACGAGAAATGGGTACCCAACTGGTTTATTACTACGGTATTAAAACAGTTTTATTAGAAACCAGTTGCTCCGTGGACGAGGGGCCGTAGACTTGGAAGCAAAATTATTGTTCGAGTATTCGCGACTGTAAATCATTCACAATTCTCTACGAGCCGCTTCATTTGCGGGAAATAACTGGAATTTCTCGGTCTTACTAATAATCCGACTCGGTAATTTAATTTTCATACAAAGTGTTGCCCTTGCGATATTCCAATTAGAGATACGATGAATTTTCCTTCATGCAAATCGTTTCATTAAAGTTCCAAAGTGAAGAATCATCGAGGAGTTGAGAGGCTCCTTTTTGCAGCTCGAATTTCGAAATATTATAATTTTCATCACAAAATTTCTTTCCTTCGTCAACTTATCTCCTTATCCAAGTTCTGAACGCTTCAAATATACCTTCGTCTGCATTAGTTTCCTCCATTATCCTTAAAAATCGACGTCAGCTTCTTCAAATATGGTTTACGTACATACGAGTACATATAGTTACGAAAAAGACCACTTGTTACGGTTCTTACACACGTCTTTCGCTTCCTCTACATTTATAAGCGTTTTTATACATGCTCGTCGGTTGGTGACACTCTTGACCTGGTACGTAGTATTGCTCGCACATTTGGGGTTCAGCACCAAGGCATTCTCTTCGTCTTCTAGATTCCATTCAGAAAAAGGTTATTCGGTTGATAAACAGCTCAACTCTCACAGAAACCCTTCACTCACTAGAACATAAAAGAAGAGTTGCAGAACAGTCATTACTCTACAGCTATTTTCATGGCAGATTCTCCAGAGGAATAAAAACTCTTATACCGTCACTGGTCACATTCGGCCGAAGAACTCGGCACGCTGATCAGTCTTATCCATTTACTCTCAAGATTGATACTACAAGTACCAATATCCATCAAGAATCCTTCTTTTACAGGGCTGCTACAGAATGGAAGAAGCTTTTAGAGAACTGTGACCTGAAACTTTTTAAAAAGCGGGTTCACAATCATCTCCTTTCTATAATCCCTTAACCTTCTAATTGTCGCAGTTCGGGCCGTCCGCGCCCCACACGATAGGTCTCTACCCTTTTTGCGACTATTTTCAGTAAAAAAAAAACTAGTGAGATATATTGTGTTTTTATGCGATGGCCAAGTCAATCTATTTATTTAAAACATAAAAGATTTTTAATATTGATATGGTCACTATAAGATATTTTTGGATTAGCTAATTACGTTATAACTTAAGACAAAAGGACCCGCGTAAGTAGGGACTGAATAAATTAACCGACTTGGTATTACATGGATCTTACAACTTTTTACGATAGAAGAACTGAGTTGCGAGACTTGGTGTTTTTTGTTGTTTTGTTTTTGATGGCATTTTAGATTTATTGGACATATTAGATTTTAAGTACGTCAAGTTTCTCTAAACCGTCTAATTGGAACTCCCAAAGAATCACCCTGTATCATTGAAATTGCTTTTTTATAATTGAAGGCATCATATAAGAAAAATTTGGCCAAAAATTTGATACTTAACTGTAAATTTTACTATTCAAATTTCAAAATTCTGCCAATTCATCATTTTCAGAAAAATTTTTACAAAATATTATTTTTCATAGCCTCAAATATCTTTTTTAAAACAGACTTAGGCCCATTTTTCTAATTATAATAATTTTTAAAATATTTAAACTTTCAATTTCTCAAAACTCCGACCCGATTCTTATTTTTTTGTCATGCAGTGTATTATAATTATCAAACGTTTCGTCAAAGCTGTCGCTTCTTGTTGGTTTGTTAATCTCAGGCAAAACTTTTAATAGATATAATTTTTATAAAAATATAATAAATCTAAATATTGAATTATAATTTAAAACGGTAAGTGCATGTTTTCCACGTATTTTTAAGTGATTTTCCGCGTGAAAATATCGTCGCTCGCCACTGGTTGAGTGTTTATTAAGATGCATGTGTGCGTTACTTGCAATCGGGCTTGGAAGTTTTGAAACAGTACTAGACCGCGATCATTATTATTTCACGATGGAGTTTGGACATTTTCATGGAGTAGGAGTCAGCTGCGGGTTCCGACTAAACGCTTCAATTTAGGTCTAGAGCTACGGGAAAGTATGATCATTAGTTAGTTGGCAATACTCGATTAAACCGTTACAGTAAGCTATTTTGTCGTCAAAGTAAAATATACCAGGAAATGTTTAGCATATTTTATCGAAGTGATTTCGGTAGATTCTTGCGGTTTTTTTTGCAATTTTCATACATAGATACATACAGTTATAGGCAGAGACCACTTCCTTATACTTGCTAAGGTTCCTACACACATCTTTTGCTTCTTCTTCTTTCATCAGTACTCTCATACACACTCGTGGGTTGTTGGAACTCTTGACCTGAACTTTCTTTAAAACAATTTTCGCAGTATAAATATTCAAAAAAGTGCTAGAGCGTCACCTTGCGATTGATTATTATATCTGTGTTTATAAAGATGATATTAAAATATCTTAAATAAAGACACTGACGTAGAAGTGTGAACTATACAGGGGTTTCGTAGCAGTCACTTATGTGAAACTGCAAAGTTCGAAGGTTGTGTTTAAAATTTGACAAAGCCAAAAGATCTAAAAATAGAGGTTAAATCAATGTTCTTCCTAGCATTCTCTGCATGGATTATTGCATTTGTTCGAAGCATTTGTGTAAGTAGTTATTGAAATCACTATCGAAAACAGTTGAAATCCCATTTTTAAAGGCTTCGTCTGCTTCTTTTCGTTAGCGAAACCGTTGAACGCGCAATCTATTTTGGTTTTTTAAAAAACATATACATTCCTCAACAAATAACTAACAGTTATTTAAAAGTACAAAAAAATCAGAAATTTGTGTAAACTACTAGCTGAACCCGGAAGACGCGTTGTCCTGCCAGTCTGTGTTATAACAGGATGTACTTTATCAATTCTAAGTTAATGCAAAGCACCTTCTTCTAAAGTTTCCTTCTCCATTTAATGAATATTGGAAACAATTATGGCAAACCCTATTCGATCTTTTGTTGCTCTAAATAAGGAATGGGCATCCAGGCCGGTCCAATCTCTGTTTTTCAGCCAGGAGTGTTTTTTTCATATATTTAATACTCTTATATTGCTAGTAGGGGTCTGGAAAAGAATGACAACCCAACGGTGCAGACATATATACAACTCTCTCCGTCATTTAGACATAAAATGCTATGCGCATGCCCGAGAATGAAGCTTTGCCGCTAAGCTATGAAGCATACAAGAAAATATTTAATATAACTGCATTATAAGCTTCCCCACTACAGTCACAACGTTTGCGCACAACGAATCGTGTATAAATAAGTGAGATAGAAGAATGCGTTTGCTGTCTCTCTTGGTGGGCAACACTTCCACTAACAATATTGGAGTATTAATTATATGGTATTTTTCGCCTCGCACCATGCCGTCCTTCATTTTTGCCTTCCAATATTAGTTTTAAGAGATCATATTTGTTGTTACGAAATACAGGGTGTTAGTAAATAAGTGCGACAAATTTCAGGGGGTGATTCTGCATGAAAAAATAATGACAGTTTGCTATATAAACGTATGTCCGCAAATGCTTCGTTTTCAGAGATACGGGTTCTGGTTCTTCCATTTTGTCTTCCGTTTATGTGTTTTGTTTCAAGCAGTTAGCTTCCAATTGTTTTTCGTTAATGCTAAAAGTTAGTTACAAACTTTCATTGGTCCCGCAAAAAAAGGGCTTTTTAAAAAGAAGATATTTCAGCCACATTTTGTATCACTTTGGGCAATTTGAATTTCAAGCTCGACGTCAACTCAATCGTAAAAAATTCTTCGAGTTATACATACAAACCATAGAATTAACAAGACAAATTAGTTAAAATATTTTTAAATCAGATACAGTCTCCTTTTCAGAGAATTAATTGTTTTTGAGCAAACTTACGACTTGTTTAATTTAATTAATGTATTTACTTTGACCCTTGAGCCAACACAAAACTACACAACTGAATCACAACAAATCTTAAGGAAAGTAACTAGTAGATGAAACTAAAACAAACTCTGCTTTTGACATTACCTACTTAAAGTGCTCCATATTTGTTTACTTTTCGCTGCGTCCTCAATGGTAATTGGATATGCGAATTGCTTGGTTTTTCGTGAAGTGATAATAGTAGCAGTGGTTTTTACCTTCTAGAACTTACAGTGAATTCTTTGCATTTATACTATGAGACCACGAGATTTATTGAGTGTTGACCATTGCTTTTGATTAAAGAAACTCGTTTGTTTTCTTTTCGAATGGCTTTTATTGAATAATTGATTATGTTGTGAGACACTATTATAAAACTTTAACAAAGGTGTGTCTATACGAGTACATTGAAAATATTTACAAAAAATAGTTTACTACATGGTGTTTAGATGTTCCTTACTCCAAATAATCTACTTGGTAACAATTAATCATTTTTTTTTTAAATCCTACACAATAATTTATCCAGTCTAACTTGAAAACTGTATAAAAAGCTCAGGTACAAACAGAAACCTATTTGTATATAAACTAATAACCGAAATATACAAAGGTGTTTGCGCAGAAGTTTTTATAGGTAAAACCATCTTATTGTCTGTCGATGAAATCCAGTCTAGACATCGGTTTGACCTTTTTTTTTGCGTGTAACATTATGACTTCGTATATTCACCGTATAAAATTCGTGTTGTCGAGATTCAAATTATTATTAAAATTACGACGTCGACGAGGTTTTCATGCAGTGGGCGTGCTCTTTTGCCGAGGGTCCTGAACGTTGTAATTTAGACCCAGAACGACGCCGTCACGACGAGAAAATTTACCATCATTTTATAGAGTCGGTTGACAACGGAACAAGAGCATTGTAGCCGGGGTATTTGATTAACTGAACGTGTAACCTGTTGAAGTAGCACCTCCTACCCGCTTTATCGCCTCCTGGACATTTTATACACTCACAATAATGTATCCTGTGAAAGGAGAGTTTAGATGAATATTATTATTATAAAAGAAGATGTGGTAACAAAGATAGATAAAGGAATGCTTAGAGATGGTTTGGACACGTAGAAAGGATGGATGAAGGAAGATTAACGAAACAAATTTATAAGGCTAGAGTGAATGGACGGAAGTCGGTAGAGGTCGACCTCGGAGAATATATCTCGATCAGATCAACATTGTTTTGAAGAAAAGCCAGGTCAAGAGTACCAACAACCGACGAGCATGTATAAGAGCACTGATGAAAGTAGAGGAAGCAAAAGCTGTGTGTAAGAACCGTAGCGGAAGTGGAAGGAAGTGGTCTCTGCCTACCCCTATGGGAAAAAGGCGTGACTTTATGTATGTATGTATGTATTATTATAATGAATAATATTGCCCAAGCAATACCCCTTCCAGGGAGGATGTACATTGAGTACTTGTACTATGAATGGTATACTTTATTTCCTCCTGTAAGAAATAACAATATCCTATTTTATTTCAAAAATACATTTATCGTAAAAGATAGTCAAAACTATCAATCTATTATAAAAATGCGTCTTTACCCTTCAGTCTCGTACCAAAGACTGCCAAACTACCTACTATATCCTGCACCCCTCGTCGTCTTTTCAGCAAAACAGATCTTTCTGTTATTGTTATATCAAGTAACCCTCGTTTATGACTCCACCGATGGACCTTGTATACAGGGTGGATCCAAATATATCTTACACTCCCCTTCATCTCAGGTTCAGTTGGATTTTATCTCTATCACAGACAATTCATTGCACAATTTTGCAATTGACGCACACCAATTTCTTTAAATCAATAACTTTTTTGCCGATGCTTTTACGCAGAATCTAGGAAAGCATTCAACACCAAGCAGATTCTTTGGATTATTTGTAATTCCTGCGCGATATTCCTGGACATATCACAGGCCTTTGACAGAGTTTGTCACAAAGGTCTACTTTCCAAAATATAAACTCTACTTCTAGCAAATTATTTAATTCTTCTGAAGTTGTATCTTTCCGATAGGTTTTCCTATGTCAAGCAACAGATTTATTCAACATAAATATTGGAATGCCTCAGGAAAACGTTCTCGGCCCGATCTTGTATCCGCTATTCCCCTTGGACCTACCTGTGATGCAAGGAGAAGTAACAACCACCTTTGCCGAAGATACAGCAGACCTTGCTGTTCACGATAATCCATCACAAGCAAGTCATTTGCTTCAATATTCCCTGGACAACAGGACGAAATGGCTAGATACTTGGCGAATCAAAGCAAATGTGCAGGTGACCATTACCACTTGACATGCAATCTGTCCCCCAGAAACACTGGATAAAGTGCAGATTCCTCAAGCCAAAGAAGTCAAATAGGCAATCTCCTAACGTGGTAAAAACATACCTATAAATTGTAAAGCACTGAATATCTAACTTAGGAAAATTAAGTGGATTTTCAACAGAAAATTTTGGGTATTGCTGAAAAATTAACTGCTTCTGTACAAAATCATCAATCAAAAATGCTTACAATTATCACAAACGCCGCTTGGTTTGTAACAAATCAGCAGTTTCACCACGACCTTGTAATCAGAACGGACGACAAAGACAAGTTAGATATTAATCCTAATATACTAGCAAAGTGAAGAGTAATTCCAAATTCCATCTACCAAAAAAGGTTTCTGAAGATCTATAGGGAGGTCATACGAAATTAGGGCACATTTCACTGGACTACTTGCTCTTCAAAACATATTATATCCTTAATTATTTGCTTAATAAAACAGATCAAAATAAAAACACAACAAAAAAACTTTGAATTCCTTAAATCATTAATTTGTCGATGCTTTTACTTAGGATCTAGGTAAGCATCTAGACCTAAAAAGGTCTTTATATAATTTGTAATTTTTTAGGAAAATATATTTTTTTAATGATCAATTTTTACTTGCCATTTTTGGTATTCATCTGCCTCATTTAGCTACTATGGAAAAGATTTAAAGAAACCAACAATGGGTCCAGAACTGTTATACGAATATACGAAACAATTTGAAGAAGAAAGCAAGGACTGAAATCCTTCTACTGGGAATAACTTAGAACAGGCCAAACAGACCATCACTTATTAGAATGGAAATACAGAGGGAACAACAACCTTTTGCTTCTAATTAGAAAGTACATACAAGATCTAGTTCATAGACCTATTATCAGAGGAGAAGGAACTATTTACTTTTAAACACGATCATACATCCCCACTTTCTGGTCGATTGTATTGTCTTGATAGGGCCAACTTTATGGAATGTTAAACTATTAAACTATTTTATTCCGTTAGATCATAGAAATGTGTTGCTCAATAAGCGACAACGCCGCACAGCTCGCCTGAATGGCTCCACGTACAGAGATCCGTGCGTACTACGAAATCGGCTGTTATTAGTAGCGCTGTAGCCGAAGGTGTTGCAAAGAGATTTTGGAGTATTATTGGTGATATTTAGCAGATTATTGGTAAAATTCAGTAAAATTTAGTGAAAGAAATGATTCGTCATTGCCAAGAGTGTAAAAAACAGGACTATTTAAGCCCCAGTGTTTATTTTCACAAGTAAGTTGGAACATTTCATTGTTTACTATATTTTCATTCAGTGGTGTAGCGATGAAGATTTCAATATCACAATAAATATGTATTATTTTGAGTCGTAAAACACGAATCTGAATGAAAATCAAACGATGCGGAAATCAATACTTTTTGAGATATTCTCAAAAAAGATCATTATTTCCCTGTTATTCAGCAACACTTATTCAGTGGTATCATTCTTCTTTCGTTGTTATTTGAAGAACTATATACCTTCCTGATCCAATAAACAAGCTGCACGCCAGTGATTACAAGCGTGGCCATAAGTCGACAATAATGTTACAGCGTTGCCAGCACGAGGACGGGACAAAGAGAATCTATTGGTATTCTTTGTCATACTCATGGTCACTCTCGTGTAATCATTGCGACAAAACAAACAGAGTTTTATGAATGGAATGTTGCGACTCCTCTGGATAATAGGTCTATGATCAAGTTGAAATAACTGCATGTTCCCACCCATTCAATAAACAGCTAAAAAATATTGGCAAATTGAAGAATGATTCTTGTGGATTCTGTGGTAAAGACAAATATGGAATTTGAAGCACTATCACAAGAAAAAGGAAGATCCATACCTATAAAGATGTTAGAAATAGTAATGTAAGATAATCGATTTCGTACTTTAAAGGACTCTATATAAACATTTTTTTCCACTTTTAATAATAAATTTATTTACAATAAATAAATTATTATTATGACCTACAGAGATTACTACTCAAATTTAGCACAACGGCAAAAAGTCTAAAAATAAAGATATCTGCAGCAAAGACGAAATGCATGACCACTTCAAAAACACCTATCAGATGCAAACTGGTTGTGGATGATAAAATTATACAACAGGAGATGAAATTTAAATACCTAGGCATAGAAATATCAGGATACGGTGACATCGAGGCGGAGGTAAGAAACCAAGCGGCAAAAGCAGCACGAACGATACAATCCTCCGAAACAAATATATCGGAATCGAGACCAAATCCCGAATCTACAAGGCGGTCATCCGACCTATATTAACATACACAGCCGAAACTACACCAGATACATCGAACACAAAGAGAATATTAGAAACCACCGAAATGCGCAGGATCGCTGGAAAAATACGTTTTGACAGGGAGAGAAGCGAGGGCATTAGAAGAAAATGTAAAATAGACAATGTAAATGAATGGATTCTGGGATTGTGGGAGAGTGGAACGAACACATAGACCGGATGAATGACGACAGAATGGTCAAAATAACTAGAGAAAAGTCGCCCTTAGGGCGCCGAAGCATTGGAAGACCCCGCAAGAGATGGAGCGACAACCTTTCTAATAAATGAACGGCAGAGGATACGAAGAAAAACAAGCAAATTGCTTACATTAAAGAAGGAAGAAGAAGAAGAAAAATAAATTATTCTCGTGAAAGCATGACGACGTGGGGAGTATATTAAAATTATCTAAATCAGCATTTAATTATAAACGCGTCTAAATGGAAATTAAAACGCGAATCTTGATTTGAAAAAAGTCTAATTTTCAGATGTGAAAAGAACGTAAGTAAAAAAAGAAAGGTTTTTTGAAAAGGATTTTTTTTTGCAAACGAAAAATACTGCATGAATTTAAAAACGAAGGTAAATGTTATAATTGATCTCCCGTGAATGTACTCCTTTATTACTCGTATATAAAATGCTGAAAAGAAAATAATTTTCCTTTCATGATGTGTGTATATTAATATTTCATTCGCCCATTTTAGATCTGTTTGGATACTTGTTTACCGTTATGTTTTTTAGATTTTGTAATTATTTCTTATTTTTTTTCCTATTTTTCTGAGAGGACGGCAGTGCCACCGCCAAGTCGAGCAAAAAAGCGGCACGGCCGTACCATCCTTTTCTCGAAGCAGTTCAGGCCATTTTCGACCCCCCTATAACTTCGTTGTCGATAAAACTAGAAGCCTGAATTTTTATTATAAGTAACCAAGCAGGCATTGTATAAACACAGCATATTTCAAATTTCATTTAATTTAAACCAGTAGTTTAAGAATTATAACTAGTCAAAGTTTCTTAATTTTGTCACTCACTCACTGACCGATCATCAAAACTGTAAGGCACTTCTAGCAGACGTAGAAGATTTAAATTTAGAATACAATTATTGTTTATTGTATAAATCAAGGAAAAACTAAAATAGGTTTTTTGTGGAAAGCTAGAAAGTTTTTTACTCCTGATCAACTGTTGACGACGTACAAGGCTTAAATCCGACCTCTACTGGAGTATTGCTCGCACATTTGGGGTTCAGCACCAAGGCATTCTCTTCGTCTTCTAGATTCCATTTAGAAAAGAGCCATTCGGTTGATGAACAGCTCAACTCTCACAGATACCCTTCACCCATTAGAACATAGAAGAAGAGTTGCAGACCAGACATTACTCTACAGATATTTCCATGGCAGATGCTCCAGAGAAATAAAAACTTTTATACCACCACTGGCCACATTCGGCCGAAGAACTCGGCACGCTGATCAGTCTTACCCATTTACTCTTAAGATTGACACTACAAGGACCAATCTCCATCAAGAATCCTTCTTTTACAGGGCTGCTACAGAATGGAACAAGCTTTCAAAATCAGTTTTTCCAAAGAACTATGACCTGCAACTTTTTAAAAAGCGGTTTCACAATCATCTCCTTCCTATGATCTCTCGCCCTCCTGATAGTTGCGACTATTTTTAGTAAAAAAATAAATCGTTTTCATCCTCTGCTATCACAACTTGATCGTCAGCAAAGTATAAACTATAGAGCGTGTCATCTCCCACTCTCAGTTCCATTTTTGCACACTTTCTTGTCCACCCTCCAAGGGATCGGTCAAGGAAAATTTTAAAAATAGTAGGGGATAAACAGCACCCCTATCTGAGTCTTCTGAGGATCTTAAAACTCTCTATCAGGCCTGTTCCTAGCTTCACTCTTGCAGAATTGACCCTATAGTTTTTAGTGGCCTGTAGTAGAGTCGGTCTGATCTCTAGTTCCTCCATTCTTTCCCATAGTTGTATTATCGGGACGCTATCGTAAGCCTTTTCTAGATTAATTAGGGCTATATGCGTTTCTCTGCTTCTTTGCATACGTTTCTTTAGGTTATTTTAAGGATGAAAAGGTTGTCGATTGTTGAGCAGCCCGCTCGGAATCCAGCCTGTTTTTCAGGTTGTTTATCTTAATATGGTTAGAGACAACTGGCAGCAAACAATCAGGTTATTCTGATGTGGGTTCCAGGTCACAAGTGAGTTAAAGGCAACGAAGAAGCAGATTGCCTTGCCAAAGAAGTGGCAAATACAAAATTTTTTGGCCCAGAACCCTTCTGTGGACTTTCTAAAGCCCACTTTAGGTACGACGCTGGGAAACAGATGAAATGAAATCTCACTGGCATAAAGTGCCAGGACAAAGGCAAACGAAAAGGCTAATAAGTCTTTCGCCAAGGAAAGCTAAACAGCTTCTCGAGTTGGACAAGAAAGACTTGAAACTGGTGACGGGACTCCTCACTGGACACTCCCCACTAAGATACCACCTGAAAAAGATGGGCAAAACAGAGAGTGATAGTTGCCGCTAATGCGAGTACTTCGCTGAAACTGCAGAACATTTGCTTTGCGAATGCCCAGCGCGTTTCTGCAAGAGACTCAAGTTTCTGGAAGGGGCCTTCCTAAAGCCCTTCGATGTCAGAAACTTAGCCCCCAGAAAACTGATTAACTTTACTCGAAGTATCGGAATCCCGGGCCTCGAATAGATTAAGGGTTATGCAAAACAGATCTGATAGTTTGAAGTGCTTGAGAGGCAGCATAGCCTTCACCACCCACCCTACAATCTAGAATCTTAATATAGTTTCAACCAGAACAATTAAAAATGGCGGTTAGCTTTTTTTAGAAGGCACCAAAAATAATTTAGCCGACTATGGATTACCAGCTTCTGGCTTATATAAAATGCCGCGGTTTTTAAATACCAAGTATTTAAATAATAGCTTTCTCTTATCCGCGTAGATTCCACTGTGGGAATAAAATTAGGATTCGAAATAATGTTGAGGCGAGCTTTAAATTAAAAAGCAGAGAATAATTGTGTGCGCAGTAGGTAAGCTATTTTAACCGAAAGCTTCAGTTTGTTACAAATCTCGAGATTATTATGCTACTTTATTAGCTCGTGGAATTTCCCTTTTGGTTTACTACTTCAGTTACACGGTTTGTTTAAACCTCTTCAGAAAAAATTGTTTGTGCAATATCATACTGAAAATGTGTGTACAGGGTGTATCATTAATAATGGGAAATAATTGAACTGGAGAATGTTGGTTTCAAAATAATAAGATTCAACCCATATCACTTAATTAAAATGTTTCTCCTGTATGAGTTTCAGAGTGTTTTATTTAATAATTTAAAAATAATTTTTCCACATTACTCTTAAACTGTTTGACTAATATTTATCATGTTTGGCAGGAAGTGATGACACTACAAACCTTACTAAATTATGGTAAATAAACGTTTCTGGCTACTATCAAAGACGTTCGACAGGGGCAAGTCAGAGCTCTTTTCCACATTTTTGCTACAATAAATAATATAATACAAGCCTTCCATTGTTATTTAATCGTTTTTTAAAACTGTTCATTTGCAAATGCGACATATTAGAAATAAATGCAGAAACACATCAACTTCAACTCGAGGGGGACACTTTTTAGCACTTAAACATGTAAAAATTAACCAGTTTGTAATGTCATGATATTTATTTAAACAAGAGTGGGAAGGCTACGAAGCACCGCACAAAGAAGAGACCGAGAAGTATGAAACGCTGTATTATGTATTACATATCATTCTCTCGCAGGCTTAACCCTATAGATTTATGGGTTTGTTTTTTTTTAGTGTCGCTTCTTTTCGTTTTATCCAGTTTGGAATCACAACGATTCCAAAGAAGTTTCACTTCAATAATTTACTGATATTCATTTTGTTCATCAGTATTTCAAAACGCACTTTTGGTCTTAATAATTAAAAACGTTCGACAAATAAGTGGATGCATAAAATTATACCCAAAAGGGGAACAGAAGAATCCATTAGGGCTTTTCATCGACGATATACGAAAGTAATTATACTTGTACACGAGGTGTTGCTAATGGAAATGAAGATCTTGAATAAATTTTCTGACATTTTTCCACTATTTGATCAATTTCGCCAGAAAGGGATTAATCGCTAAGGTTCTCGAAATAGGGGAGGAAAAATAGATCCCCGAGTAAAAATTGAATGAGGCTTTCTTGATATTTTGCATGATTGACGATTTACAATGTCAATATTTGTTATATCGGGCGCCCTTTCAAAATGTGCTACTTTTTAAACAGTTTAGATGAACAATCACGATTCATTATTAAATTGTTATGAGTTTTTCCTCCTTTTAATTATTTCCGGTGTGATCGTCAATTGTTTTCGACCGAAATATTTTTTACATTTCTGCAGTAAGAAAACAACAAAAGTTGTCCATTTTAAAGAAATTATTCGAATCCATTGGCGGAAGAAGAAAACCGCATATTGGAACATTTACAAAATGTTTCCTTTTTCCTTTCAGTTTTTTGTCAATGTGTCCGTTTACGTTATGCTTGCCCTTTCCATTGTAGTATCCAACTTTAATATGAGCCCAAGACATTAATACTTTTCAAATAATTGTTGCACTGGTAAACGTATATCTTGTTCAAATTATATAAGACGGATCTTCAACCCCTAACCCTGGTTGAACCAAGAATGCAACGGTGCGGTGCGTGACAAAAATCAAGCATATCGACTCTGGTGCGAAGTCCCGACAATTGCCAACCGAGAAGCCTTTGTCCACGCGAGGAACGCCTGCAAAAGAACGATCGATCTTGCCAAAGAATCCTACGACAGGAGAATATGCAATAAGCTTGTCAACGTTCCTCCTAGATCAAAGACCTCTGGTCTTTGGCTAATGCCATAAATAATAATTTCACAACTTCTTCTTTACCACCACTGGAGAGGACCGTTGGCACGACAGCCGTATCTTCCAAGGAAAAAGCGGGTCTGCTGGCCGAAATGTTTAGTTCTCACTCAAACCTCGATACCAATGTCAAACAATCCCCAACGATATCAAAAATATACTCATCAATGCCTGAGGTCGCTATCCGCCATCGCACTATCAGGAAAATCCTACGAAATCTTGACTCTAATAAGGTAGTAGGACCAGATGGAATCGCCCTATTGCATTGCTTTCGGTCATATTCAAAGTTATGAAAAAAGCTATTAACATAGAACTCATTAAATATCTGTAGGAATTTGAGATAATTCATGACAGACAATATGGATTTCGACAATTTCGGTCTACTGGAGATTTGCTGGATTATGTCACTCAACTCTGGACAAACACTATTGAAAAGTTTGGTGAATCCCGTGCAATAGCCTTGGATATATCTAAAGCCGCCTTCGACTGCGATTGGCACCAGGCATTGTTAAGCAAATTATCTGCCTACGGTCTCCCAACCAAGTTGCGCCAATGGCTCAAAAGCTTCATGCAAGATCGCTCCTTACTTGTGGCAGTTGACGGTAATTCTTCTGATGTGTTAAAAACCAATACTGAGGTCCCCCAGGATTCCACTCTGTCCCCCACCTTATTTATTTTACACATCAACAACCTCTTGAAAACCACCACGAACCCCATTTACAGTTTCGCTGACGACAGCACACTTGTCTCTTAACTTTCACATCCTATTGATCACTTTCGGTGAATAATACAAATAGACTCAGATAGGAACAGGTTGACTTCGTTAATAGAGATCTTGAAGCAATCGTCGAGTGGGGAACCAAAAATCTTGTTCAGTTCAACGCCCAGAAAACACAAAGCGCCACGTTTTCCAAGAACGTGAATTTCTCAAATAATTCGGCCGAAGAACCCGGCTCGCTGATCAGTCTCACCCATTCTCTCTCAAGATTGACACTACAAGGACCAATTTCCATCAAGAATCCTTCTTTTACGGGGCTGCTACGGAATGGAACAAGTTTTCAAAATTAGTTTTTCCAGATAACTGTTGCAACTTTTTAAAAAGCGGGGCCACAATTTTCTCCTTTTTGCGACTATTCAGTAAAAAAATTATTTTTTTAAGGGTTTATGTCAAAAATACTAAATATAGGTCATGGTTTTTAAAAGGACTTTGTAGAATTAATTCACGGTGGTTAGATAGGAAATTAAGCGGATTCGTAAGTAAGGCTTAATTTCCTTTTTGGGTGGGACAGAGATACTGTATTATTTGTGTTTAAAAGTTTGATGTTAAGGTAAGGTAGATTTCGGTAGTTTTAAACAAAAGGAATAGGAAATAGTGTCCTGTCGGTCTTCCATTGTTGTTATCGTTGGTACCGGTCCCTTTGTATAGAAATTTAGCAGCTACTAAAATAGTCATGTTATAACTTGCCTAATTAAGGATCTAATTACATAGGAACAAACTTCTGCCGAAAGGTATAGTATCGATTCGAATTGATATTCTACGTTGGTGTATTGAAGTTTTTCTGGGGTGTGTGTTTTTTATTGTTATTAGACATTTGGAGCAGTTGATATATTGAAAAATGTTATTTTTGACAAAGTTTCTTCAAACAATAACTTTTTTTAAAAAAAAAATCATTTTTACCAACAATATAGAAAAACTTTAAAAAAACCTTAGTGATCCTATTACGATGCACTGTCGCCGGCTCTATTTAACATAGCCTTGGAGAAGGTAGTAAGACGAACCGAATTAACTATGAACATCTTCGGCCATAATGGACCCTGCCTGATTCTAGCTTATGCAGATGATCTAGATGTTGTAGGAAGAAGTACAGTTAGCGTGAAGGAAGCCTTTATAAAACTAGAAAAAGAGGCAAAGAAAATGGGACTGAAAGTCAATGAGGAGAAAACTAAGTATATGCATATGACACGAAACGTAGGACGAGATCGAATACGTCAAAATGTTACTATGGACGAATACAACTTCGAACATGTACAGACTTTTCAATATCTAAGAGCATTAATAACATCAGATAATAACGTTAAAGTAGAAATAAAACAGCGTATACTTCAAGGGAATAAATGCTATTATGCAACCCAACAATTATTAAGATCAAGGACTCTGACAAGGCAAACAAAAATAAACATATATAAAACTATTATAAGACCAGTTGTAACATACGGCAGCGAAACATGGACCATGACGGTACAAGACACGCTACTACTCAATCGTTTCGAAAGAAAGATCCTTAGGAAAATATACGGAGGAGTCTGTGATCAACAAACATTGCGGTATAGGATGCGCACGAACAATGAGGTATATGAACTATATAATAGCCCAAGTATAATACAAGAAATTAAATCCAACAGATTAAGATGGCTGGGACATGTCCGGAGGAGTAATGACTCAAGGCTAATTAAAATGGTCTGGGAAGAAGCCCCTAACAACAAAAGACCACTTGGGCGCCCAAAACTTCGATGGCGTGATAATATACGCAAGGACCTGCAAACTTTGGGAGTCCTTAACTGGGAAGAAAGTACTCAGGATCGACATGAATGGAGGAGAATTGTTGAGGCCAAGACCCACCCCGGGTTGTAGAGCCATGGATGGATGGATGGATGGATCCTATTACGACGGAAATTATATTTGGTAAAATATGATGATGTTTGGTAAAATATAAAGATGTAATAGAACTATGTTTACACCAAACACTTATAAAAGATAACTAAACTTTTGTCAGACGTTACGCAATATCTTTGACGTTTATCATAAAACTGTATGATATATTGATTGTGCCAGACACTGACTCAATCATCTAACAAACGGGGTGTGCTAGCTGCACAAGCCAAATATAAAACTAAGGAAGCAAAATATGTGTGTAAGAACCGTGGCAAGTGGAAGGAAGAGATCTCTGCCTATCGCTACGGGAAAAAGGCGTCACTATATGTAAGTATGTATGTATGGTTCCGTGTACAAACAATATCATGAGTTAATAAAGTTGTGCATAAAGGGATATGACGTGGAGTTAATTACATTGATGGATCAGTGTTTTTGAATAGTGAAATTTTAAAGTTCAGACGGTGAAGTGTAGGAATCAGAATATATAATATAAAAGGAATAGTATTTTTCGACTCACTTCTATGCGCTTTATCAGTTGGATCCCTCCTGAGAACTACTCGCTTTTGCGCTGCTGCTGATGTTCCCGAATCCACATCGTGTATGACAATCCTGATGGCTTCCGCGTCCACGGATTGCTGTCGCCTGGGAGCCGCTTCCAAGTCTTCTAGAGCTGGTGTGGGTCTCGGTGCCATTGGTCGAAGACCTCCGATGTCAGGTCTGTAATGTTCATCAAACGAATACGTACAAATATAATCCTATCCAAAAAATAATTTTTAAGTAACGCAAAGTCACTTACAAGTGCGACCCTCTTCTTCTCGTTCTTCTATCTTCTTCGGGAGCGATTAGAGTAGCGGGAGGTCCGTCGGGACTCGGTGGACTTCCTGGATCTTGGGGCGCGATCCGGAAAGAGGCTCTTCTAGTCATTCCGGGTGTCGGTGCAGTAGTCACCGTACTTAAGCCAGGAACTGAGAACACGTCGTAGGCTGAGGCCCTTCTGGGCATGGGGGCTGGCAATGCGAGGCCGTTGTCTGCGTTCACGCCTGGTGCTATTGTATTCTTTACCTGAAAATGTAGCAATCGTTCAATGGATTTTTTAAAATACTTCATGGAGATCTATATAGTGTGGATGTTCCATACTGTATAAGGCAAAAAAAAGTCATACAATTGTGAGTCTAAGCTGACTTGGGACTGTAAACAATCCCTGAGACAACTGGCAGCACACAATCAGGTTATTCTGATGTGGGTTCCAGGTCACAAGGGAGACTGCCTTGCCAAAGAAGGAAAAAATATACAATTTTCCGGCCCAGAATCCTTCTGTGGACTTTCTAAAGCCCACTTTAGGTACGACGCTGGGAAACAGATGAAATGAAATCTCACTGGCATAAAGTGGTCAAAGACAAGCGAAAAGGCTAGTAAGTCTATCGCCAAGGAAAGCTAAACAGGTTTTCGAGTTCAACAAGAAAGACTTAAAACTGGTGACGGGACTCCTCATTGGACACTGCTCTCTGAGGTATCACCTAAAAAAGATGGACAAAACAGAGAGTGATAGTTGCCGCTACTGCGAGAACTTCGCTGAAACTGCAGAATATTTGTTTTGCGAATGCCAAGCGCTCTTCTGCAAGAGACTCAAGTTTCTGGAAGGGGCCTTCCTAAAGCCATTCGATGTCAGAAACTTAGCTCGAAGTCTCGGAATCCCGGGCCTCGAATAGATTAAGGGTTAAGCACAAAAGATCTGATAGGTCGAGGTGCTTGAGAGGCTGTATAACCTTCACGACACCCCCCCCTACCATCCATAATCTAAGCCTGGAACTGAGAACAAGTCGTAGGCTAAGGTCCTTCTAGGCATGGGGGCTGGCAATGCGATGCCGTTGTCTGCGTTCACGCCTGGTGCTATTGTATTCTTTATCTGAAAATGTAGCAACCGTTCAATGGATTTTATAAAATACTTTATGAAGATCTATATAGTGTGGCTGTTCCATACTGTATAAGGAAGAAAGAAAAATCGAATACACAAATATATTGAATGCGAAAAAAATAAAGATCAAAGAAGTTTTAGTGTAAAATGAAAAGATCTGTTGTAGCAAATATAGGAATCCAATACCTATATTTTATGAGGTGTTCAAAAATGTAAGAATGACGCACAGAGCTGATTATACTTTAATAATGTTGTCATAAAGTGTTTCCTTTAGGGGGTGTCTATCTATAAAATGTCGAAGGTACGGAAAGCGCAGAGAACAACTGTGTATGCTTTATGATTGTTTTATGTATCCGACTAGCACTTTTGGGAGCGATCTTCTACCAAAGGAAAGCGATGAAATGTCCATCATCGATGCCCTAGATTTAGTTCGAAACGATATACAGGGTGTTAGTAAATAAGTGCGACAAACTTCAGGGGGTGATTCTACATGAAAAAATAATGGCAGTTTGATATATAAACGTATGTCCGCAAGTGCTTCATTTTCAGAGATACGAGGTGTTAAAGTTTTTCTTAAAAACTGAAGTTTTATTTATTGCTCTGAATCCGGTCGGGATATGCAAATGAAATTTGTTGTGTTTTAAGAGGTACTTATTGCGCATTTTTTGACATGCAATTAAGAATTTTATGTTCATCATTGCCGCGCATACGGGTAATGATCCCAATTTTTTTAAAGAAAAAAATGGTACGACAAATTATATTTGAATTTATCGGTAAATTTGTGGCAAAAAATCTTTACATACATAAAGTCACGTCTTTTTCCCGTAGGGGTAGGCAGAGACCACTTCTACTTTCATCAGTGCACTCATATATGCTCGTCGGTTGTTGGTACATTTAACCTGCCCTTTCTTCAAAACAATGTTGATCTGATCGAGATATGTTCGCCGACGTCGACCAATATCGACTTGTCCATTCACACTCGCCTTATAAATTTGTTTCGTCAATCTTCCCTCGTCCATCCTTTCTACTTGTCCAAACCATCTAAGCATTCCTTTATCTATCTTTGTAACCACATCGTTCTCTTATCTCACTATTCTTTACTTAATCCAACCGAATCACTCTGGCTATACTTCTCAGTCTACTCATCTCCACAGAATTAATCCTATTTTCATGCTTCTTCTGCCCCAACATTCACTACCATACATAAGTGTAGGAACCAACACTCCCTTATGCACAGCCAGACGTGCCTTTTTTGACACTTTCTGGGTGTTCATAAAGCTATGCAGTGCTTCATTGATTTTTTTTCCTGCCAACACCCTTCGTTCAATGTCACTGTCATACTTTCCATCTCTTGTAAACTTTGAACCCAGGTATACAAACTCATACAAAAAATCCTTCTTGCCAGTTTTTCGTATAGGTCGCCGTTTTTATGCAAAAAAGTAAAACATCTTAACGCGTATATTTCATTTGTTTAATACATAATCAAGAACTATCTAATACAATACATCATTAAACCAGAATAATAACAGAAAATAACACCATTAAAATTTTAAATAGGCGCAAAGCTACAACAAATACTCAAAATGACCTCCATCAGACGTGACACAAGATTCATTGCCTCATTGATTGTTGTATTCGCGCAAATATTCCTGGTGTTATTATGATTGTCTCACAGCCGGCTATAATTCAATATTTTCGACGGCAGTGGAATAAACTAATGACTTAGGAAAACTCCAAATGCAAAAATCTAGGGGATTTAAATCCGGCGATCGAGCAGGCCAATGTTTCGTACCTTGAGGACATACGTTTATATATCAAACTGTCATTATTTTTTTACGCAGATTCACCCCTGAAGTTTGTCGCACTTATTTACTAACACCCTGTATATTTAAGAAATAAATTTATATGGGAACAATAATTTATGTTAGAAGGGTGTTATCTAGAATATGTTATTTTTTTATAGTGGTTTCAACTGCTGAGGTCATTAACCGCTGTCTTTCTTTTCTCTTGCAATTTTATAATTTTTTTATCAAGTTTACATGCTTACAAAGTTTCATTATATTATTTATTAAGTATAGATATTCGCTGATTGCAAATAGCTGACCCCAATTTGTTAGGTACTTTAAACATTTCTCGTGATGGTGCATAAAGAGGACAATCTTCTATAATATGTTTAATTGTTAATTCACATTCACAAATATCACAAAACAAGTGGTATTCACCAAGAAGTAGTATTCTTAGATTATGATCAGTGGCTCACCCTATATTCTGTTTACCTCACAAGCACAAAAAACTAATTAGTTAATATGCAGTCCATATTTCATTTCTTGACCTAAGAACACAGAAATCATAGAACTCGTATAGAGACCATGCGTCATGACTTTAACGCCAACTGCTGACACAAATGTTAAATTTATGGGATTTTATTTTTTTTAAATATTGTAGCATTTGAAATTGCTACTCGTTAATTTTGTTTTTTATATATAGTAAATTTTTCATTTATTGGGCATTGTAGCATTTGAAATTGCTACCAGCTAATTTTGTTTTTTTATATATAATAGTTTTTTTATTTATTGGGCATTGTACTTACAGAGAACATTCAGTTTTGATATCAAATTCCTGAATAAAACATTTATTTCACTATTTCAAAACAAACATATATATAGTTGAATACTAGTAAATTTCACAAGTTTCAACACTAGGTAATACTCTTGCTTCTGACATTCTAAGAGCTGTTGAAAGTAATATACTCAAGCTGCAGGAACCTTATGATTTCTGGCTGTATTCCTGGATTTCTGAAATTTAAGATAGTGAAGTCAATAAAAACATCCATTCACATGTGAGCAGGCGACATACCGTTGTGTTCTCTGGTATGATGAATTCTAGGCTATTGAAGGTTTGTCCCAGGATTTTGTTGATTTTGAATGAGATCTCTAGGTATTTACTGAGTTTTTTCTGGCAACTGTTAGAAATAGGAGGATGGTTCTGTCCTCGTGGTCGTCGAGGAGTTCTTTTTCGGTGCGGCCATGATGAGGTGCGCTTGTCTCGTGTTTGGGATTCTTTTTCGGTATTGAACCGAAATTAACCCTTAGGGGGGAATTTACGAAGTGCCGTTTGGGCCGAGATCAAGTCGCATCCATCGTTAGTGGTTTTTTTGGAGCCTTATATGGGGATTTGTGCCAAACACCGGTAAGCTGCCATGCGGTGGGAACACCGCCATTTTGTCCTGATGTCCTGTTAGTCCGTTTTAGTCCTGTTTGCTGTTATGGATATCTTCTAGTTTTACCTCCCTTCTCAGAAGGGTGTTAGGGTACAGCTTAGCTCTCACCATCAGACTCCTGGAAATCGAACGACGACTCTTGTGGCAACTCTTGACTTTGGTCAAGATTCCCACGAGGACCAACACCGAGTCGCTTTTAAATCCTGGCCAGAGTCGACAGACATTCACCGGATGAGATCTAGTAGTAGCCGGTAGAGGCTAGAGACCTGCTGAGTTGCATCACCGACCCCTGGCTGACCTGGAAGGTTGAGCCTTTCTTCTGCCTTCTCTTCGTTTTGCTGTCTGTTTCCTGTCTTCTTCCTGTCTTCGTTTTTGTGTCTTCAACTACATCAAGTGGACCTTGGATAGAGGCTACATATGTGGACCATTGGACTTTAATACCAGGTTTTTTTACACCTTCAGTGTTCTCTTACCTTTTTGAAATTTTTTTATAACTATTTTATCATATTAGTACTTATCATACCATCATTTTAAATAATTACTAATTATTAATATCGTATATTATACCACCGTGATAATTTTATAAACTATAATCTAAAGAACTTTTGTGAAGTTCTCACATAGTACTATGTGACAGCAGATTCAGTCACAGGTTTATTTCTTACCATTATACCCCATTCTGGTAACTTTGAGCGGTATAACACCAGGTATAAAAGTGTATGTACTTCGCTATAATACATTAGTTAATATTGTTATATATGTTATTTAATTTATATAATTATTATTTTATGGTTCCCTGGTCTACAACCTATTTTGCCTTGTCCACTTTGATATTCTAATTATATTCTTATATGTGAT
The DNA here is from genome assembly GCA_950111635.1 of Agelastica alni. Taxonomy (NCBI): domain Eukaryota; kingdom Metazoa; phylum Arthropoda; class Insecta; order Coleoptera; family Chrysomelidae; genus Agelastica; species Agelastica alni. Next base: position 9,245,769 of record OX467712.1, on the reverse strand, counting down.
ATGTTTTTTTATTCTCCTATTTGCCCAGCCTGAATGTCTAAGAAAATTTAATATTAAGTCATTTTAGGTGTATTTTGTTAAAGATAGATATTTGGTTTTCTCAATTATCCAAATATAGTAAAGCAATATCTAAATTGGGTGGCGCCCTTAATGAATCTGAATTTTCATTCTTAGAGCCGTAAATAACTCGAACTCACTTTATCTGTTCTCCGGCGAACAGCTGCCGTCAGCACATTGTGTTCTATTTTTTTATGTAATGAACATAATAAAGTAGGTCACAATATCTTCTTATTTACTACAATCTTTAAATTCTTCAAATAAATCACTAGAGCATGCTAGCTTTGGCAGTAGTAGTAGTAGTAGAATAAAAGGCAATATTCGTCACTTGTTTATTATGTGACATAGAAGAGGATAGCACATATCTTTAAAAATTGTAATAGAATAGTAATAGAACATTTTCGTAGCAAATAATTTAGTTGAAATTTTGTTTATCTAATATTCGAGCATCTGTAAAAGATATATATTGCAAAATATTTACCTCGTCGTCATAGCTGTGTTGTCTGGCAACTCTCGAAGCCCTTCTGGAACGAGACGCCACTGGCGCCACCGCTGGGATTTCCCTAGGCGGGCTATTTTGTCGGCTGCAGGCGGCGCTGCGACCGCCTCTGCTTCTCGTCCAATCGTGATCCGGGGTTTTGGCACCTGTACCTTTTAGCTGCAACAATAAGTACTCGTGCTTTTCAAAAATAATTTCGATTTAAACAAAGATGAATTATTAAGGGACCACTTCCGGTTAAATCAGTTGGAGTAGGATAAAACGTCAAAAAAACACGACAGTTGCCCCCAAAAAGTTCGCGCGTATATTCTTAAGCGGGAATATGGTTATCATGTTGAAGAAATAAAGGTGTGGTTGTGTGGTAACCAATTCGGTTTAAATCGGTACCCAACATCTGCTTCGGTGGGAAGAAAATAATGACCTTTAACAGGTCTCTAAATTTGGTATTGTTCAAAGGACCATTTATATTTAACGAAGATATTCAAACGCACTAGTACATAAAAAGTACTGTGAGAGAAAGAAAACATCATATAGAAGTAGGTTCCACTGTACAGGGTGTGCCATATGTCAGTTGTTATTAGAAATCCTTAGGCTATATTTTGCCCAGTGTAGTGGTAGTCAGGTGTGAACTTGATTAAAGTACAGTACTTATAAGTCAGTTTAAACTAGCAGTCCTAGTTTTGTGTTATGTTATCTGCATAGACATAGAAGACTAGACTACGGGGCTAGATGCGAGAGTTGGTTTCCGATGAGAAAAAGACAGTCGCTCGAGAGGTTGCTTCGCGCTCTCTCTAATGGGCGGGGCTTATTCCCGACTCTCGAACCCGACCCCTACACTCATCTCGACGCGTGTCACTTGGGCGTAAACCCCGCCCATTAGACAGAGCGCGAAACAACCTCTCGAGCGACTGTCTCTTTCTCAACGGGAGCCAACTCTTATTTAATCTTCTTTGTCCAAGGTTATCTAAGAATAATGAATAGAAAGTTAATAAGGCATTCCAAATCACGTGACTCATTATGGCGTCTTAAGGCAAACAACTGTCTGAAGTATTATAAGAAAGCATTTTGTACGTGGTGACTAAATTAGAAGAAGAATTTTACATTATCCCTGTTGTAACGACTTCTACAACCAACTACAAGGCAAGTAACAGTAATATTTTCGTAATAATGCCACTAATAAGCCCTAACAAATATAAAAATTATTTAATGCAGACGCAAAAACAAAAATCTCACAACTTTTATTATATTGAATTTATTTTAACAGGTCATTGGAATGCCTAACAACAGCGCAGCGTGTATTTGCTTTGCAAATATAGTATAAACATGATCAATGATGTTTGTGATCTGTTTGCAGAACGTTTTCCAAACATTCAACCTTCATCTAAGATTTAAAGATTTAAGTTGTTATCGGTGCTTCCTTGTTCAGGTAGGTCAAAGTCTTTAACTTCTACTACTACTACGAATCTCCATGTGGCAATGTAGACTAGTATTTGTGTGTCGATATTGAAATTTTTGAGAGTAAACGTATACTTATGACAACTGACTTATGGCCCACCCTGTTTTTTACAAATAATCCTTTCAGCCCTACTTGGCAAGAGTGATAATACTGATAACTAATGGTCTAGTATGTGGATTACTACTATTTCCTTTTGTTGATCGCAATGGTCCTCTTTAATGGGACTAGAAAGCATTTTCATCCTCCAGCAGTATCTACGACTAGAAATCATTGCTTTTTTACACCACCTCGAAGGTTCGCAGAGGTCTGCCTTTGTGATTTGTTAATAATACTAATAGAACTCAAATATTACAATTAAGTAAACACGGTGAGAAAACTCAGAAAATAAGCTCTGATAAAATCTACAAAGAAAACATCTTATTTTTGACATATCCTCTTCTTCTTCTCTTTTATCGGGCAATTGGCATTTTAACCTTCAATTACGCGCTGTCATTCTGTCGAAAAACGTGAAAGTTTGTTCTAAACATTTTTTTGAGAAATATTTCAGAACTCCTAGTGATTGTAAGTATTTTGTTTTCTATATTTTGTGTGGTTAATATAATTACCTATCAATCTGTCAGAGGGCTATTAAAAACTTTACCTGGAAATCACTGCTATACCAAGTTAAAAATTACCTGTGACCAGCATTATAACAAAGTCCAAAAGTCTGAAAATAGAACGGAAAAAGAAACGATATGAAAAATTCATTAAAAGAAGACAGACAAGTTCTCTTGTTGGTTATTTTTATTTAAATAAATACTTATAATTATCATTGAAGTCATGTCATTTATTGATTTCATAAGGATCGCTTTTAATAGCACTGGTCTGCAAACAATAAGATCTGATTATCCACTTATCATTTTTTTTTCTTTGACACCACAAACAATAATGTGGTTTGCTGCAAGAACAGCTTAACCCTCCATGATGCATCGACTACTTGGAGCAGCAGCCAGATAAACAAAAATTGAGAACAGTGGTAGAAACATCTGAATTCCTTCCAATATAAAATATTGGATTTAATAACGTTCAATTATCGAAAAGTTCAATAAATTGTATATTTCCCTTAGTAAACACATAGATTATAGCAAATGCAATCACACTTGGCGTCAGAATGACAGCGCGGGAAAATGAAGGTTAAACTCAATTACAAATCTCTGTTACTCTTTCGTGAGATAGGTACATTGATGAGCGACTGTAATTTGTGACGCTGATGCATATACTGCGACTAATGTTTAATTTGAATATTATTATTATTGAGTAGCGGGTCAAAAAAATATTACCGGTAAGAAAATGCAAATTCCGTTAAAATAGACGCATTAAAAATTTGCAGAAAGTAACAAATCGTAATGGGTTGTGTTTTTGCTCTCAAAATGATCGTATCGCGTGCTAAATTCAATTTTAGTTAATGTGCAAAACGACAAGCTAATGAATTAATACATCAGCACCGACAACCTTTACATCAGTCCCAATTTACGCTGTTTTCTAACAGATATGTTAAATGCTTTAATATTGCTATTATCCACTGCCTTGGTTGTAATATTGCAACAATTAAAACACAAAAATCGTCTAGAAATAGACGACAAATGTCATTCTTGTCAAAATCTGATTCCAAACAAAGAAATTAAGGTTACGTCCTCCGTTGATGTTTTGCAGACTGCCTTTTTTAATACCTTTAACCCAGTCTTTAATAGAGTTATAAAATCAAAGATAACACAAATATTTTATATATAACACAATGGGCACAATCTTTTACCAAACACTTTCATGGAATCAATATTTGACCAGCTGATTTTAATTTGACTGGTTTTTTGGAATTACTTTTTGACAAGAATGACATTTTTGACGTCATGAAATTTTACTCGTCTATTACGTAAAGCTCACATAATAAAAATGTGCATGCACGTCATAGAGCGAGTTGCCAGACTTTGACAGTAGTACGGGCATTAAGGAAATAATCAGGTTATGTTGTTGATCATTTAATAAACATACCTTACCATTAATTGGTCCAGGACATTGCAATAAAACTTTGAGAATTTTACCAAAACAAAAGGTTTTCAATAAAAACTATTCAAGTTAGTATATTAATGCTTTATTCAATTCGAATCAACATGGAGTTAATTAGAAGCAGTAACAAAAAAATAATACATGTTAAAATGCTTCACAATGAAGGTAGAATGATATTTAGGGGCTGACATACTTACCTAATAGCTGCTGTTTCATTTAAAGCAAAATATTGATAAATTACAAAAAAGTATTTCTAAGCTATTTTACGTCAGTTTAATTAAGCTACAACGACAAAATTTCTGAAACAGAATGGATAAGTTATTTTTCTATTTTGATTCTGGCTCACAATCGACAATCCACAATCTTTAGAACCTCATGTTTAAACATAGTATATGAAAAAGCAATATTTCGATTTGTTAGCCATTCTTCAATATCCGCTTTGAGCCAGGACATGTTTGGTATTTTGTGTAATAACATACTGTGGTAAGGGGCATTGTCCATAACAATTACTGATGGTTCAGTGAGACTGTTTAGCAACTGATTTTCAAACAATTTTTAAAAATTATCTTGGTTCATTTCACCATGACAATCAGATTTAATAACGTCTTAAAAACGTATATAAAATTGCCAACTTATGAATCTAACTGTCAACTGCCAGCTGGCGTTCATAGATCTTCAATCGGAAAAACAGTTTTATTAATACATAATAAAACTTTAACTGTGTGTAATATTTAATGAAATATTTATGTATAATATCTGCAATTTTATAAACCGTCTAAAATAATATAGAAATTGTAATATTTAACAAGACATTGACTTGATTAATGCAATAAAATATTACGGACAGACTGACACGATGTGTTCGAGATTATATAAAACGAACGGTGATTTTTATTATTGTTGGTATCAAGTTTTGAAACGAACAGATCATTGATGACGTGCACGCACATCTGGGTGGATATATCTACCACTTTTAGCTTATTGCTCCCGTGCCTTTATAGCTTAATTGCACACCCTAAGCTCACGGGTCCTTACCGTCGTATGGATAAAAACGCCTACAATAACAATCGAAAACAAATACAGGATTTCTGGCAGTTTGGCTCTAATAAACTCTTGAACGCCTGGACTTTAGATCTCTTGAAGGAGGTTTCAGCTTGTTTATAGTGTAGCACAAAATGTCGTTAAAAAAAGGATTAATTTTATTTTTCTTGATATGTTAATTTTAAAACTATTTACTAGTGAACTAGGTCGATTCCCGAGCAAAAGTTTACAGCTTATAAAAGTATTTTTTTAATTTTCAACAATAGAGAAAGAGGGAGAGAAAGTAACTGATATCGTCGTAGGTATTAAAAATTGTGGTGTGAGAGAGCAGAATAGATCGCTATTCGGTCGCAAAGAGGTGAAAAATCTGTGCACAAATAAATAAAATAAAAGCATTTCTGCGTTTCCATTAACACAACTTTGCAACTTTCCCGTCAAACGTAATAAGCTTCTTAACTATGACAATGAAAAATTTGAGGAGAAACACTAAAAGCGTAACACCCGTATCACCTACTTTTTCGAGCTCCTTCAGCGAGGCGGGCGACACATCCGAATGCCTTCGCAGTTCGGGACTCCTGGGGGGCGCCAAGCCGCTCCCCAATCCCCCGACGCTGAGTCCCCCTCCACCGCCCGTCCCGGAGGATCCCAACCTGGCCTCCGAATGCCGACGCTGCAGCTCTTGGAGAGGAATTTCTAATAAACTCTCATTGGAGTCCTGAGCAATGATGGCCGCTTTCGATTGGAGTTTCCTGTAAACAAAATAAAAAAATGAAAAATGATAAGGTGTTATTAATATCCCTTGCATTCCATAAGAAATTACGGGGTCAATCATAATGAACAGAGAATTTTTTAGGGCACCCTCCATTCCCTGTTATTTTACAGCATCGGAACAATGATACAAAAGTTTATCCAAATGAGATTTAAGTAATTTTTTTTCATTTTTTTATTTAAATTACCTACTTAATTAAATTTTTTTTTAATGAAAATAGTCGCAAAAAGGGTAGACCTATCGTATGGGCCGCGGACGGCCCGCACTGCGACTATTAGAAGGGGAAGGGATTATAGAAAGGAAATGATTGTGGACACGCTTTTTAAAAAGTTGCAGGTCATAGTTCTCTGGAAAAACTGATTTTGGAAGCTTATTCCATTCCGTGGCAGCTCTGTAAAAGAAGATTTCTTGATGAAGATTGGTCTAAGTAGTCTCAATCTTGAGAGTAAATTGGTTAGACTGATCAGCGTGCCGAGTTCTTTGGCCGAATGTGGCCAATGGTGGTACAAGAGTTTTTATTTCTCTGGAGCATCTGTCATGTAAATATCTGTAGAGTAATGACTGGTCTGCAACTCTTCTTCTATGTTCTAGAGGGTGAAGGGTGTCTGTGAGAGTTGAGCTGTTTATCAAATGAATGGCTTTTTTCTGAATGGAATCTAGAAGACGAAGAGAATGCCTTGGTGCTGAACCCCAAATGTGCGAGCAATAGTCCAGTAGAGGTCGGATTTGAGCCTTGTACGTCGTCAACAATTGATCATTAAAAAACTTTCTAGCTTTCCACAACAAAACCAGCCTCTGGCTTGCTGACTTTGCGATGTTAGCAACATGGTCATGCCAAGACATATTATTGGACACCGTGACTCCCAAAAGCGAGATGGAGAGACTTGATTCAAGGGTATTTCCGGACATTGTGATGGAATGATTTGTGTTATTCACTTTCTTGGAAAACGTGGCGCTTTGTGTTTTCTGGGCGTTGAACTGAACAAGATTGTTGGTTCCCCACTCGACGATTACTTCAAGATCTCTATTGATGAAATCAACCCGTTCCTGCCTGAGTCTATTTGTATCATTCATCGAAAGTGATCGATAGGACGTGAAAGTTGAGAGTGTGCTATCGTCTGCGAAACTGTAAATGGGGTTCGTGGTGGTTTTCAAGAGGTCGTTGATGTGTAAAAGAAATAAGGTGGGGGACAGGATGGTACCCTGGGGGACCCCGGCATTGGTTTTAAACGCATCAGAAGAAATACCGTCAACTGCCACATGTAAGGAGCGATCTTGCACGAAGCTCAAGAGCCATTGGCGCAGTTTGGTTGGGAGAACTAAACGCGGTCAAAGGCTTTAGGTATATCCAAGGCTATTGCACGGGATTCACCTTACTTCTCAATAGTGTTTGTCCAGAGCTGAGTGACATAAGCCAGCAAATCTCCAGCAGACCGTAGTTGTCGAAATCCATATTGTCTGTCATAGATTATCTCAAATTTCTCCAGATATTTTATGAGTTCTTTGTTAATTCAAAAATAAATTAGAAAATAAAAACATCTTATAGGCACTAATTTTTTGCATCACAGCCCACCACAAAAGTTTTTGGTAGTGACATTACTGTACTCGCTACTTAAAACATAAACATAAACTTACAAGTGACGACGGTGAAACGTTTTGACAGATAAATCACTTTTGAATAGTTTTTTTAGTATGGTACAGTAAACCAATTTTATCGAATTAATTACGCTTTAAAGAGCTTCATTTGTAAATAGTTAGTTAATTAAATGTTCATTTAGGAAGAAAAAGCGGACAACGTCCCGTATTTTGTGTATAAAAGCGCTCGATTCTACTGAAATTCTTTTGATGTCAAAGATCCATCGACTTGTGCGTAACCTTTTATCCGACAAAGGTGTAAGTAATAAATCAAGAAACCTTAAAAGTTCCCGTTGCATCCGAGGTATTTTAAACCGGGATTTATTAGCTGATTTTATATAGCATTTTAAGAAAAGCTTTTCTTCCTTACAGCGCAGCTAAAGTTTTTTTTATTCGTTTTAACAGAAAACCTCCAAAAAGTAACGCTTTTTAAATAGATTAGTTGCTAAAAGAGGCAAAAAGTTAACATTTTGAGCCCTACGAAGTGGGAAATACATTACGGATAACTCGATGACATTCTTGGAATTATCTTCCTTACGTGTCACAGATTATTGGTAAAAATATTTAACATTTTATTTTTGACAAGAGCCTAAATTTTTGCAACAGACTTTACATCTTTAGCAGCAAAGTGTGTCCGTAAACTTATCAAATATTTAAAATTGACATTTGATGCTTTAACACAAAGGTAGTTTTCCAATTACAGCACGAAAGTGCATTGTACGGCATAACGCTCAATATAGGGTGATCCAACTACAGCAACGCCTCGCTCAATCGTGCACTTTGAAAAGTACTGCTTTGGCGTGATGCGCGACGGATACGAACTCAATGGTATAAAATATAAGATGTTTTTTTCCTTTAAGTTGGCGTTCCATTGTTGGTAATTTTTTTTTTATTGTCGAGATAATTTCTGTTCCTTTCGAAGTAATCTTTAAATAAAAATAGAAAGTGAATTAAAAAACTGTGTTAAAACATATGTATGGATAAAGGTACGTCATCGGCTACTTTATTTTTTTTCCCATTCTGCACATAAAATTTAGATAAAGTTTCATTTCCATAACCAATAATTTTGATTTGCATTTGGATTTTCCGTCACGAACACAAAGGGAAGTCAGTTTTATAGAAAGTGATCCCTACAACAATAATTACATTACGGATAACTCGATGACATTCTTGGAATTATCTTCCTTACTTGTCACAGTTTATTGGTAAAAATATTTAATATTTTATTTTTTGACAAGCGCCTAAATGTTTGCAATAGACTTTACATGTATAGCGAAGTGGGTCTGTAAACTTAATAAATGTTTAAAATTGACGTTTGATGTTTAACACAAATTTTGCAACACAAAGATCCTTTTTCCTCAAGTACGAAAAATTTCTTACTAGCAGCGCTAGTGGTACAGTAGGGAAAAACATTACCTAAAACATTAGCTAATCCCCCTTTGCATACATGTAAAAGTACCTAAAATAAATTTTTTACTCCAAAATTGACAATTAAGTACTTACTTAACCTTACTAATTGTAATGTTAAGAAACTGGATCCGGATTTTCTTCAGTTGGACCTTTACCACCAATAAAATGTTTTGAACACACATAATATGTATATTTATTAATTTTTTCTTTTGTTAAATTCACTCTCCTCGATGCGCGTACACATTTATTACACCCAACCTCATTAATGTGAGGTTTTAAAAATGGTATAAAAAACACGTTTTCCTCTGGATATCGATTATCCGAAGTGCAATTTGCAAAACTACAAGGGCTGCCTCTCGTAACAGTTTGCCGCGCTATTCTCGGGAAAAAGGCTCCTTTACACGTACAAAAACTGAAATGACTAATACATTTTAAACAAATGTTATTTAATAATAAATAACGGTTAGAGTAATATAACTACATTAAATAATGTAATTTGAAATAAGGATTATCCGTCAAGAACACAAAGAGAAGTCAGTTTGATAGAAAGTGATCCCTACAACAATGATTGTCCCAAAATATGTTTCGAGATTAATTAGGATAAATAATTTAAAACGTTACGGTTCTACCAGAGTGTCTGTCTGCTTTGACCGTATTTCGTACGGTAAGCCAAACAAATATGAGGGTTTCGACTTACATCAAGAGCTTATCAAGCCAACAACGTATTCATCAAGATAAAAATGCTAAACGGTAAATATGAAAATGTAAATGTTTACCGCTGTCCGCGTGTTTTAACATTGGTTGAAACCTCTTCACATGGTAATTGAGAGTATGGTCAGCATACAAAATGACCAGAGAGAGTGTCACCAAACGCAAATTTCGGGTATTACCATACCGGGGACATACCCTGAGATGGGATGACAAAAGAGTTTAACATTTTAAAATAATTTAAAAAAAAGTTTAGTACTTAAACTTCTTCTGTTATCGTGCCACTTTACTAGGGAAAAGGTTCGCAGCAGGATTGTAAGAACTACCGACGTATTAGTTTACTCAGCATAGTCGGCAAATTGTATGCAAAGATATTGATTAAAAGAGTAGCGAATGAAACTGAGAAGATAATATGGGATGTGCAAGCAGGATTTAGAAGAGGGAGAAGATGTATGGATCAGGTCTTTTTATTACGAGGTTTAGTCGAAAAATTCTTGGCTAAAAGTCAGAAGGTCTATTGCGCTTTTATAGACTTGGAAAAGGTCTTTGACAAAGTAGTGAGGAGTAAATTGTGGTCGACATTGTCAATGTATGGGGTGAGTGGTAGTTTAATGCGAGCACTGAAATCACTTTACGAGGATTCCACTGCTTGTGTCAGGATAAACGGAGCTTGCACGGACTGGTTTAACATCTAAAAAGGTGTAAGACAGGGATGTGTGGCTTCGCCATGGCTGTTTAACTTTTACATAGACAATTGTTTAAAAGATTTGAAAAAGAGTGCGTATGGATTAAAAATGAATGATTTGATCGTCAAATGCCTTCTTTAGAGGATCTGCAGGCGATGGTTAATGTTATGCATGATGCCCTGAAAATCAAAGGGATAAAAATAAATATAAGCAAAACAAAAGTAATGGTTTTTAAAAGAGAAGAAAGCATGACAAACTGTGAAGTTTCGATTGAGGGAGAAAGAGTGGAACAAGTTAATGAATTTGTGTACTTGGGTTCAAAGTTTACGGGAGATAGAAAGTATGACAGTGACATTGAGCGAAGGGTGTTGGCAGAAACGCAAATGAATGGGGCACTGCATAGCTTTATGAATAGCCAGAAAGTGTCAAAAAAAGGCACGTCTGGCTGTGCATAGAGGTGTGTTGGTTCCTACACTTATGTATGGTAGTGAATGTTTAGTTTGGCAAAAAAAGCATGAAAATAGGATTAATGCTGCGGAGATGAGTAGTCTGAGAAGTATAGCCGGAGTGACTCGGTTGGATAAGGTAAAGAATAGTGAGATAAGAGAACGCTGTGGTGTAAAAGAAGATGTGGTTACAAAGATAGATAAAGGAATGCTTAAATGGTTTGGACACGTTGAAAGGATGGATGAAGGAAGATTGACGAAAAAATTTATAAAGCGAGTGTAAATGGACAAGTCGGTATAGGTCGACCTCGGCGAACATATCTTGATTAGATCAACATTGTTTTGAGGAAAGGCCAGGTCAAGAGTACCAACAACCGACGAGCATGTATGGGAGCACTAATTAAAGTAGAGGAAGCAAAAGATAAGTGTAAGAACCGTAGCAAGTGAAAGGAAGTGGTCTCTGCCTACCCCTATGGGAAAAAGGCGTGACTTTATGTATGTTTGTATGTTGTAAAAGCAGCTCTAGCCTGACCTATTCTACATCTTATTTCTCGCGAGTGTCCTCCAGTCTCGTTCAACATAGTACCCAGGTATTTGTACTTTCTCACTCTCTCAACCTCCTCATTGCGAATATTGGACTACCCTACTATAAATGGGATTTAGAACATGCATTGTTAAACTGTCGTGTGTATTTTGGCTTATTAGAGCGCCATTTTAATTTAAATTATTTTTTGATAAGATGGTTTCTATACGCACTGTATATATATTTTGATTTTCTATACACTCAAATGATGCATTTTTCTTTATTTTTCGTACTTAATTATGCAAGCGTACGCTTAATTTTGTTGCAAATAAAGTCGATAGGGTTAATTGGCAATGCTTACTGTGCTCTCTGTGAGCGAACATAAATAAGTGTAATGTTATGTAGCAAACAGTTTCCAATCTTTGTAAATTAAATTGAGTCATTGAATAATTTAAACAATTACACACTCTCTCTTCCCGGTAAGCCACATTTGATCTTAAATTAAATAATGGACGCAAACCTCGAAGTTCGTTTAAATTGTTATCAGTTTGGCGTAATTGGTAGCTCAAACATTGATTTTCAACTCACATTCATTAACGGCACATTTTCATTGTACATATTACGTCGTCGGAAATATAATTATTAAAATAAAAGACATAACGATTCTAAGTAATCGTTTAGTTAGTATTTATTTAATTACAGTGAGACTTCTGTTAACGGACACCCTCTACACAACGAAAACCTCTCATGAACGGACAATTTTCAGGGTATGGAACATTTCATATTTGCGTAAATAGGCTAAGACACCCCTGAACAATAGACTAACAACTACTTCGGACAAAATTTACCCACATTTTTTCTATGTAAGTTTTTTAGTTTTACCTAGCTGCCGACAACCAAAAATAAAAATGGGGCTCGAGAAACCCAAAAAACCTACTGCAGCCATAAAACTAATTATATAAGTAGGTACTTGAAGTCATAAAACTGCTGACGACGTACAAGGCTCTACTGGAGTATTGCTCGCACATTTGGGGTTCAGCACCAAGTCATTCTCTTCGTCTTCTAGATTCCATTCAGAAAATGGCCATTCGGTTGATAAACAGCTCAACTCTCACAAATACCCTTTACCCATTAGAACATAGAAGAAGAGTTGCAGACCAGACTTTACACTACAGATATTTCCATGGCAGATGCTCCAGAGAAATAAAAACTCTTGTGCCACCACTGGCTACATTCGGCAGAAGAACTCGGCACGCTAATCAGTCTTACCCATTTACTCTCAAGATTGACACTAAAAGGACCAATCTTCATCAATAATTCTTCTTTTACAGGGCTGCTACAGAATGGAATATGCTGCCAAAATCAGTTTTTCTAGAAATGACCTGCAACTTTTTAAAAAGCGGGTCCACAATCATTACTTTTTTATAATTCATCCCCCTTCTAATAGTCACAGTGCGGGCCGTGCGACTATTTTCAGTAAAAAAAGTAAGTAAGTTAAAACTGATATATAGTCGTTCCACGTATGCCTATATGTATAGGGACCATGCAGCGAAATTAGCTGGTTTTCAAAATCAGATTCATACATTTTTATGCTTATTCGCTGTCAAAAATAATATAGTTTACCATAATATTTATATTTTAATGAAAAAACAAAAAAAAATAAATAAAAAAACCAAAAAAAATAATATCTAATAAAAGAAGGAACCACTTCTTAATCCATTGGATAAAACTACTTACACAGTATATGTATGTATTGTAAAAAAAACTGTTAAAATGTTAATTATACATATAATTGACAAAATAATAATAAAATAATATTGAGATATTGGCCTGTTGGATCTGCCAGTACCATTCAACTAGAAAAAAGAAACTGGTGCTACAACAAGAAGACCTGGATGACCAGAGATATGATAGATTTGCTGCACAAATTTAACAGAAAAATGCAACGTCAAAAATGAAAAATTATCTTGTTCTTAGACAGCGCAATATCTCACACGGATATTCAGCTATCCAACATATCGTTAATGGTTTTGCCACCTAATACTACAGCACATATTGTCAACTGCTAGATCAAGGAATACTCAAAAACTTTAAATCCCTGCATGAAAAGTTTTTAATGAGAAGAATGATATCGTCTATAAAATGCTTTTTTATCAAAGGCTGGACTGGAGAATTTATAAAGAAATTGAGGAAAATCTAAAGCTACAGAACCTGGAAGACAATTTACCATTATCAACCTTCAGCGAAAGTAATGGAGTTAAAATTTTTATGATCTACTTGGAGATCGATGTAACCCTTATTAGTGAAAACGTCGTTGTCTAATATTTCCGAAAATAAGGGTGATGATGAACTAGAACTTGCTACAACTGTGAGTAATATAAATGATGCTAAATGATCCTGAAGTTCCTGTAGCATTATTCCAAAATCTTCCAAGTTGTCAGCTAGTAAGACAATGTCGTCTGCAAACCGCAAGTGTGACAGACTTAGGCCATCTATTTTTAGACGGATATGATTGAGGTGTCTATGGAAACCTCAATTTTCTTCTTTATTAAAATGTCTATCAATGATTTAAATGTTTCGTTTTTTGGGATTATTTTAAGAATTTTATAGTACTTTTTGCATTCATGCAAGAGGATAGTACTTTATTTTAACATTAGATTTTGTGACATGTTGTCTTTAATAGCAAACCAAATGACGAAACTGGAATTTATTACTATGATCTTTCTGGGTTGTTTAATAAGAAAAACACCCTAAAAGTAATAGTTTTTATTTATAACTCATAAATTACAGATTAGTTTTTTAAATTAATTCCAACTCACTGTCTATTTCCTACTAATTTCCCACCAATATATATTTCTATTTATTTCCAATTCATTAACTATTCATTTACTACTATTCATCAATCAACTAACTTTCATCAGTTTAACCAACTCTTCGCGGCCAAAATGCGTTTCAATATATTGTCATCGAGGATTCCACAAATCTACAAAGCACACAACTCAAATGATTGATTTTGGCGAATGCGCCGGAACATTCTCAAAGGATAAACTGGGCTGATGGTTTCGAGTCGTAACAATATTATTGAACTGTCTTTAGAAATCTCAATTTTCCTTTTTTTGACAAGTTCTTTAATTTTTTAAATTTTTCGTTCATTGGGATTTTTTTTTAGAACCTTATAGTACTTTTTGCATTGATGCAGGAGAATAGTGCTTTATTTTAACATTAGGTTTTTTTGATATGTTGTTTATATAATAATAATAATAATAATTATAATAATAATAATAATTTTGTCTTTATTATTTCATAAAATAAACATAAAACATAATTGATACAATTGCAATGAGTTGTCAAGAAATAAAGGGCGAAGTTCATTGTCTGCAATGCTATGCATCACAGAAAATATTCTTCCACTTAACCCTATCTTCAACAACAAACCAAATGACGAAACTGGAATTTATTACTTTGTTTATCTTTTGATAACGCTGCAATAAATCCTGGATAAAGTACTGTTCTTGGATATTGTTACGCCTATGGGTTGTTTAATAAGAGGAACACACTCAAAAATAACAGTTTTATTTATAACTCACAATTATAGTTTACTTCTCTAAATTAATTCCAACTCATTATCTATTTTCCACTAATTTGCCACTAATATATATTTCTCTTTATTTCTAATTCACTATTCATTAACTATTATTCATCAATCAACTAACTGTTATCAGTTTAACCAACTCTTCGCCAATACGCGTTTCAATATATTGTCATCGAAGATTTCACAAATCTACAAAACGCACAACTCAAATGATTGATTTTGGCGAATGCGCCGGAACATTCTCAAAGGATAAACTGGGCTGATGGTTGCGAGTCGTAACAATATTTTTGACCAACCTATAGAAACCTCAATTCTCTTTTTTATTGTCATGTCCTTCAATAATTTTTTTTTAATTTTTGGTGTGTGTGTGTGTGTTAGGTTTTTTTTCTTGAGCCGAAGGATAACTATATTAAATAAAAAAGAGCCCTCGGTTTGGAAAAGTTAGTTTTGGCTAAGGCAATACTGTTTTTGTTGAGGCATCGACTGCTAGGGTTATTAGCGTTTTACTTTTTTTTAAAAATTTAAAAATTTTTTTTAAATGAATCCATTCACACAATAGTAAGTTTAAAGATGACACATACATGACGAACATAAAGATAAATACAAAAGCACTTACTGTGCGAAAGCTTTCTTGTCAAATAAAAATCCACTGTTGTGGTTTTCTCTTAACAGATTTGTGTTTTGTGCAAAAAAATCTAAAACACGCTAGATTACAAAGTTTTAAGATCATTTTTCCTTTTTCTCACTCCGTACTTTTCTTTTATTAAGTGGTTTTGTTTAAAAATTTACTAAAAACGGATTTGTTGTTTTTGACGCTCCTGATGGACTCAATCGTCAAGTTTGGTTGGAGTTTTACCTCAAAAGCTTTTGTCTACTTCCGTTATGCTTCTCATTTTATTAAATATAATCCCTCGAATTCGGCGAGTTTTCGCTGTTAAAGTATTTTATATCCTATTCGACGTGAAGCCGAAGTTTTAGTTATTTATTTTGCTCTGTTTTGTAGTTAAATGCACCGTTTAAAATTCATCAAAACCTCATTACTTTCCTAAATGTAAACGCGATAGGAGGAGAAATAATTGCTCTGTATTCTTTGTGCCTTATTTATTTAAATACGGATTAACTTAATATATGATACAAGCTGCTACAGAAGCTTCTTGCCAGATAAATAGAAAACTTTAGCGTATTTTGTTAGTGTGCAACAACAACAGAAATATAAATCCCATCAAAAGCAGAAATATGAAATGAGAGCCAAGTTCAATGTTATGATACATGCCTTGGTTGTTGACTTCAACGACTAAAGAAGTGAGATCTAAATGGGTGCCAAGTTCAATGGTCAGTCCTAAAATTTATTTATA
This sequence comes from Agelastica alni, assembly GCA_950111635.1. Taxonomy (NCBI): domain Eukaryota; kingdom Metazoa; phylum Arthropoda; class Insecta; order Coleoptera; family Chrysomelidae; genus Agelastica; species Agelastica alni. The sequence goes on along the minus strand of OX467712.1, from coordinate 9,229,549 downwards.
ACAACATAAAATATTTTTTAATAACTTAAAATATCATTTCTTCTAATATATTTTTACAAATCCGGTCCTGTCAGCAACCGAGAAATCGGCCGCGACTAGCGTCCGTATTCGACCGCTTTGTTTTGTCGGCCGCCGAAGGTGGAATGATCTAGAATTGTGATATGGAGATATAAAAGGGGAAACGATCATAACAAGAGCAGTATCTTACAGAATACCTAAAAATTACAGAATACCTAAAAAATCGTCATAAAATCTTTTTCGATAAAGCCGTTTCACATCCAAACGCACTTATAAATTTCGATATTTTACCAGGTCGTCAAAGCGGCAGACACAAAAATCTAAGAAGTAAAATTCTTTAATGTTTCGCACCCTCCCCCCCTTAAATAAAACCCCCCGTTTTTTACACTGAAACGCAACATACACACACAACATTTTTAAATTCCACACCTACACAAGGGGTAAGATTGTCCCCTCCCAAGGGACAATAAGCCCAAAAAATCACACACAAGAGTTTTTTAGTGGGTAACGTTGACCGAGCGGTCAATGAGTCCCACACTATTCAGCGCCGAAACTCGCTCTTTTCAGAGCAGTGAAAGCGCTGAGTGTCTATAAAAGATTTTCCTCTTGTAAAACAAAAAAAAAAAAAAAAACAAGAGCAGTATCGGCTTATGTGTTTATGAATTAATAAATGTAAATAGTTATATAGAGTTGTAAAAGTTGTATAGCTAAGTGAATATCTAAGTGGTTAATGAAAGTAGAATTTATTGTATTGAAATAAACATTGTTTTGTTACTGGATCGAGAGTTTTAATCGCCGAACCCACGAAAGAACTAAAAGTTGTAACAATATTTAAACCTAAGGTTTATTAGAAGAAATGATATTTTAAGTTATTAAAAAATATTTTATGTTGTTATAAATAAATTTTAGGACTGACCATTGAACTTGGCACCCAATTAGATCTCACTTGTTTTGTCGTTGAAGTTTTTAACCAAGACATATATCATAATATTGAACTTGGCTCTCATTTCACATTTATGTTTTTGATGGGATATTATTACTTTTCGTACAGAAATTATTAGTAGGTATTTATTCATAATAAAATTAATACCAAAAAGTTTTTGTTATCCTACTATATTTTCCTACGTTTACGGGGTACAATTTTTTTTTGGTATTATTTTCTTGTATAATTAATACTAAATATCAGTTAATAACGTAATAAATAACGAAAGTTTGACAATACACTTAGTTATACATACATACATACATAGTCACGCCTTTTTCCCATAGTGGTAGGCAGAAACCACTTCCTTCCACTTGCTACGGTTCGTACACACATCTTTTGCTTCCTCTAGTTTCATCAGTGCTCTCATACATGCTCTTCGATTGTTGGTACTCTTGACCTGGCCTTTCTTCAAAACAATGTTGATCTGATCAAGATATGTTCTCCGAGGTCGACCTCTACCGACTTCCGTCTATTCACACTCGCCTTATAAATTTGTTTCGTCCTTCATCCATCCTTTCTACGTGTCCAAACCATCTAAGCATTCCTTTATCTATCTTTGTGACCACATCTTTTTTACACCACAGTGTTTTCTTATCTCACTATTCTTAACTTTATCCAACCGAGTCACTCCGGCTATACTTCTCAGACTACTCATCTCCGCAGCATTAATCCTATTTTCATGCTTCTTCTGCCAAACCCAACATTCACTACCATACATAAGTGTAGGAACCAACACACCTCTATGCACCGCCAGACGTGCCTTTTTGACACTTTCTGGCTATTCATAAAGTTATGCAGTGCCCCATTCATTTGTTTTCCTGCCAACACCCTTCGCTCAATGTCACTGTCATACTTTCCATCTCTAGTAAATTTTGAACCCAAGTACACAAATTCATTAACTTGTTCCACTCTTTCTCTCTCAATCGAAATCCCACAGTTTGTCATGCTTTCTTCTCTTTCAAAAACCATTACTTTCGTTTTGCTCACATTTATTTTCATCCCTTTGATTTTCAGGGAATCATGCATAACATTAACCATCGCCTGCAACTCCTCTTCAGATAACGCTAATAAGACTTGATCATCGGCGTAAAGAAGGCATTTGACGATCAAATCATTCATTTTTAATCCATACGCACTCTCTTTCAGATCTTTTAAACAATTGTCTATGTATAAGTTAAACAGCTATGGCGAAGCCACACATCCCTGTCTCACACCTTTTTCGATGTTAAACCAGTCCGTGCAAGCTCCGTTTATCCTGACACAAGCAGTGGAATCCTCGTAAAGTGATTTCAGCGCTCGTATTAAACTACCACTCACCATATACATAGACAATGTAGACCACAATTCACTCCTCTTAGTTATAAGTAGTTTAAGTACTAAAACTGATATGTTTGGATTAAAAAAAATTAAGGCTGGTATTCCACTCATTATATCTTCACTTAAAAACCTTAAAATCTACATAAAGACTGGCTGTCATCAATTTTGATTGCTAATTCTTACATTAAAGGCACTATAAGTAAGTGTTCCCAATAGAATTAAATAGATTAATTAAAAAATTATAATAAAATGATAAAAATCTACCAGTTTCTGATTTATTCCTTTGTATTTAACGAACTACCTATCTGGATGCCAAATTTGAACATTCTAGGTCATCTGGAACTGGATTAGAGTTTTGATCTAAATTTGACATGTTTATGTAAAATATGTTTGAGTTATGAGGGGGTTAAAAGTGGCTCCAAAGGGTTCGTGTAATATTATACACGGTAACGCTCGCCATTCTGTTAGCTTGAACTTGGCTTGACACGCTACCGCGTGTCTAGATACTAGATTGACAATCAGTGATGTATGATTTGGCACCCCATAGGGCGATTGACCTACCTCTGAGTTTGCTCAATAAATAGTATATTGAGCGGGATATTCAAACGTGTCACTAGGGCAGAACTTGGAAATTTTGAATTCTCAGTACACTACTTCTAATAGGAAAAACGACCGTTTGATCACTGTAAAATAAACTGAATACCAGTCGGCGTGTGGAAGAATACTGAATAATAGGATAGCCTACCGTTCGTTCGACCGGCGATCGCGCGGTGGGAAATGGGTTTTCAGAACTCGCTTCTAGTCCTAACGGTTTTAGATGTTTACGCTCAGGGACCCCTCGAGACTAATTCAATTAGAACAAAAAAAATTAAGTGTTGGATTGATTTTTTTTTACCAAAAATAGTCGCAAAAAGGGTAGACCTATCGTGTGGGCCGCGGACGGCCCGCACTGCTACTATTGGAAGGGGAAGGAATTATAGAAAGGAGATAATCGTGGACCCGCTTTTTGAAAAGATGCAGGTCATAGTTCTCTGGAAAAACTGATTTTGGAGGCTTTTTTCATTCCGTGATCAGCGTGCCAACTTCTTCGGCCGAATGTTACCGGTGGTGGTACAAGAGTTTTTATTTTTCTGGAGCATCTGCCATGAAAATATCTGTAGGGTAATGTCTGATCTGCAACTCTTCTTCTATGTTCTAGTGGGTGAAGGGTATCTGTGAGAGTTGAGCTGTTTATCAACCGAATAGCTCTTTTCTGAATAAAATCTAGAAGACAAAGAGAATGCCTTGGTGCTGAACACCAAATGTGCGAGCAATACTCCAGTAGAGGTCAGATTTAAGCATTGTACGTCGTCAACAATTGATCAGTAAAAAACTTTCTAGCTTTCCACAACAAAACTAGCCTCTGGCTTGCTGACTTTGCGATGTTAGCAACATGGTCATGCCAAGACATATTATTAGACACCGTAACTCCCAAAATCGAGATGGAGGGACTTGATTCAAGGGTTTTTTCGGACATTGTGGTGGAATGATTTGAGGAATTCACTTTCTTGTAAAACCTGGCGCTTTGTATTTTCTGGGCGTTGAACTGAACAAGATTGTTGGTTCCCCACTTGACGATTGCTTCAAGATTTCTATTGATGGAGTCAACCTGTTCCTGCCTGAGTCTTTTTGTATCATTCACCGAAAGTGATCAAAAGGATGTGAATGTTGAGACAAGTGTGCTGTCGTGTGCTGCGAAGCTGTAAATGGGGTTCGTGGTGGTTTTCAATAGGTCGTTGATGTGTAAAATGAATAGGGTGGGAGACAGCATGGAACCCTGGGAGACCCCGGCATTGGTTTTTAACGCATCTGAAGAAATACTGTCAACTGCCACATGTAAGAAGCGATCTTGCATGAAGCTCATGAGCCATTGGCGTAATTTGGTTGGGAGACAGTAGGCTTAACAATGCCTGGTGCGAAACGCGGTTAATGGCTTTAGATATATCCAAGGCTATTGCACGGGATTCACCAAACTTTGTTTGTCCAGAGCTGAGTGACATAAGCCAGCAAATATCCAGTAGACTGAAGTTGTTGAAATCCATATTGTCTGTCATAAATTATCTCTGTGATTCCCACAATAATAGTAATAATAAATCATACCTTCTGCAAACGCTGCACGTCCAATCGGCGGGATCTTCATTCTCCTTTATTTTACTGTAACTGGCGCAGTCTTCGCACACCCGTTGAGTACATTCAGCGCAAGTTCTGCTGAAATCGTCCTGTTTGAATGCTTTCAAGCACACTCGACAGGCTCCCGCTCTGCTAGGCGGCTTCCCGGGCTCCGTTTTGTTGGTTGCGGTAGTGGCCTGAGAAGTAGGTGCTTCAGGTTTATCTTCGTTGGGAGGAGGAATTGTTTCTTGAACGTCCGGAATGAGGGAGGGTCGCGGTGCCATTTTCGTTACTGAAAACCGAACGTAAAAATTGGTCGAAACCAGTTAGCCGATGCGTTTGTTCGGTATTACATTACCTTTATCCTGTGCTGTAAGCAGGGAGGAAGATATCGTTTGTTTTAATTTTCCGAACGTTGTTCCGCCATCTGTTGTTTCGTTGGCAGTGTTTCCAGTTCCGGGCTCGGTTGTTACTCCTATTTGGATCTGTAACAAAATAATTAATTATTTATTAACGGCATTGATGCAGTAAATACGCTAAGTGGTTACCGACACGTGACTGCCATGTCAACGATATTTATACGGTGCTTTTGATTTTGCTTAAATGTAAGAAAAATAAAAAACACGTCGAGTTTTAAATCAAGGGGGAGGTTTAAAGATGTTATTCTGCTGTTTCCAAAAAGCACTCCTTTAACATCCTCCAACACTTCTTTAAAATGTTAAATAGAAACCCCTACCTTGTGATAGATCAAGTGAAAACCCAAGAAAAATGCAAATCAGCCATATAAGTTGAGAAAATGGATTGTCATGTTATAGATTCTTTTATTCTTAATAAATTACCTCAACTTCATTGAATAGGGTTGCCACCTCTCGCGATTTGATCGGGAAACTACCGAAATCGTACTATTTCTCCCGATTTTTGTGGAAAAATATTTTTTTTTGAAAAATAATTTGAATTGTAGCTAATTTTTAGATTTTATAACTAAGTCTGATCAAAAAGCTTTATTGGAAAGCAGTAAAAAATACCAAATTTGATCTTAAATTTATTGATAATAATAAGTTATTAATATCAAACACGTTAAGGACAATAAAAATGTTTAATTGATGTTAATTTATCAATAATTTTGACCTAAAATAAAATAAATATTTAAATTTTGAGTATTTATTTAATTACTAGAGGTGACCCGCGCGAACGGTGGTTCAGCTTTGAAACTTGATCATATGTATTTGAATGTTCAATGTCAATATTTAAAAAAAAACGCCTTCAGGTTTTATAAGTTTACTGTAATAATTGTTGTAATTTCATTTGTTTAATTAACACATTCTGCAAAAAGTTTATTAAAATTAATGAATTCTTATTGATTGTTCGGATTTTGATAAACCTTATCATTCTATCTATAAATTTATTCTAGATATCGTAAATATCCACGTTCGAAAAAATTTTTTGAATTTAATAAGAAAAAATAAGTGGATAACCGTTCGTTATGCTGAAGGGCGGATTGCGAATTTTCTGCGTCCCTTAATGGGATATCTTGTATCCACTCGTGTGTAAAGACCATCTCATGTTCCTTTCATAACGGAATTTCTCATATTTTGTCATTTCTAGGGGATCAGCAATGTAAATCCTTATGTGTCAGATGATGTCAGTTATCATTACAGGACCCCTTCTTTTTTCGTTTTCCTGCAACAGTGTTTCGAAGTATATATAATACAGAGCCGTGCATTTTTTAGTTTTAGACAGCAATTTTCTCAATGTATTATTATATATTGCGATTCAAGAATATTTATAAAACTATCGTAAATAGAACAGGAAAATATCAGAAAATCAGTGCTTAACAAATAAGAGAAACAATTTGGAGAGGCTATTACTTTTTAAAGTGGTGACGTGCAGCACGTGGCCACTTTTTGACATATGTGGTATGGGTGACATGCACGAAACGTCACAGTTTGAGAAGAATAACGTGCACGTGGTACAACAACTTTTTTGGTCTCTACGAAAAGGAAAATCCTGTTTTGTTTAGGGAACATCTTGGAAAAGGTAGGAATTGATATTTATCTTGAACTTTTGGAGACTGAAAACCAAAGCTTGGCGGTTTGTTAAAAGAAAAAACCCTGAAAGACAGATGTTCGGAAGTTTCCAAGGTACCGGTAGATTAAAAATTGTAGGTGGGTTCGTTAAGGCTATGCAGCCTCTCAAGCACCTCGAACAATAATGTCTTTTGTGCATAACCCTTAATCTCTTCGAGATCCGGGATTCCAAGACTTCGTACAAAGTTTATCAGTTTCCTGACATCGGAGGGCTTTAAGGAAACCCCTTCCAGTAACTTAAGCCTCTTGCAGAAAAGCGCTGTGCATTCGTAAAGCAAATGTTCAGTAGTTTCAGACCAAATTTTTCAGGTAATACCTCAGAGGGCAGTGTCCAGTGAGGAGTCCCATCACCAGTTTCAAGTCATTCTTTTCCAACTCGAAAAGCTGTTTAGCTTTCCTTGGCGAAAGGCTCACTAGCCATTTCGCCTGTCTTTGTCCTGGCACTTTATTCCAGTGAGATTTCATTTCATCTGTTTCCCAGCGTCGAATATTTTCTTTGAAGTGGACATTGGAGAGTCCTTAAACTCACATGAAAGTTACCTGGTTGTTTGCTGCCAGTTGTCTCAGGGATTGTTTACAGTCCCAAGTCAGCTTAATCTCACAAGTGTATGACTTCACAGCTTTTCATGCTGCTTGGCTATCTGATAGAATATAAATTTCTGCCCTTCGGGTGTCTCTTTTAGAGACTCCTGGGCACATATCTCTATGGCATGTTATTCTGCTTAATAGATGGTTGGGGTATTACCAAAAGGTTTTGAGAGCCTGAAATTTGACCCTATAACGTTCCCTCCAACCGTTTTATCCATCTTGGATCCATCAGTCTACCACACTGATGCATCCGTTCCTAGTTGAGGTCTGTTTTCTGTGTAGTGCAAATTTGGTAGTTGTTTACGACCACTTGAAACTGCATTTCGAAGTCGTACCTAACTGGTCGTACAAATTTTTTAAATTACCAATCCGATTTCCTGGTTTGGGATTTATTGTCTGGCTCAGTCTGAAGGCACTGATTGCTGTTTCTTTCATCACACATACGTGTAATGGTGCAAGATTAAGCATTACCTCTACAGCTGCAGTAGAGCACGTGAATATTGCCCCTGTAATTCCCAGACAAGTTAGTCGTTGCACTATCTGCAGCTTGGTTTGTGCCGAAATTTGTAAACGGTAAAAGGGTTCGATGATTGAACCAGTCGGGTCAATCTCGAAGAAACTACCAGACCTTTCTGCGGTGTTCCAGAAAAGTAAGTGAGTTTGTAAGAGAAACATCACCGACAAGACGAATTGCTCGTTTTTGGACGGAATCCAAAAGATTCATTGTATGTTTAGGAGCTACACTTCATATATGGGAGCAACATTCCAAAACAGGTCGTATCTGTGCCTTATAAGCTGATTGTAGTTCCAAGCATCGAGATTGATGACTTCATCGATATGGTTACGCCTGACATAATAATATTTTTGATTGTGAGATTTGATTTTCTGAAGAATAGGCATGGTTGGGTTTTATATGCATTAAATTTTACTAGGTTCTTGGATCGCCATTCTAAAATCCTGGCTGAGTTCTTATTTATTTTGTTTACATTCCCAACCCGTTCGTTTATTGATTTACGAGCTGGTATCGAAGCTCTGGAAGAGAAAGTGGTAGGAAGGGTATCAGAAATAACTCCATTGGCCACTACGTCAGAGATCTATCTGAGAACAAGCTGAATAACAAAGAACACAACTGGGGAGGCAAACCATAAGATGGGAGCTTGGCGAGGATTTCCTTGTGCCAAACACGATCAAATGTTGTGAAAATATCTATTGCCACTGCTAGGGTTTCATCAGATTTTCGACATTTATTTCATAAGGTTGTGAGTGTTTGGTTAACGTTTGGCAGAACAAGCATGAAAATAGGATTAATGCTCAGAGATGAGTAGTCTGAGAAGTACAACCGGAGTGACTCGGTTGGATAAAGTAAAGAATAGTGAGATAAGAGAATGCTGTGGTGTAAAAGAAGATGTGGTTACAAAGATAGATAAAGGAATGCTTAGATGGTTTGGACACGTAGAAAAGATGAATGAAGGGAGATTAACGAAACAAATTTATAAGGCGAGTGTGAATGGACGGAAGTCGGTAGAGATCAACATTGTTTTAGAGAAAGGCCAGGTCAAGAGTAACAACAACCGACGAGCATTTATGAGAGAACCGATGAAAGTAAAGGAAGCAAAAGATGTGTGTAAGAACCGTAGCAAGTTAAAGTATGTATGTATGGTTAACGATTTTGGTTTTCTGAGTTTTTTTAAGTTTAGAGTGAGGATTTCAACATTTATCTGGGTTGTCTGAATGCGCCCCCTTGTAAGGACGTCACATTCAAATATGACGTGGTATGCTGCTTTCTCCCCAACCTTATATAGACTCCAAAAAGATTCCCTTGTTATGCAGATAATTTTTCAGACAACAGTACCCGTAACGAGCCTTGTTATTAACCTGAGCTTTTTCCTGTTCAGCTCAAAGATCAGAGTAGCAAGTGCAAGGTATGATCGCCTCATAATTATCTTGCTGCCATGCCTCAGGCTATTGGTTTCTAGTCAACTTTACTTTTGCTGCCAGGTCCGTGACATTAGACATTAGATTTCGTTATGCCCACTCGGGGTTCAGGCCCCCAGCAACCTTGCGAGTTAGTCTGCCCTTTTGTTGCCTTCAATGCCCAACACCCAAGTTCAACTCGGTTGTGCTTTGCCAGGTTTACATACACTTTGACACATACATATTTAACTTGTGTAGATCAATTTTTTTTACTGTGTGCTTCGCAAGACATGTACGCCTATGATATAAATGGAAAATTTCTTTTTCGTTTTTTAACTTCAAAAACAACTCTCCATATAATATAAAATTATTGGTTGTTAGCATAATCATTTACATTCGTTTGTGAATTGTTAACGTCTTATTTATTTCAAATTGCTTTATCAGTAATCGTCACAAAATCAAAGCCCTGGATGTGAACCAAGTATAATTTCGAACGAATTACGCAAATCGAGCTGAAAATAAATTCCAGCTATTTTCAAACAAGTACATTCTATTCTTAACCACTTTAGATGAGAAACTGGACGTTTTTTTTTTGGGGATCGATATTTTCTTCCATTTTGGCATTAGTGCCGTATATGATGGCGGAATATTTCGGTTTGTGAAAAATAGTGAACGTTGAATATAAATTGATATTAGACAAAATGAGATAATTTACGAAAGTGGGTGTGAGTGTTGGTTTATTAATATAGGATTTGAATAATAAGAGGCTGAAACAGAATTAAAAAGTATTATCTAAAAGAAAGTTACAGAATTTGTTGTATAAACTTCGGTAATTGTATGGATGTATGCATCTAAATAACAATCATCTTCAACGGGCTTATAAAGATTTTTTTAATTTCTGGATCACCAAGCACTTTTTTGGATAAAGTCTAAAAGAGTTTAAGAAGCTCCCCCCTGTGGATACGTGGAAATTGGAATAGATCCCAAGGTATGATATATCTGTCGTAAAAGGCGACTAAAAGACTTTCAATCCGAAGTGTCATGCGACCCGTGCAAGGCGGTGGAGGAGCACCGGGCGAAATCCTGTAGTACAGCCTTAGTCCTGTGCAGGAGGCACCTCAGGGCCGGACAACCGCTTCCCCCATACTTGTTAACTACAAAGAAGAACTGAGAAAGCTAGTAGACCGTAATCACGTCAAACTGATACAGGTTCCAGGACGCCAGGAAGTTGCAGGTAATGAGGAAGTGGACAAACTTGCAAAAAGAGGTTCGGAAAAACACTAAAACTACTGGAAAAGCATACTACGAAACAAACACGGAAAATAATACATCAAAGGACCGTGCCATAAAAAGACGGCAGAACAGGAATCAGCTAAGAATCACTTATTTCTTTTTCAGGTGCCGTCTTCGTTGCGAAGGTTGGCAACCATCAATGCTATGTGTATTCTTAAAACAGCAGATCTTAACAACTGATCCGTACCAGTCACGCAGATTCTTCAACCACGAGTGACGTCTTCTTCCGACACTTCTTTTTCCTTAAATCTTTCCCTGTATTATCAGTTGTAACAAGCTGTCTTTGAACCCCTCATAAAATGTCCCAGATACTGTAATTTACATTTTTTAATGGTCAGAATTATTTCTCTTTCTTTGTTCATCCGTCTTAGCACTTCAATATTTGTTATTCTCTCTACCCAGCTAATTTTTAGTATTCTCCGGTATGTCCAGTGTTCGACAGCCACTAGTCTTCTTATATCTTCTTTCTTCAGGGTCCGTCCGTCCGAAGTCCGTCGAGATAGTGTGTTGGAGTTCGTTGAAAAACTGTGTCGGAGGCCATTGAGACTCTTTGTCGGAGGCCGTTAAAAGACTGTGTCGAAGGCAGTTGAGTGACTGTGTCCCGATGTACCTCTGTCTGTCCTTTTTATCTACGTCCCCCAAGTCGTTAGTTTTATAACGGTTCGTAGAGAATGCGTCACTTGGTGGAAAGGAATTTAGAGTCATAAAGATTAACATCGGTACTACGTGAGTAGATGAAAAGGAAAGGAGCTTCTGGTCGTAAAGGTTAGGCTCGTATACGTGCATTATTGAAAAGGAAAATTTTACGGGTTGCACTCTGGGAGTGCCGGCAGAAGTGAAAACTTAAGTATTAACGTTGTGCGCCCTGCGCCGCCTAAACGAAACAGCCGGCGCAGGCATACATTTTCGCCGCGCCGTAGAAAGAGAGGGGGATACTCCCTCTCCTACGCCACGCCAGCTGTCTACTCTCCATCCGTCTTACGAATTTTCGATCAGGTCACGTGTCCTGACGCGAGTTTAACATTTTTTACCCATAACAAAAAAAGTGTAAAACGCCGCTAAAGAAGTTTTCACTTCAAAAAATATTATTTTTAATCTGAAAAATATTGTCTCCAGATTTCCATAGTTTATGAATAATGCATTATTTTTATTAACGCTTTATTATAAATCATATATTAAACATCAGTACCAGATTTGAATGTTTTCGATTTCTTTCTTCCGCTTTTTGTTTGATCTTCTTTTAATATGGCGCTTTTCTTCCTACCTCGACTTTTTCGTTTTCGGCTACCTCGTTTTCGGTTTTGTCGCTTTTGGCTACGTCGTCTACGGCTTCTGCTTCTATTTTTTCTTCGTCTTTGAGCCTCCGTTATCGGCAAACCAAAACCTAATTTAAACCTTCCCCCGTTCTCTTTGATCAGACCAGCTTTCAGTCCAGTTTTTAATGATTTTTTAACACAAATTGATGCATTTTTTAACGGCTTCTTGCACTGATAAATTATTTGATCTAAAATTTTGTCGGGGGGAGAACCATTAGAGTCATTAAAACACGCTATGCTGTCCATAACATCTGCTAAAAACGACACCTCTCCTTGGACCATTTTAATGCAGCAAAAGCAGAACTTAATCAATAAACTAATGAAAAGCACTTAAATTTTGAATTTAGCTACTAAATTAATTTGTCAAAATGACATAAAAAATGTACTTGAATTTGTCAGTTTGTTGAATAAGGTTGCCAAGTTACCAGTCAAGAAAAGTCGCATTTTATATTGCTCCAGTGAAATACATCCGTCTTACGAATTTTCGATCAGGCCACGTGTCCTGACGCGAGTTTAACATTTTTTACCCATTACAAAAAAAGTTCACAGCGTGCCATAAAAAGTTATCACTTCAAAAAGGAACAGAACTTAGGGTCGTAAAGGTTAGGGTAGTATACGAGCTTTTTTAAGAACGACAAGACTTGGGATTAAAAAGGTCTTTAGTGAAATTAGAAATTAGACGTTGGAATTTTGAGGATTCAAAAATGAAAAAGTTTTGTTACGTCGTCTGTGCTGCAACTCTTTTAGTTGTTCGAATATCATTAAGAAAATCAACATACATGTTGCTTAAAAATACTAACATCTGTGAGTTTACAGAGATTAAAAACAATTCCACATAAAATATAATAGAAAGGTTCATGAAATCAGTTGATACAGTCACAAAGAAATTTGTTGATTTGATCTATTTTATAATTTGCGTTCTATTTTTTTTTTTTTTTTGGTAGTATTACATACGAGGTATTTGAATTTTCAATATCAGATCGTTTGTTTGACACATTTTTCCCTATGCTTAGTTATTCGGATTCTTTCGTTCGTATTTTTTTCAGTATCGTTTGTTTGATAATATTAATTAATTTAGGGGTATGAACGGATGATTTACAATATTCTGCAAGACTTGTAGGATTTTTCAATGTTTTAAGTGGGTTGTGTATGTTTTTTCAGTCCCTATTATAATGAGACATTCTTTGTTTTAAGTACCTACCTGTTTGTCCTATGTATACTTTGTCACATTTAGTACATGGTATTTTGTAGATAATGTTGGTTTCAGCTTTTTTGAGGTGTTAGTTTTAATCTCGTGAAAAATTATTTTTACTGCGTTTTCGCATTTCATGCTAATTTTAAAATATCCATGCTCTAGCACTTTGACTAATTGCGGTGTTAAACCTTCTTCATAATATGGTAGTTTGAAATATTTGTCCTACAGTAGTGCTGTTTTTTTTGTATTTTCACTGTTGGAATATACTAAATTTTTTAACTTAGATTAAGGATAGCCAGTTCTTTAGTAACATTGTTTCAATAAGTTTGAGGTTTTGGTTTTTATAAATATTATTTGCTAAGTGTGTGGCTCTGTGTTTGATATTGTTTATAATGTTTAATTTTTTGTCATGGGATATGCAGAGTGGTAGTTTATAAATGTATGTTTTTTTTTTTTTATGAAAATAGTCGCAAAAAAGTGGACCTATCGTGTGGGCCACGGACGGCCAGCATTGCGACTATTAGAAGGGGAAGGGATTATAGAAAGGAAAGTAGCGCAGCAGCCCTGTAAAAGAAGGATTCTTGATAAAGATTGGTCCTTGTAGTGTCAAGCTTGAGAGTAAATGTGTGAGACTGATCAGCGTGCCGAGTTCTTCGGACGAATGTGGCCAATGGTGGTACAAGAGTTTTTATTTCTCTGGAGCATCTGCCATGGAAATATCTGTAGAGCAATGACTGGTCTGCAACTCTTCTTCTATGTTCTAGAGGGTGAAGGGTATCTGTGAAAGTTGAGCTGGTTATCAAGCGAATGGCTCTTTTCTGAATGGAATCTAGAAGACGAAGAGAATGCCTTGGTGCTGAACCCCAAATGTGCGAGCAATACTCCAGTAGAGGTCGGATTTGAGCCTTGTACGTCGTCAACAGTTGATCAGGAGTAAAAAACTTTCTGGCTTTTCACAGTCATTTCACAATCATTTTCTTTCTATAATCCCTTCCCCTTCTAATAGTCGCAGTGCGGGCCGTGCGACTATTTTCAGTATTTGGCTCCCGATGAGAGACAGTCGCTCGAGAGGTTGTTTCGCTCTCTCTCTAATGGGCGGGGCTAACGCCTGAGTCTCGAACCCGACCCTTCCACACTTCTCTCGCCGCGTGCTGTTGTCAGCCTTTAAATAAATTACCAAAAACTCCATTACGTCTCAATTGATTTCAATCCTAACTTTATATCGATAAAAAAAAAAGAAAGTCTACATGTTATCGAGCCGTTTGAAAAATAAATAGCTTCTAGAGAAAAACGTCACGATTCTGCATTAAAAAAAGGACCTTTTCGACATTATTATTACTACTATAAAGATATTGTTAACCGAGCATCGCCTGTTGCCTATGTTTTTTCCCATTTCGAAATTCATCAGTATTATCGCCCTTGCCATTTTGCCACGATCAAAAAAGACGTCGACGCAGAATTTATAGCTAATATACTGCGGGAGATTATCGCTCAAAATCGATAAGCACATTCCATTCAAACCGATCGCAATAATCATTAACGTGCGAAAAAAATGTCAAACTCATGTGGACATATAAGGATTTCGGGACGGATGTTTCCAAAAGCGTTAATCTTAACACTGAGTATTTTGAAAAGTAAAAGCAGCACACCTTGGTAATTCAAAATTACATTCAATTTCAAGGGACGACGTGGAAGACGAAACGGCTGAACACACACTATCTTCATGCCTCTGCTTATGAAGAATAAGGTTCAACATATTTGGTTTTACCAATTTAGAACCTTACCGATTTCAAGGAAATCTCACCCCATATAAGCATATACTTCGAGAAAAGAACTCGATTGTGCGTTGAACTGTAACCTCTAGGGGTGAGCCACAATAGACCTATTAAGTGTCGCAGTAGATGGTCGACCTACGACCCACTCACATAATACCTAATCTAACACTTAGGTACTATTTCAAAAATTAAGGCGCAAACCGTGGTTATTCAAAATTAAATTTAATAACTTCGGACATTTGCAAAAATACATACAAAAAATCTTTCTTTTACGTCTGTTTTTGAAGTTTATTTGAATAATAAGCTTCGTCTATTTTGTATCGTTGTCAATGACAGCTATAAAAACGATTCGTTTAAAATTACAGTTTAAAGAGTTTGTTAGAAGATAAACAACCTTGTGCAGTATCTGCGATATATTTTCGTTGAAAGTACGCACTATTATAGCACCCTCACACAGCAGAAGAAAAAGGTATTTATTCATTTAATATTATAGTGCTAGCACCGCCAATCAACGCTCATCAGAAAGGATGATTGGAATGAAGAAAAGCATTTTGGTAAGTGCATGTTCAAATTACGTTCCTTTTTTCTTTCTTCACAATTTATATAAAATATCACTATAACTTTGGTACTTTAAAATTAGAAAAATGAATCAAGCAAGGAATTTAATTGAACAAAAGGTAGTGCGGGTACCAGTTTTATTGCACTATAAATACGGATTATTCCATTCGCACTGAACGTGTTAAAAACCTGTATAAGAAGTACCTATGGTCCACAAAGACGAAAGTCGCATAAGGACTATAGTTCAAGCAGACAAAATCGGTAGCAAAAGTTAGCTTTAGATAAAATTTCCGAAGGAATCTTTGCTCGAGGATGCCGCTTTACTATTATCAACAAACTCCTTTCGAGCAGCGACGACAGCGACAAACCGGAGATGCAAAAAACCTCATCCGCTGGGGACGACCAATTATAATCGAATTTATCCTACAAATTATTTATTGCGATGTGTATTTACGGCTAATTTGATCTTTATCGATCAAATATTTGCGTGCAAACTGACTTTATGCTGCAAAGATAACTGTTTTGAAAATAATCAATTAAAATTAAATTAATGCGTCTCCAGCAGCAATTTCGAAGACATCACCGGAATTTAAAATATAAAAACTGTATTATAATGAAACACCCTGTAAACTAAAAAAAGATATACTATAGCAAGGAAAGCTTTTTATTCGTACTGTCCAAATTTCAACGAAGATCGCCCGATGCTTGAATGTAATTCTGGCAAAACGATACAAAACGAGTAAAATGAAATTGTACAGTAGGAAAAGATGAAATAAGCTGGCTGTAAATTCTATTTGAGGATCCAACTTATTCTATACGTGTTCGAATATTAAATTTTAGCGCAGTGCATCAGTTGGAATAAATTCTCTTTCAATCTTTACATCTCATAGGCTGTAAAATGTGTTCAATGCATTTTCCCGGGCACTACGCCGAAGTAAAACTAAATTCGAAGGCAAATTAAGGACGCATTTACCATTCAGTGATAAGACCTATAATAACATATGCATGTGAAACATGGACGATGACAAAACAAAACGAAAATCGTCTTAAAATCGCAGAAAAAAGAATTCTTAGAAGGATTTATGGACCAGTTAAGGACAACAACACACAGCAATACAAAATAAGAACTATTATAGAGTTGAAAGAACTACATAATAAACAGCCAGATGTAGTGAAAATAAAAAAGTCAGAAAGATTGAGATGAGCCGGCCATATTAAGAGACAGAATCCACGTGTCATCAAGTTGATATGGGAAGAGACCCCGGAAGGAAAACGACCGCTGGGAAGACCAAGGATGCTGTCGACGCGACGGCAAGCAACAGGGAGAAGTTAGAAGAAGAAGAGAAGGTGAAGTAGGATGATAAGCAATTCCTGCCTCTGCTAAATTTCGCCGTGTCTCGATGAGATGTTGATTCTTCGATAGCTAGGTTTGGTCGCTGTTCTAGTTGTCCTACTTTACTGTAAGTTGCCGGAACTGTGGGTCATAGTATGGTCATCCTGGCCATTACACGTGGATGTGTTTTTAATGAAATTAAACACTATATAATTACCCTGTTTAGTATATTAAAATTATATATATAAAGACGCCATTTTGTCGTATATTAAAAATTATTATTATTATTATTATTATTATTATTATTATTATTATTATTATTATTATTATTATTATTATTAGTATTATTATTATTATTATTATTATTATTATTATTATTATTATTATTATTATTACATATCAATGAAGGCTGAGGTCTGAGCCTTACAAAATCATACATAAGTAAACAAAATATACAATGTTTAATAATTTTTAAACGAGATACAAATTAGGAGTGTAATAAATATTCGTCGATTTTATTTTTAAACATGTTAACTGATAATGCTGTAACTGTAAATTGTTCCAGAAGATAAACACATGATCAATTATACAAATTCAGGTCTCTTTTATCTTTTAGAATATTGTCACTGGCTGTCGACCTAAACTGTATTTCATCCTTAATAGGATTCACATTTTATTCTATTACTGCAGTAAAAATGAACATTTTTGTTAAGACTCAAAAATTAATGCTACATGGAGAACCAAGTGAATAATTGGTTGCCTATAGCACGCGTCTATCGGCTGTAATAATGGGGTTTTTTAATCAAGGAATGGTTTGGAGAAACATTCTACAGTTGAAAATAACGGAATATTCAACAGATGCGCTGAAAAGATAATATTTCAGCGGATTTACGAACGAGCAGAGGACCTAATGATGGAGGAAAGTGGAGACAGATTGTAAAGTCAGCAAAGACCTACACTGGGTTGTAATGCTACAGAGAAAGAAAATTAAGGGCACAATCTATAAAGGTAACAAAGATAAATAAACTTCTGGACAAAATCAACGCAACAATATGAAATTATCCACAAAATTATTCTTTATCTCTATGCATATTTTGTCTTGTTAATGACAGCCATAAAAACAATTCGTTTGGATTTACAGTTTTAAATATGTTGTTATAAGATAAACAATTTTGTGCAGTAGGTATTTGCGATATATTTTCTTTGAAAATAACCTTATAAATTGCTCGTTTTTTGAAAAAATACGTTTTTTGTGGTAAACTGTTTAATTTTTGACTCCAAAAGATTAATGGAGCAAGGAATTTAACTGAACAAGAGGTAGTGTAGGCATCAGTTTCATTGGATAAGGGATATTGTCAAAAATAGGTTGCAATTTTATTAGGCAAAAATTTACCCTTTAATTTAACCAATGAAAAAAACAGAAAAGAATAGAATTTTGTTTGACCAAGTTACACTTATGTTTTTGGCAAGTCACTTAAATAAAAAATAATTTTTAAAAACGATTAAAAATATACACCTTAACCATCACAAACATGCATAGAAAATGTTCACAAATCGAAATACGCAACGTGAAATTTTAAATTTGATCAAGACCCATTATCGAGAAGTTGGGGTGGATACCAGAAACACACAGGGTGTTTCAAAAAAAAGCTGACCCCATCTCTAGGATAGGTAGAAAACTGAAAAATAATTAGGGTTTGCTAAGTAAAAAATTATCGTAACGCCATCCGTATTCAAGATAAAGGGGTTTGAAGAAAAAAAATCTATACACAGTTATTAAGATTTTGCCGAAACTACTGGAAACATTATAATGAAATTTTATACGATTGTTTCAGAAGCTGATACATCCCATAAATTTGTTTTTATATCTGACTCTCATAGAGAGCGCTAGTTACGCGGTTCGTACCAAGTAGTATTGTATATAATTTATTTAAGGTTAGATTTATTAATCAAAATTTTAAGTAAACTTAAACATCATTCAATTTTACACCAAAAAGGTATTCTTAGTAAGACTCGATACTGTGTACCGTTTTCGGAATATTTTAGTTTGAAAATTATGAAGTAATAACCGATGCTGGTATAAAGTAATGATTAAGTTATTAATTAGTATGCATTATGTGAATTAAAAATTTTTTTGTCGCGTAAATGAGACCTCATCGATAAAACGGATACTTGATAAAAAAAGGGATTGAGAGCTTTCCTTTCTTGTAACGTTTCACAAAAACCACTCTAACCGGTAGATCGTCTGGCAAGAGCTCCTGGGCTTGACTGTAAAGATAAGGATGTAGATGCTGCTTTTTAAGTATCCCCCAAGTACTTGAAGAAGACGTATTTGTTTGTCTTGCCATATTTCTTACGCTAACTCTTGGATCTTGATCAACTAAATTTAAAAAAAATATTTTCTGTATTAATGGTTCTTGTTGTTCTTGGCCAACCAGAATTTATTTTTTTTGGTCTCACATTCCCAACTTCTCGACAACGTCCTTTAATGGCTCTAAATGTATTTTTACTTAGTTTTGGTTTTCTACGTATCCTAAACACGGGGTCACCTTTTTAAAAATACCCTGTATAGAATATACAGGGTGATTCTTTGGGAGTTCCAATGAGACATTTTAGAGAAACTTGGCATAATTAAAATCTGAAAATTTAAGGTGAAAGGTTTTCAGATATGACAAATTGTTCTAAAATATTTAGAGCCACTAACTACTTCCGGTTATACCGTAATATAAGTTAAATATAAATTGCTTATTTTAAATAAAATATATTATTATTCGATAAAGCTTCTCTTGGTGATTCTCCCAATATAGGGTTTTGCTACCTTACACTGAGTGTTTTACGAGATATGACCATTTGTATTACGAAAAAGTCACCAAGAGACGATCGACCAGGTCATCGGGTGAAACTCCAGAGACATCAAAGACAAAGACGGCTAAAAGAGATACTGGAGAAAGAGGTGGAGAGTTATGATCAAAAAGTTTGATGAAGGCAGATATATGTAGGTCCTACGCCCCTTTTTAGGTATTAAAAGATTTAAGTCTTTTTTTATATAAAATGATAGTTAATATTTTTATATGTTGTTATACTTAAACCATTTTTATCACGAAAAAGTCACCAAGAGACGATCGACCAGGTCATCGGGTGAAACTCCAGTGACATAAAAGACAAAGACGGCCAAGAGAGACACTGGAGAAGGAGGTGCAGAGAGATGGAGAGTTCTGATCAAAAAGTTTGATGGAGACAGATATATGTCGGTCCCACGCCCCAATTCAGGAATTAAAGGATTTAAGTCTTTTTTTATTTAAAATGATAGGTAATATTTTTAAAAATATTTTATAAAATTAAGCAGCTGTTGTTGTACACAAACGAGTTACATTAATATTAAAGTCTCGTAATAAAAATGCGTGTTACGTAGGAAACGAATAAAGGTATTTGTGCTCTTTTAAATTGTGTCAATGAAGCCATTTTGGGACTTTATAACTCGAGTAGGTCGTTACATCCATGACAATGTTTGCTCGAACGTCTTATCGAGTGGCCTACAAGTGAAATAATCGATTCCGACATTTCTGAAGCGTCGTTCACGCGTGTAAAAATTTATCGGGTACATAAAAAAAGAATAGACTTGCAAACTCCGAATGAATAACATATGAATTACATATTATGGTATTCAAGATAGATTTACACTAAAACTGTAATAGGAGGGTATCTGTACACTTAAGATATTTACAAAAAAAAGCTTACGATATGGTGTTTGGGTATCCCTAACTACAAATCAACTATTTTTGGCTTTTTTGTATGTCTGTTCGAGCATCGTGCAAAAAGTACCGGACCGATTTTGATGAAACTTTTTGTGTTTAAAAGCTTATAATTAGTCTTAAAAACTGGTAGTTATATATTTTTTACTTTGCTAAAATGTCAATAGCCGCCAAACATGTTGTGCATATATGCGGTTTCTGTGATTTATTTTATATTCAGCTCATCCTACCACTATTATAAACGCCAAAATTTGTAAGTATGTATGTATGTATGTTTGTATTACAAACAAAGGCGGCTGTGACGGAGAAATTAAACGCAGACTGACCATAGCACGTAACTCAAAAAAAAAACTAACTCGAATATGGAAAGACAATATCTCAACGCAACAAACTGAAATTATTAAACTTCTTGATCTTTCCTATTGCCACATATACCTCTGAGACCTGGACTTTAAAAATGGCCAATCGAAGAATAATAGACACCGTACTAACGTGTCAATTCTTAAAAAATTAAAAACCACCACAAGGCTATCATCCAGTATAAGCCAATCATACCTACGGTATTTTGGACACATTTCCAGAAGAACGAATGGACTGGAAAAACTTATTGTAGAGGGATAAATCAATGGTAAACGAGCAAACGAGTCTGGTAAGATCATGGCTATAGTTTTTTGGAATTTTGCAGGTGTTATTTTCGTGGATTATTTATCGCATGGGCGCACCACAACAAGTAAATATTATGCTAATTTAATACCAAGTACGTGAAGTGATCAGAGAAAAGAGAAGAGAAAAATTGAGCTCTTGAGCTTCATGCAAGATCGCTCCTTACATGTGACAGTTGACGGTATTTCTTCTGATGCGTTTAAAACTAATGCCGGGGTCCCCCATGGTTCCATCCTGTCCCCCACCTTATTTCTTTTACACATCAACGACCTCTTGAAAACCACCACAAACCCCATTTATAGTTTCGCAGACGATAACACACTTGTCTCAACTTTCACATCCTATCGATCACTTTCGGTGAATGATACAAATAGACTCAGGCAGGAACAGGTTAATTCCATCAATAGAGATCTTAAAGCAATCGTCGAGTGGGGAACCAACAATCTTGTTCAGTTCAACGCCCAAAAAACACAAAGTGCCACGTTTTCCAAGAAAGTGAATTCCTCAAATCACCCCATCACAATGTCCGGAAATACCCTTGAACCAAGTCCCTTCATCTCAATTTTGGGAGTCACGGTGTCCAATAATATGTCTTGGCATGACCATGTTGCTAACATCGCAAAGTCGGCAAGCCAGAGGCTAGGTTTTCTGTGGAAAGCCAGAAAGTTTTTTACTCCTGATCAACTGTTGACGACGTACAAGGCTCAAATCCGACCTCTACTGGAGTATTGCTCGCACATTTGGGGTTCGGCACCAAGGCATTCTCTTCGTCTTCTAGATTCCATTCAGAAAAGAGCCATTCGCTTGATAAACAGCTCAACTCTTACAGATACCCTTCACCCTCTAGAACATAGAAGAAGAGTTGCAGACCAGTCATTGCTCTACAGATATTTCCATGGCAGATGCTCCAGAGAAAAAAGAACTCTTGTACCACCATTGGCCATATTCGGCCGAAGAACTCGGCACGCTGATCAGTCTCACCCTTTTACTCTCAAGATTGACACTACTAGGACCAATCTTCATCAAGAATCCTTCTTTTACAGGGCTGCTACGGAATGGAATAAGCTTCCAAAATCAGTTTTTCCAGAGAACTATGACCTACAACAACTTTTTAAAAAGCGTGTCCACAATCATTTCCTTTCTATAATCCCTTCCCCTTCTAATAGCCGCAGTGCGCGGCCCACACGACTATTTTCATAAAAAAAAAAAAAAGGTGTGCTCTTCCACCAGGACGACGCTTCGGCCCACAAGAGTTGTGTTGCAACGGCTGCCATTCACAATGCGGGATTTAAAATTTTTGATCAACCTCCTTTTTATCCAGATTTGGCTCCCGGCGACTACTATCTATTCCCAAAATTAAAAGAACATCTTCGTGGAATCCGCTTTACTGATGATAACGTAGTGATGTCGGCGGTAGTTAAATGGCTGAAGACTCAAAGTTCTGAATTTTTTTCAAAAGGGTTTGAAACACTTAAACACCGATATCATCATCACTCAACTATAGTAGTCCACTGCTGAACATAAGCCTCTCGTTTATTTTGCCACTCTGCTCTATCTTGAGCCATTTGTATCCAATTACCACAGATTCTTTTGATGTCATCGGTCCATCGTGTGGGGGGGCGCCCTCTACTACGATAAGCTTCGTGCCTCGGACGCCACTCCAATAGTTTTTTAGACCATCTTCCGTCAGTTCTTCTAGCTACGTGGCCAGCCCAGTTCCACTTTAAAGTTGTTATTTTTTCGATTACATCTATAACACCTGTTCTTTGGCGAATAATCTCATTTGGTATTCGGTCTCTGAGGGAGATACCCAGAATAGCCCTCTCCATCGCCCGTTGGGTGACATGCAGTTTCTTTGCTGACTTTTTTGTAAGCGTCAATGTTTCGGCTCCGTATGTCATCACTGGTAATATGCACTGATTGTATACTTTTCGTTTTAGACTGATGGGAATATCCGACTTGAAAACATACTTTAATCTTCCAAAGGATGCCCACCCCAAGCCTACTCTCCGGAGAAGTTCGCACGTCTGGTTGTCCCGTCCTATTCGGATCTCATGACCCAAATATTTGTAGGCGGTGACCTGTTCAATAGATTTGCTTCCAATAGTTATGTTTTTACTGGGGACTAGGTTTGTCATAACTTGCGTCTTTGCAAAGTTAATTCTTAGGCCAACTTCCCTTGAAGCATTGTATAATTTTTCCAACATCATGGACGCTTGATCTATACGGTCGGTGATAAGGACGATATCGTCTGCAAATCTTAAGTTATTTAATCTTTCACCGTCTATATTTAGGCCCATTTCCCCCCAGTCGATTTTCTTACAGACATATTCGAGCAGTGTGGTGAACAGCTTTGGAGAGAGGGTATCTCCTTGACGTACACCTTGTTCTATTCGGAATGTTCTTGTGATTTTATGTAATCTTACACACGCCGTTGCTTTCTCGTATATACCCTTAATCAGTGCAATGTACCTGTAATCAATTCTGCATTCTGTTAATGATTTGAGCATATGTTGTTGGCTGATTGAGTCAAAAGCTTTTTCATAGTCTACGAAAACAAGGATGAGAGGTTTATTATATTCTGTTGATTTTTCTGTAAGGGTCTTGATTGTATGTAAATGGTCATTTGTACCGTACCCTGCTCGAAATCCTGCCTGTTCTTTCGGCTGGTAAAAATCTAATTTTGGAGTTAGGCGTTTAGCAATGATCTTCATAAATAGTTTATACAAGTGGGATAGGAGACTAATGGGTCTGTAATTTGCTAGATTACCAATGTTCCCCTTCTTGTGCATTATTACTATAGTGGCGTTGTTCCACTTTGAAGGTGTTACTCCTTGATGTAGACATTCATTAAATAATTTACATAGGGCTTTAATAACTATGTGTCCACCTTCCTTTACTGCCTCTATAACAATTTCGTCTTCTCCTGGTGACTTATTATTCTTCATCTCAGACACCGCCTTTCTTACTTCACAGTAGGTTATGTCTGGTACATCTTCAGAGCCCTGGTTCAGTATTCTTGGGATAGGTACCTCTTCTTCATCTGGTTTTCTATAAAGTTCTTCATAGAAGTCTTCGACAATTTTTACAATTTCATCCTTGTTGGTAGTCACTTGCCCTGCCTTATTTCCTAGTTTGCAGATGTTGTGTTTTCCCACTTTTAAATTTCTACGTAAAACTTTAAGACTCTTGTTGTTTTCAATCACTGTATTTATTTTCTCTGTATTAAATTTTCTGGTATCTTTTCTTATAGCCTTTGATATTTCTTTATTTAGTTGTCTTAGTTCCTCGTTGTTTGTGGTGTATTTGTTCTTTAGCTCTCTTCTTTTCGTTAGTAGCTGTTTTGTGCCTCTAGACAGTTTTTCTTCTTTTTCTCTTCTCTTTGGTTCATATCTTTTACGTGTCTCTTGCAAGGCTGTACATATTTTTTCATTTAAATTCTCAACGTCGGTTCCCAGATTTTCAATACCGTCTAAGTCATTTTTTAGAGCCTCTCTGTATTCATCGGAATTATTTATGGGATTCCATCTTTGGTTTCGTACTTTCGATATCAGCTTAGATCTTTCTCTCTTTATATTGATTTCTATTATTGCTCTTACCATTCTGTGATCACTACCAATTGAGATACTATTAAGAACCTGGACGTCATGCACAATATGCTTATTATCCGAGACGATGTAATCTATCTCATTCTTGGTAGTACCGTCTGGGCTTGCCCAAGTCCATTTTCTATTTGGCTTTTTTTTGAAAAAGGAGTTCATTGCAAATAGATTGTGCTGCAATAAGTAGTCTAAAAGCATAGTTCCTCTATCGTTTCTGTTACCGAATCCAAACGACCCCATCGCTGTTTCGTTGTCGTCTGCCTTATGTCCTAATTTGGCATTGAAATCTCCGATAATAAAAGTAAAGTGCGTGCGAACCTTTTCTATTGCTTTGGTGATGTCTTCATAAAAGTTCTCCATTTCATCTTCACTATGCGTGGATGTTGGAGCGTAGACTTGTATTATTTTAAGACTGTATCGATCGTTCAGTTTTAGTACCATAAATGCGACTCTCAGGCTAACATATTCAAACTGCACTATGCTATCTTTATGTCTCTTGTGAACTAAAAAGCCTACGCCTCCTTCCGACATATTTTCATCGCCTTTGTAGTACAGCACATTTCCAGACTGCAGTGTCATCTCTGCTTCACCTTTTCTTCTTGTCTCGCACAGGCCTAGAATATCCCACTTTATATGAGAAAGTTCATTTTCTAGTTCTAGTATTTTCTGATCCGATCCAAGTGTTCTAGTGTTGTAAGTGGCTATTAGCAATTTTCGTCTACTGTGGTAGCCTGATCTACTCCGGGGATTCTTCGCACCCTCTGCATTCTGTCTTGTCCGATTGCTACGTAACCGGGGATCTTCATGCTGCCGGAGACTGGGGGCCGTGGTAAAGTTTGTGACATCATTTATACGAGGTTTTTAGCCTTTTCCTATCACGCTGGCCAGGCGGGTTGATAGGGGGTAAGGAATATTTAGAGCAAATGGTATAGGTTTGGTAAAGAGCTGAGGGTAGAACAATGGTTTCCCCCGTATGGTATTGGGAGATAAACCAAGGCTAGCGTCTGGCAGGGGCGCATCCCTGAAGTAGATCTGTTATCTGTCGGGTTCACAGATAAGTATCTACCCGCTACCTATTCTACCCGCTACCTATTACCGATATACCAAGTGTATAAACGTTGCAGGTGAGACTATGTTGAAAAATAAATTACTTTCATTCTTCTCATGTATTTGCTTCTATGTTAGGGACAACAATTCGTGAACTATCCTCGTACTGTGCAATTCTAAATCAATCAATTCTGAATCTAAAAAGATCTTACAAACTAAAAACGGTTTAGTTGTTTTTTGTTTTTTTATAATGTTCGAAATAATTCGAGCGTCTCTCAGGGAACTTTCCAACAGGATTTTATCTTTTCTGAATTAACTTGTACCGCAGACCTTGTTGTTGTTCATTTCTCATTTCTCTAATAATGTCGAGCACTTTTGGAATTTCTGGGCCGTAGATTTAATCAGATTAGTAGTTAATTAGATAAAAAGCACAAAAAAAGGGAAAATGTTACTGCCCGCCTGTCTGGATACTAATGAATGTAGATTAAGAATGGCATACCGGGGCGATATTACTTTTAATTTACTAATACCAGGTCAGACGATAAAGTACTAGGATAATGCTACTTTATTATCAAAATAGTACAATCTAGCTATGCTATGGAAGCCATTCAAAGAAGAAATCGTGGATGTTACTATAAAAAGATGTAGGTTAAAGAATTTTTGTGAACAAGTTCAAAAAACAGTGTAAGAAAAGAAAAAAGTATGGTGGGTTATCTACAAAAGACAATCAAAGAACGCAAAAGGCAACGATTGAAGATGTTAACAAGGCAAGGAATAAGTTTAAAAGATTAAAATGTGTGACAAAAGAGGTTGTGGTAAGAAAGAAGAAGAATGATAAATATCAATTAAATAGAAGGTTATTTGACGACTACTGAAACAACATTAAATTCTTCTGGTCAATAAGAACAGCCAGAGGTAAAAATACGACCTCGCTAATGGAAAAAATCAGAAACCAAGATGGTAGACCTGTGTGAGACCTGTTATGAACTACGCTGTAGAAACAAGAGCCGAAAACTCCACAACAAAAAGGATTATCCGTACAGCAGAGATGAGGTCTCTAAGATCCATCCACTAAGGGACGACAAAAGAAACGAAGACATCCGAGAACTTTGCGATGTCCAAGACATAGTTAGATGGTCCCGAAGGTGTAGTTCTTAAAAGACTCACCTGGAACGCCCACTTGGAAAAAACAATAAACAAAGCCAGGTTTTCTATCTGGTATTTTAGAAGAGTATGTGGCAAATCTTGGGGAATGAACCCCAAACAGATTTAATGGATTTATCAAACAATGATAATATCTATGGTCACGTATGGTTCAGTAGTCTGGTGGACCAAAGGGTTACAACAGACAGCTAGAGCAAAGCTTGCTGGCCTTCAGCGGCTGGCATGCCTGGCCATAACTGGAACTATGTCCAGCACACCAACGGCAGCGATGGAACACCTCCTACATCTTTCTCCCCTAGATATTCTCTTAGAAGGGGAAGCCAGGATAGTCTCCTACAGATTCCTGTCTTTGGAAAAGCAAATTAATGGAGCGCAATTCGGGGATCTTTCCGAGATACTGAGTGAAACAAAAAACCACCAAATTCTCGGGATGGTTCCTGACTTGTTAGCCACAAAAATACATGTAATAAAGTCGTTCAAAGTCCTTTTTCCGAAGAGAGACGAATGGGTGAGAGGACAAATCCTTTTCCCAGAGACTGAATACGTAATGTACACAGATGGCTCGAAAACCTCAGATGGAGTTTGGGCCGGTGTTTTCAGCAGGAAACCAAAGATTGAAATATCTACCAGTCTTGGCAGGTATGCTACAATCTTTCAGACTGAAGTCTTCGCTATCGAATTGTGTGCAAGAGAGTTGACCAACGGACCTCTAGCAAACAATAGTCCCGAAACAGACGTCGCGAATGGAGAGATCATGTTGAACGGATGGACGACAACAGATTGCCAAAGATTGCAAGGGATGGTCTCCCAAGATCCAGCAGACCACCTGGACGTCCACCCATACGTTGGTATGAAAGCTGGAATTCATCATCCCAGCTACAACTCTAAGAAATTAGAGAACAAGTATTGTAAGAGAAAAGAAATGCGTTTCTAAGAGAAACTTCCAAAGTTTATTTGAGAAAGAGAATACCCAAGCGCATTGCCCATTTGTAGACAAGAGTAAAAGTTGCAATGAAAGTAAAAGATTATATATTTGATATTTACAGCCTGAACGCTGTCAATGGGTTCTGTTTCCTACGTAAAAAAATGTATGACCCGTCTGCAAAAAATATTTTTTGTAAAGAAACATCCTTTTCATTTTGCTTTTCAATCATTGGTTTCACAAAGTTTCGTGTTTTACAGATTTGGCTATTCTTTGGCACAGCAAAAGGTGGTTTATTTGAAAATGTATTACATTAGTTTTGTAATGTGTTCTTTTAAAGTTCGAATTGTTAGTTTTTTTCAAAATTTATTGTTAGGTTTTTTAATCCATTGTAAAAATAAACACAGTACTTATTTTGTAGAAGATCAATTATTTGATTTATTGCATAGGTCGGAGTCTCTATTTAACACGCTTATATTAGTTTCACCTGTATCTTGTTCGCTTGTACGTATGTTTGTAACTGACTGTGCGTGAACTACGCATGCGCGCAGATCAAATATTAACACAGTTCATCGCATCGGTCTCATAAAGCAGATTTAAAATATTTTTATTGTAGCTTTTATATTTATGCCGATCATTGCTATTTGCTGGAAATTCCACTCTGGATTCTTCGGGAAAACAACCCTCGAACATTACACCTATTGACAGTCACATGCCCGAGATCACCTTTCGCCAACGTACTATCAGAAAGATTTTGCTGGGTCTCAACACCAACAAAGCCTGTGGATCTGACGGAATCCCGCCGATTGTTCTCAAGAAATGTGCCCCCGAACTAACACCTGTTCTTTGCAAGTTGTTCAACCACTCTTACAATTTGGGAGTATTTCCGTCCAATTGGAAAATTGCAAGAGTACAGCCAGTCCCTAAAAAAGGCAAAAAGACCCTACCTAGCAACTACAGACCTATCGCACTGCTATCTATTATTTCAAAGGTCATGGAAAAAGCCATCAACATCGAGCTCATGAAATATCTGGAAGACTCAGGAATTATCAATGATAGGCAATATGGCTTCCACCATCAGAGATCAACTGGTGACCTGCTCGCATACGTCTCACATATATGGCAGCAATCTATTGAAAAGTATGGAGAAACTTTAGCTGTGGCATTAGATATCTCCAAGGCGTTCGATCGATTTTGGCACCAGGGACTCCTCGCCAAGCTTCCATCTTATGGCTTGCCCCCTCAGCTGTGTTCTCTGCTTGCTAGTTTTCTCTTAAACAGGTCTCTTTATGTAGTGGTCGATGGAGTTTCATCTGACACTCTACTCATAAATGCTGGTGTTCCGCAAGGATCCATTCTAGCACCAACACTATTTTTACTTCACATCAACGACCTATTGAAAGCAACTTCATGTCCCGTACACAGCTTTGCCGATGATAGTACCCTCCATACCGCATTATCTTCCAGGGCCCCTATATCAGCCCGTGAAACCAGAAATGAACGAGGAAGAAATGTTAACAATATAAATATGGACTTAGCAACAATTCTCGAATGGGGATCCAATAACTTGGTAGAATTCAATGCAAACAAAACACAAGCATGTCTTTTCTCTAGAAAAGCCGATCTCACTGTGCCTAACATAACTTTGTCAGGAGTAACCATACCACTGAAGTCATCCATATCGATGCTTGGTATTACTATCAGCAATAACCTTTCCTGAGAAAATCACGTGAGGTCCATTGCCAAAAGTGCATCCCAAAAACTTGGTTTTTTGTTTCGTGCCAAGAGCTATTTCACCTCCAGTCAGCTGCTTATGATCTATAAGGCACAGATCCGACCTGTACTGGAGTACTGTTCCCATATTTGGAGTGCAGCACCTAAACATATCCTGAAGCTACTGGATTCTGTCCAAAAAAGGGCAATTCGTCTCGTCGGTGATACCTCGCTTACAAACTCGCTCACTTGTCTGGAACACCGTAGAAAAGTTGGCGATTTGTCTCTATTTTATAGATATTTTCATGGGCGATGCTCTTCTGAAATATCAACAATCGTTCCTCCTTGGGCAGTCTTTTCGAGATTAACCCGTCAAGTTCAGTCTTCACACCCCTTCGTGGTCATTTTGAAAACCTGCAGAACATCACTTTCCAAAGACTCATTCATCCAACGAATTGCGAGGCTTTGGAACTCATTGCCTAGGGAGGTGTTCCCCGAGGCATACAACCTCCAGAACTTTAAGAAGAACACCAACTCCTACCTTCTTTCCCTTGGTTCCCACGAAAAAAAAACCTTTGACTATTGACAATAAGAAATAGTTCATGACATT
This sequence comes from Agelastica alni, assembly GCA_950111635.1. NCBI lineage: Eukaryota > Metazoa > Arthropoda > Insecta > Coleoptera > Chrysomelidae > Agelastica > Agelastica alni. The sequence goes on along the minus strand of OX467712.1, from coordinate 9,199,549 downwards.
TAAAAACAATTAATGGTAGAAAAACCTACAACTTGATTGACATAAACAAAATTTTATTATAATAGTAGTTTCTAATCACTGTAACTTTGGAACTATTAAAGGTAGAATTATGCGGTCTTGACGGTTGTATTTGTTATTTAATAGATTATAAAAACTTGAAAATATATACAGGGTGTATTTTTTAAAAAATTATGTAAATAAGTTATTTTGTAGTAACGGTGCACCCTGCATACTTCTAATCGACATGCAGATCGCCTGAATTATTTGAAAAAAATTTTATACATTTTTTTTGTAAACCCAGCAGAAACCGAAATATTAGTAAGTTACGTTACTTTATGTACACACTGTATAGTTAGAAGCAAGTGATTACATGTATTAGTAAATTAGCATGAGTTTTTAACTTCGCCATCTTCGCCATCTTCGCACAACTTTCTTCGTGGTTAAATCGTCGTACATAATATTTCTTTTCGCGTATTTTTAATTCCATTACGTTCCTAAAAAATATACAACTTGACTATAATTTTGTAGAAACATTTATTCAAAGTGGATTAAATCAAAATTTATTTGTTCTGTGAGGATCAATCGACAGAAACACTTTTTTGGAAATGGTATAATCGTAGATAATAAATACCATAAAGTTATGACTAAAAGTTGGGCAAGTTTAAGAAAAGTAATGCCACTCTCACACCCCTTTATTTAATATTCGGGGCTGTAACTTACGCCCCTTCGCATCGCTTGCCACGAATACTAAATAGACCGAAATACGTGTATAAACAAGAATAACAGGATGATATATACAATTTTATGGTACTGCGCCGATATTAGACAGTGTTAACATAATAGGATCACGGAGAACAAATAAGCCACAATGTGGTTAAATTATAATTAAGAAAGCCACATAGGAGTTGTTGCTAAACAACCGGATGCGGTGGTAATATGAAAAGGAGCACAACCAACTACTCGAAACTTTCGCAATCATTAATTTATTTTCAAGAAACTTTCAACCTTATTGTGCATGCGTAAAATTATTTTACCCATTCCGAAATCATTTGTAAGGTTCTACCGAATATATTTAACGACGTAGATGTTTGATCATTGCATTGCTCTCAGTCATGTCCAAAGTTATGGAAAAAACGATTAACACAGAACTCATCAAATATCTGGAGAAATTTGAGATAATCCATGACAGACAATATGGATTTCGACAACTTCGGTCTACTGGAGATTTGCTGGCTTATGTCACTCAGCTCTGGACAAACACTATTGAAAAGTTTGGTAAATCCCGTGCAATAGCCTTGGATATATCTAAAGCCTTTGACCGCGTTTGGCACCAGGCATTGTTAAGTAAATTATCTGCCTACGGTCTTCCAACCAAACTGCGCCAATGGCTCTTGAGCTTCATGCAAGATCGCTCCTTACATGTGGCAGTTGACGGTATTTCTTCTGATGCGTTTAAAACCAATGCAGGGGTCCCCCAGGGTTCCATCCTGTCCCTCACCTTATTTCTTTTACACATCAACGACCTCTTGAAAACCACCACGAACCCCATTTACAGTTTCGCAGACGATAGCACACTTGTCTCAACTTTCACATCCTATCGATCACTTTCGGTGAATGATACAAATAGACTTAGGCAGGAACAGGTTGATTCCATCAATAGAGATCTTAAAGCAATCGTCGAGTGGGGAACCAACAATCTTGTTCAGTTCAACGCCCAAAAAACACAAAGTTCCACGTTTTCCAAGAAAGTGAATTCCTCAAATCATCCCATCACAATGTCCGGAAATACCCTTAAACCATGTCACTCCATCTCAATTTTGGGAGTCACGGTGTCCAATAATATGTCTTGGCATGACCATGTTGCTAACATCGCAAAGTCAGCAAGCCAGAGGCTAGGTTTTCTGTGGAAAGCCAGAAAGTTTTTTATTCCTGATCAACTGTTGACGACGTACAAGGCTCAAATCCGACCTCTACTGGAGTATTGCTCGTACATTTGGGGTTCAGCACCAAGGCATTCTCTTCGTCTTCTAGATTCCATTCAGAAAAGAGCCATTCGTTTGATAAACAGCTCAACTCTCACAGATACCCTTCACCCTCTAGAACATAGAAGAAGAGTTGCAGACCAGTCATTGCTCTACAGATATTTCCATGGCAGATGCTCCAGAGAAATAAAAACTCTTGTACCACCATTGGCCACATTCGGCCGAAGAACTCGGCACGCTGATCAGTCTCACCCATTTACTCTCAAGATTGACACTACAAGGACCAATCTTCATCAAGAATCCTTTTTTTACAGGGCTGCTACGGAATGGAATAAGCTTCCAAAATTAGTTTTTCCAGAGAACTATGACCTGCAACTTTTTAAAAAGCGTGTCCACAATAATTTCCTTTCTATAATCCCTTCTCCTTCTAATAGTCGCAGTGCGGGCAGTCCGCGGTCCACACGATAGGTCTACCCTTTTTGCGACTATTTTCTTAAAAAAAAAAAAAAAGTTTACTATTATATAAAAAAATGCGCATTCAATACAAGAAATCCATTTTTTTTTCTTCTTCTGGTGCGTATCCGCTAATTGATGTTTACTATAATATTTTCCATCGCTTCTCTGTTTCTTGCAGTGTGTATCAGCGACTGCACATCATGTCTGTCCACTGTCTGATGTTTCGCAGCCATTTTCTTGCTTCCGATTCCTCTTTTTTCTTTAATCTTGCCCTCGATCATCAACTGCAAGAATTGATATCTTTCACTTCGCATGATATGCTCCAGATTTGCCGTTTTCCTCTTATTAATGGTTTTAGACAATTCGCGTTTTTTGTTGACGCGTCCAAGAACTTCTTCATTTGTAAATTTCGCCGTCCAAGGTATCTTAAGGATTCTGCGGTATAGCCACATCTCGAAGGCTTCCAGTTTGGTAATTGTACTCATTTTCAGTGTTCAACTCTCCATAGGTACACCCCGGAAGAGGTGGCTGGAGGATGTCAAACATATTGCGGAGAAAAGATGGTTCTAAACAGCACTGGACAGAAAGGCATGGAAACGGATTAAAGAGGCCTACGTTTAGGAGTGAACAAATGAGGGCTAAAGAAGAAGAAGAGGAAGACTTCTTATACCACAGAAAAGCACCGACCAAACGTAGCATTTTACGAATCTTAGTCTTAAGTCAATGTCAAATTCGGAAAAGTTAAGTATCCTTTCAATCTTTAAGAATGCTTGCCGGGCTTGTTCAATGCGACACTTTACTTCGTTATCCGATGTCCAGTCTTCGTAGAGCCAGGTGTCGAGGTACTTTAACTTCTTTACTCTTTCTAAGAGCATTGCGTTAAAATTTATGATAGAGTTTTCAAAAATGCATCCGGATATCTAGAGATAATCATAAATTTTGTCTTTTTGTTGTTGATATTTAATCCCATTGATTTACCACGCTAACCAGTATAACAGGCAGTCATAGACGTAGCTTTGACCCACTAGCTCTTTTGCAGAGTGAAGTTCGTGTCGTGACACATAGAAATCCTCTTAATTTCTTCTTTAATTTTCCTTATTTGCAGTTTCGGAGAAGACTTTGTGTTTTATTGAGCTTCATTATATCAAAATTCTACTTTGAATTTGGACTACTTCCTTCAAATATAAACGTGCGTTACCACTTTATCAGAGAAAAGGTAGAAAAAATTAATTTTTCAAGTAGGTACAGCATTTTGCTGGAGAAAATCAGATACCGGCCTTCCTAACCAAACCACTGTGTAGACCTAAATTTAAAGAACTCAGATATCTACTAGGGAGTTTTGAAATACCTAAACTAAATTTTTAGTTCGGCGTAAAGAAGGCATTTAACGATCAAATCCTTCATTTTTAATCCATACGCAAATCTTTTAATATGTTTGTTTAGTATTTTGTCCATGATGTTTGATTTATAACCATTGTTCTTAGCAACTAACCTAATAGTGTCAAACTCTTTCTTATATTTATCATTAAATAATGGGATGTTAAGCGATCTATTAACAAAACAATGAAATTCTGCCATTTTATGTTAATACGGGTGATGTGAGTCTGAATAAATAGTGTGATCTGTTTGAGTAGGTTTTCTATAGATGTAAAATTCTAGATTTGAGTTGGTTATATTAATTGTTATGTCAAGAAAGTTAATCATTTTATTTTTCTTAAATTCTATAGTAATATTAATGTTGGGATGCAACGTGTTAAGTTTATTATGAATTTCAATAGCATCCTCTCTTCCACCTTTAATAAATACTAAGCAATCATCTACGTATCTAAACCAATGCTTAATTTCATTACATTTATCTATGAAACAGGATTCCCAATTGAGCATGAATAATGTCCTGATGTGTTTAATATACAGTATTAATTTTACATTAATTCTAAAAAAGGAAAATGGGTGATTTAATTTTTTTTCAGTATTAAACACTGTTATCTACAAGAAAGTGGAAATTGGTCTTTAAAATTAAAATACGTTTAACTTACTTTTATAGATTTTCTGAAATCGACCTGTTATCGTATTTCATCATCCTTTCCTAATAGCCCTATTATTTATCCTAGGATGTGATTTTAACCCTATTCGCAATATTGTCTCGTAAAATATCACCATTCGTTAAATGTATCACTTCCACTTTGCTTCGACCCGATCGATAAATTGCGGCGTACAAAATCGTGGCTGCAAAAACGAATTGTCTTGAAGAAATTTTCACGAGCCGAAAACTAAAATCCTTATATTATTAGCATAGTAACAAACTTTTTATTGCCTATGCCGAGATGGGGATGTTAAAAATGGTCGGGGCAAGATTCGCCAATAAGGCAATGTAAGGGTAAACAAAAAGAAGAATGAAGTGGGTTTCTAGGTGTCTAGAGCAGAAGAGAAAAAAGAAAAGAACTAAATGAACAACTGGACAAATTAGAAGAACTGAGGGAACAGAATGAAACAAGAAAGTTCTTTAAAGCAGTGAACGGTACTAAAAATGAATTCCACACAAGAATAGAAATGTGCAAGAACAAATGATGACCGAGAGAAATAAAAAACTATTGCGATGGAATAGTATATTTCATTAGGAGTCAAGAAAATAGGCTTTTTCCGTGTGCGCGTGACAAGTTTCCGTGGAAGGCGCAGCCGTGCAAGCACGGAAAAAGCATTTATGGACGTGTAATGAAACAAGTCCGAAAGCCCAAGGTCTACAGTAAGACTCCACTTACTGTGTCAGGACTACTCGCTAAAAACTCCACCCTTATTTAGGTCCGTCTGGATATTGCCTCCGGTGACACTTAGGCCTGTTGGCCCATTGTATCTTGCCTATGTCTTTTTGTATCATTGTACAATGGAGACTCGACCAGCAGACAGCCCGGCAAGGACCCGAAAACAGCAAAACACACACTGCGCCACCACAAGGCACTGGTCCCAAAAAAGAGAGGCAATTCTCGGGACCTAGAACCACGCTGCACCCAATCAAGTACCTTCGTACCTTGTACAAGTTCTGTACTGGGTGGGAACAATGTAGTCACCCAAGAACCGCCCATTCCCCCAAGCGCCGAACAGCAGCACAGCAAGCGCTTTATTGTCCCCGGATCCCCGCCGCACAACCCGCAGGCCAGGCCTCCATTACACAGTCTTAGCTGATTCCTGTAATGAAAAGACCTGATCAATACATCTCCTTTCTCTTCTAAATCCTGCTTGCACATACCATATCATCTTTTCAGTTTCATTCGTTACTCTTTTAATCAATATCTTTGCATACAGTTTGCCGACTATGCTGAGTAAACTAATATCTCGGTAGTTCTTACAGTACTGCTGCGAACCTATTCTCTTGTAAAGTGGCACGATAACAGCCAGTCGTCTGGTACTCCTACCACTCCTCCAACAAAGGTTAAAAAGGCGGTACAGCAGACTAGCTACCACGTTTTGTCCAGCCTTCAGCATTTCAACTGTTATCCTGTCGTACCCAGCAGCCTTACCCAATTTCATACTGTTCAACGCTTCCACAATTTCTGTCGTACTAATTTCACTTTCATTGCAACTTTCACTCATGTCTCCAAATGGTGCCTGTACTTGAGTATTCTCTCTCTCAAATAAACTTTCGAAGTATTTCTTTCATCTCTTTAATACGCATTCCTCTCCTATTACCATACTACCATTTTGGTTTCTAATTCTTTCCAGAAAAATGAACTGAAGAAGAAACTCCAGTTTCTTCTTCAGTTCATTTTTGGGCCGCGGACGGCCCGCACTGCGACTATTAGAAGGGGAAGGGATTATAGAAAGAAAATGATTGTGGACACGCTTTTTAAAAAGTTGTAGGTCATAGTTCTCTGGAAAAACTGATTTTGGAAGTTTATTCCAATCCGTAGCAGCCCTGTAAAAGAAGGATTCTTGATAAAGATTGGTTCTTGTAGTGTCAATCTTGAGAGTAAATGGGTGAGACTGATCAGCGTGCAGAGTTCTTCGGCCGAATGTGGCCAATGGTGGTACAAGAGTTTTTATTTCTCTGGAGCATCTGCCATGGAAATATCTGTAGAGCAATGACTGGTCTGCAACTCTTCTTCTATGTTCTAGAGGGTGAAGGGTATCTGTGAGAGTTGAGCTGTTTATCAAACGAATGGCTCTTTTCTGAATGGAATCTAGAAGACGAAGAGAATGCCTTGGTGCTGAACCCCAAATGTGCGAGCAATACTCCAGTAGAGGTCGGATTTGAGCCTTGTACGTCATCAACAGTTGATCAGGAGTAAAAAACTTTCTAGCTTTCCACAGAAAACCTAGCTTCTGGTTTGCCGACTTTGCAATGTTAGCAACATTATTTGTTTTCCGGCCCAAAACTGGGCAGGTTCATTGTCCTGGCGAAGAATTCGAGTTTACTACATCTTTATTGTCAGATATCATAAATTATAAGGAAATGAAAGATAATGGTCCTTCCACTCCGTCCCTCCAAGCTTCATTAGGTCATACCGTATGTTGTCCATCCACTGCTGTTAGTTTTGTTCCAGCTGGAACGAATTTAAATGCCTCGTTTACAGATCTGGTCATCTCCATCCTCTCCACGTGTCCCAGCTATCTCAGTCTTGTATATAAGTCTCTGTATAACTCTCTATTGTGTCTTCTACGGCATTGATAGGGTATACCATATAGCTTTTTTTATTGAATATTGAATAACCCTGTATAACGTAGTGCTTAAAATTCTACTAAGAGTGTAGTATTTTTTATTAAAAAGTAACTAATGGGAAAATTAATAAGAATTTTTTGAACACTTTTTTACGCTACAAAGAACTCTTTTTTGTACAATACACTTTTATTACCTGTACGTGTTCGCTCTTTAGCGTTGCACTAGCTGTACGTCTCTCGCTGTTTTCATATTAAAACAAGTTTCCTTAGAAATTTCGAACAATTACAACGCACAAACCTTCGCGAGTTGTTCTGTCGACTCATTATGTGCAATTACAATATAAACATAACATTAGCTAATTAAAAATATAAATAAATATAATTGATCATTTCGATATTATATCCCCGCACCAACATGGATTTAGGCCAGAAAGGTCAACATTAACTGCTGCATGTCATTTTTTTAAATATGTATATACCGATTTGGGTAAGAGAAAGCACGTGGCAGGACTTTTTTTTTATTTGTCCCGTGCTTTTGATTGTCTTGATTATAATTTTATTAAAAATAAATTTTACAACCTAGGTTTCAGAGGGAGGAATCTTCTTGGAATGAATTGTGGATTATTTGAGCAATAGAAAATTTCTAGTTGAATATCAGAATTCTACTTCGAAATATTACAATATTGATAAAGGAGTCCCTTAGGGATCTGTTTTGGGACCGCTAATATTCATTCTATTCATTAATGATCTTCCTGATCACATTAAGCCTCTTATTTTGACTATCTAAGCAAATGATACTGCATTAGCGATATCGGCATCCTGTCACGAGGAACTGGTGTCATCATTGGAGGTTGTTTTTGGATCATTTGTAGATTGGTCGAGAGCAAATGGTTTGATGGTAAATGTTGATAAGACTTAATTTGTATATTTTAATTCCCAATATGTCCATTATCATTCAAATTTGACGATTTACTTATTACATCAGTTCCATCAACAAAATTTCTAGGTTTATATGTAGATGACAGATTGAGATGGACTGATCAGATTAATGCCATTAACATAAAGCTTAATAAATATTTTTATGCCATTTCTAGAATAAATAATACCATGCAAACAACAGCACTTATCAATATTTATTACGGTCTTGTTTACAGTCATCTAAGTTACATCTTACTGTGGGAAAATTCTATTAACAGCAACAAAATTGTTGTAACTCAAAAAAAAATAATTCGGAAAATATTTGGGCTACAATTTAAGGAAACTTGTAAGCCCACATTTATAAAACACAAGATCATGTCATTCTATAGTATTTATATTTATTATACTCTTCTATTTATAAAAGAAAATTTCACTAATTTTGAAACTAAATCGTATGGACATGATTACTATACAAGACATTCAAACACCCTTCGAATACCCCACTGTAAAACTTCTAAATTAGAGAATAGTTTTGAATTTATGGGAATGAAGCTGTACAATAAATTACAATAAATAATGAGTTTAAAGACATTGTCTCTTTCAACAAATACAAAAAGGAAATTAAGAATTTGTTATTAACTAAATGCTACTATTCAGTCAAAGAATTCCTTGAAGATTCTCTGTGAAACATTTTTATTGGTGGATCTATCTACTATTGTATTACTTTAACCAATTTAATAATGTCACTTATCACTTTTGACTTATCCTATACATTTGTATGAATGTCTTAAGGGATTAATGACCACTTCAGTTTTCCATTCAAAATTTTGAAAACTTTGATACGTTGATTTGCTCTCTCAAAATGTACACGAACTTTATATGAAAGTAAGGCCTCTTCATTACCCAGTTGTTTTTTGTCTTTCAGGAAAGGTGGTCTTATCAACTTTATTTTGAATATTTCACATGAATCATCAATCTTAAATCCTGTGTCTAGCATAATTGCATCAACTGATCTCGTCAATTTTGTGATTAAATTACTTTGATCAAATATCAACTTATCAGATGCATGACCTCCAAATGGTTTACTAATGAAAGTAATTATTTCACCAGGTGATATACCTGTCTTAAATTTTACTGTTTCGTGGGATTTATTCTGGGAGTAAAATTTTATACGGCAACATAAGCGTTTTGGTCTTTGAATATGTATTTCTGTACAATCCAGAATAATTCGAACATTTTTTTTTTTTTATGAAAATAGTCGCAAAAAGGGTAGACCTATAGTGCGGGCCGCGGACGGCCCGCACTGCGACTAGGGGAAGGGGAAGGGATTATAGAAAGGAATTCCTTTCGTTGCCCGGATTTTGAAAATGGAACGAAAGTTCAGGAATTACAAAGAGGCACTGAATAATACCGTCCCATTGAATCTTCGAAATCAATCAAAAATACCTTAATAATTGATAAAAGCAAAGCGGACTATTGACTAATTATGGTTCAGTTTGTCCAACCTACCAAAACTCATCAAAATGACACAAAATGTCATTTTGATGTCCGGATTTCCAATCCGCAAACTGTACGTACAAGTCTTTTTTTTCTACGCTTATTAAAACACCAGAGAGCTTTTATTTTCGTTTAATTCGTTTACAAAAGAGACTATATTTTTGCTTCACTGGGAAACTTTTGATGACTGTATTTTAAGACAATCATTTTAAAATAGTATAATAAGTAGTACGTTTATTTTACGTTGCTTAGAGATAAATTAAGCGGCTACATGGAGTGATGTCCTTAAAATTTCCAAAATGACATTCAATGTCTCCTAAATATCATGATTATAGCATAATAAACAGGGTATTAAAGCAAATAGTATACCCGATTTTCCAAACACCACGTACACACACAAGCTCCAACATAATAAAAGTCCAGGGTCGCTTGAGAAATAAACACAAACATCATGAAACGCTAAGGACAATTTGAAGTTATGACTTTGTTGTACGCCAATTGGGTCAAGTGCGGCTTTTATTCCTTGGCTCCTTTACATTCATTTGCCTTTTAAATGTCCTTTTATTATTCACTTACCACGATCGCCGAATTAATCACCATTTTTAATTTTACCAAAACAATTTCCCAGATACTTCTTATCAACCCTTCAGACCTTATAAAATTCTTTGTTCATTGGACATCAATCAACTTGGATTAAAATACAAACATAAACATTGCAATTATCTACAGGATATCTAAGGGATGTGCAAGCAGAATTCAGAAGAGGAAGATGTATGGATCAGGTCTTTTCAATACGAGGCATAGTCAAAAAACTCTTGGCTCTAAGTCAAAAGGTGCATTCGTCGATTTATAAAAGGCCTATGACTGCATGTGTCATGATAAACGGACCTTACACGGACTGGTTTAACATCGAAAAAGGTGTTAGACAGGGATGTGTGCCTTTTCCATAGCTCTTTAACGTATACATAAACGATTGTTTAAAATATTTTTATTATTTTTTATTTTTATTTATTTTATTATTTTAGTTTTCGGCTCGTGAAAATTTCTTCAAGACAATTCGTTTTTGCAGCCACGATTTTGTACGCCGCAATTTATCGATCGGGTCGAAGCAAAGTGGAAGTGATACATTTAACGAATGGTGATATTTTACGAGACAATATTGCGAATAGGGTTAAAATCACATCCTAGGATAAATAATAGGGCTATTAGGAAGGATGATGAAATACGATAACAGGTCGATTTCAGAAAATCTATAAAAGTAAGTTAAACGTATTTTAATTTTAAAGACCAATTTCCACTTTCTTGTAGATAACAGTGTTTAATACTGAAAAAAAATTAAATCACCCATTTTCCTTTTTTAGAATTAATGTAAAATTAATACTGTATATTAAACACATCAGGACATTATTCATGCTCAATTGGGAATCCTGTTTCATAGATAAATGTAATGAAATTAAGCATTGGTTTAGATACGTAGATGATTGCTTAGTATTTATTAAAGGTGGAAGAGAGGATGCTATTGAAATTCATAATAAACTTAACACGTTGCATCCCAACATTAATATTACTATAGAATTTAAGAAAAATAAAATGATTAACTTTCTTGACATAACAATTAATATAACCAACTCAAATCTAGAATTTTACATCTATAGAAAACCTACTCAAACAGATCACACTATTTATTCAGACTCACATCACCCGTATTAACATAAAATGGCAGAATTTCATTGTTTTGTTAATAGATCGCTTAACATCCCATTATTTAATGATAAATATAAGAAAGAGTTTGACACTATTAGGTTAGTTGCTAAAAACAATGGTTATAAATCAAACATCATGGACAAAATACTAAACAAACATATTAAAAGATTTGCGTATGGATTAAAAATGAAGGATTTGATCGTTAAATGCCTTCTTTACGCCGAACTAAAAATTTAGTTTAGGTATTTCAAAACTCCCTAGTAGATATCTGAGTTCTTTAAATTTAGGTCTACACAGTGGTTTGGTTAGGAAGGCCGGTATCTGATTTTCTCCAGCAAAATGCTGTACCTACTTGAAAAATTAATTTTTTCTACCTTTTCTCTGATAAAGTGGTAACGCACGTTTATATTTGAAGGAAGTAGTCCAAATTCAAAGTAGAATTTTGATATAATGAAGCTCAATAAAACACAAAGTCTTCTCCGAAACTGCAAATAAGGAAAATTAAAGAAGAAATTAAGAGGATTTCTATGTGTCACGACACGAACTTCACTCTGCAAAAGAGCTAGTGGGTCAAAGCTACGTCTATGACTGCCTGTTATACTGGTTAGCGTGGTAAATCAATGGGATTAAATATCAACAACAAAAAGACAAAATTTATGATTATCTCTAGATATCCGGATGCATTTTTGAAAACTCTATCATAACTTTTAACGCAATGCTCTTAGAAAGAGTAAAGAAGTTAAAGTACCTCGGCACCTGGCTCTACGAAGACTGGACATCGGATAACGAAGTAAAGTGTCGCATTGAACAAGCCCGGCAAGCATTCTTAAAGATTGAAAGGATACTTAACTTTTCCGAATTTGACATTGACTTAAGACTAAGATTCGTAAAATGCTACGTTTGGTCGGTGCTTTTCTGTGGTATAAGAAGTCTTCCTCTTCTTCTTCTTTAGCCCTCATTTGTTCACTCCTAAACGTAGGCCTCTTTAATCCGTTTCCATGCCTTTCTGTCCAGTGCTGTTTAGAACCATCTTTTCTCCGCAATATGTTTGACATCCTCCAGCCACCTCTTCCGGGGTGTACCTATGGAGAGTTGAACACTGAAAATGAGTGCAATTACCAAACTGGAAGCCTTCGAGATGTGGCTATACCGCAGAATCCTTAAGATACCTTGGACGGCGAAATTTACAAATGAAGAAGTTCTTGGACGCGTCAACAAAAAACGCGAATTGTCTAAAACCATTAATAAGAGGAAAACGGCAAATCTGGAGCATATCATGCGAAGTGAAAGATATCAATTCTTGCAGTTGATGATCGAGGGCAAGATTAAAGGAAAAAGAGGAATCGGAAGCAAGAAAATGGCTGCGAAACATCAGACAGTGGACAGACATGATGTGCAGTCGCTGATACACACTGCAAGAAACAGAGAAGCGATGGAAAATATTATAGTAAACATCAATTAGCGGATACGCACCAGAAGAAGAAAAAAAAATGGATTTCTTGTATTGAATGAGCATTTCTTTATATAATAGTAAATTTTTTTTTTTTTTAAGAAAATAGTCGCAAAAAGGGTAGACCTATCGTGTGGACCGCGGACGGCCCACACTGCGACTATTAGAAGGAGAAGGGATTATAGAAAGGAAATTATTGTGGACACGCTTTTTAAAAAGTTGCAGGTCATAGTTCTCTGGAAAAACTAATTTTGGAAGCTTATTCCATTCCGTAAAAGAAGGATTCTTGATGAAGATTGGTCCTTGTAGTGTCAATCTTGAGAGTAAATGGGTGAGACTGATCAGCGTGCCGAGTTCTTCGGCCGAATGTGGCCAATGGTGGTACAAGAGTTTTTATTTCTCTGGAGCATCTGCCATGGAAATATCTGTAGAGCAATGACTAGTCTGCAACCCTTCTTCTATGTTCTATGAATGAATGCTTTTATCGTTAAAGGCCTCCTATACGCAGATGATTAGATTATATTAGCATCATTCAAGAAGCCTTCGACAGATATATGAATATAAACTGTAAGAAAACACAAACGCTGATCATAAGTAAAAACGACACTAGCAACCTACATTTCACAGCTGATAATGTAGCTCTCGCAATGGCCGAGACAGTTACATACCTGGTATGCACTCTCAATAAGGACTGGGACCACTCTAGAGAAATCAGATGCCGAATTGAAAAAGCAAAAGGTACATTTAACAAGATGCGAAACATACTATGCAATCTATCCCTCAGCATCAGTACTAGAATCAGGGCTTTGAAAAGCTATGTTCTCCCGACCCTCCTGTATGGAGCAGAAGCTTGGACACTTATGAGAAACAGTCCTACAACGCATTGGTGAAGAACTGGAATATCTAAAAAACGTCAAACTTAGAAAACTGGAATACTTTGGGCATATCAGAGGAATGAAAAATACCATCTACTCCAGCTCATCTTACAGGAAAAAATAGAGGGGCGAAGATCAGCAGGTGGCAGACGCGTATATCATGGCTAAGAAATCTAAAAACATGGACCGGAATGACATCGACGGTTTTGTTCAGGAATGCAATAAATGAAGTGATATGGGGTCTAAAAAAGAGCAATTTGTCTGCTCTGTGATAAATCACTTCTCTGGAACACCGTAGAAAAGTTAGTGATTTGTCTCTATTTTATAGATATTTTCATGGGCGATGCTCTTCTGAAATACCAACAATCGTTCCTTCTTTAGCAGTTTCTTCAAGGTTAACCCGTCAAGTTCGGACTTCACACCCCTTTATGGTCACTTTGGAGACCTGCAGAACATCTCTTTCCAAAGACTCTTTCATCCAATAAACAGCAAGGCTTTGGAACACATTGCCTAGGGAGGTGTTCCCCGAGGCATACAACCTCTAGAAATTTAAGAACGCCAATTCTTACATCTTTTCTTGGTTCTCTGAGAATTACAGGAACATAAAAAAATGTGATAGCCAACATCCACAGAGGATAGGCACTCCTAGAAGAAGAAAAAGAAGGAGTTTCAAGCTATGGTTAATATTATGCATGATGCCTAAAAATTAAAGAGATGAAATTAAATGTAAGCAAGACGAAAGTAATGGTTTTGTGAAAAAAAAGATAGCTTGATGAACTGCGAGGTTCTGATTGGAGGATAAAGAGTGGACCGAGTGAATGAGTTTGAATATTTCTGTTCAAAGTTTACGACAGATAAAAAGTGTGACCGTGATACTGAGCGAAGGGTGTTGGCAGGGAAACAAATGAATAGCGGCCTGCATAACTTTATGAGCAGCTAGAACGTTTCAATAAAGGCACGACTGGCTGTGTATGGAGGAGTGCTGGTCCCTCATTTTTATGAGCTTTTAGATTTTCTGTAAGCTCTGTATAATATAAAAACTGGTGTCGTTCAGGTTTCTGAGAACTAAGACCTTGACACTAGTATAATTATTTCTTCAATTAAATGTAAATTAGACGCTGTAAAAATAGAAGAATAATCATACCTATCGACAGACAAAACAAAACAAAACAACCCGTACCGTGTTTTTTAAGAAAAAACAATATAATCCATTAGAACATGAATTATTTACGACGTAGATATCCACATTTTCCAATTTTACCTTACATCCCTTTTGAAACCTTTTCGAATTATTTTTCCCAACAGCTCAACTAAATATAAGCATAAAACGTCTTGCACATTGACATATCTATCAGCGAACAAAAATAAAGCACCCTTCACGCTACGATATAAAGCACATCATAAATTCATGGGGTGTACGCCCCTGTCAATGTAAGTAACATACGTGAGTTTGGGACACGTTTACAAGTTATTTCTTGTAGACCGAGGCGGCGAGGATGCCGAACCGCCAGTTTCATTTGTCAATTACACTTGTTTATTTTACACCCACAAAATAACATGCTTTGTAGTGAACGAAATATTGGACAATAAACAATTCATCTTGTGGCATCTGGCAGACAGGCTCGTATTTATCTATATTCTTGTTGGGTTCTAAATTTTTTCTTTTACATTGAATATAGGGGGTACCAAGATTATAAAGCTGCACTATTGAAGGGTGCATACAGTCTCTTGTCATTTGTCTCCTATCTCTTGTCTTCTGGATTTTGTCAGGTCTCTTATTTCTAATTTCGTGTGGGTTTATTGACAACAGGAAAAGGACCATGAGAGAAAACAAGAAAGCCCCGAGATGGATAATATATAAAACTCTCTGCAAGCCCTGGATCGTAGGTAAGGGAAATAGTTCTATTTTAGATAAAATCCAAAAAGTTAAGCTTGGTTTTATGTGCCTTTGTATCTTGTCACGTATCTTATCTCTGGTTTCATGTTTGTTTATTGACAGAAGAAAAGAAACTAAAAGAGAGAACAAAGGAGCCCCAATATGGATCAATAATATAGGGAACTTTCTGCAAGCCCTCATAGATCAGGGAAATATTCCTGCTCTGAATGAAGTCCAAAAAGTTAGGCTTGATCCTAAGTACGTTTGACTCTTGTCACGTCTCTTGTCTAGTTTAATTTTTGTTTATTGGCTCAAGGAAAGAGACTATAAGAGACAACAAAGAAGAACCAAGATAGATAAAAAATATAAGGACCTTTCTAAGAGACCTGAGTCATAGATCAGTAAAGATCTGGATGATATCCAAAAAGTTAGACTTGATCTTGTGTACCTACGTTTTGTTTGGTTTTGATAGATTTGAAGAAGAAAAATAGTGCATTTTTGATGTAACAGCAATACTAACAAACTGAAGCTGAATTTTATAATTTTAAAAACACTTTGTAGAATAATTTTATCTCACTGTAAATCGTTCAATGTTTTGCAGTAAAAATAAAGTCATTTTTGTCCTATTAGCATTATCAGCATCTCTTCGTATTTAAAGTGCTGCGAAACCAAATGTGTCGCCCGAAAGGATATTGTTTTGGAAAATAATGCGCGGTTTATTCAGACTAACCGACAAAAGAAATATTCTGAGCGACGTCGTACACGCAATCAATGAAATTTACGATTTACAGAGTAAAAAAGGCCTCGTTTTCAAAAAAAAAGATGTTTCCCTTTTTCCACTTATTCGGACGAAATCAGTGGTTATATTGTGAACTGGAAAATACATAAAATAAGAACGAATATCCGTATTATCGAGTTTAAATAGTGCATCAATCGAAGAACGGAGTTATCCGCACAGATATACGTTGCATCTTTACTGTGTTACGTGGACAAATGGAATTTTTAAAATTCCCAAACAAATTCGTTACAAAGCTTTATATTTTCAAATCGAGGTAGCTTATAAAACGTGTAATTCAATTTTAGAAACGATTGAATCGAAACTGTACAAGTCGAAAAAGTTGGTTTTGAAGTGAAAACGTGTTTAGACGCGTCTCAGCAAAATTTGGCATAAAGGCCAATAACACTCTCGTCCTTTATTCTTACGATAGATAGATAGTTTATTGATATTTTTGGTGTAGAACGAATAATACAAATATAAAGCTCATACAATAAAAATGTGCGTACACGTCATCAATGCTCTGTTCGTTTCAAAACGATATATATATATATATATATATATATATATATATATGGCATTGATGCGATATATATATATATATATCGCATCAATGCCAGAGGTCACTATCCGCCATCGCACTATCAGGAAAATCCTACGAAATCTTGACTCTAATAAGGCAGTAGTACCAGATGGAATTCCGACAATTGTCCTGAAGACCTGTGCTCAAGAGCTCACCCCAGTTCTCTGTAGACTCTTCAAGTTATCATACAGCAAAGGAGTATTTCCGTCCATGTGGAAAAACGATAAAGTCCAACCCATTCCGAAAAAAGGAAAGAAGACTTTTCCTGTAAATTATCGCCCTATTGTATTGCTCTCAGTCATATCTAAAGTTATGGAAAAATCGATTAACACAGAACTCATCAAATATCTGGAGAAATTTGAGATAATCCATGACAGACAATATGGATTTCGACAACTTCGGTCTACTGGAGATTTGCTGGCTTATGTCACTAAGCTCTGGACAAACTCTATTGAAAAGTTTGGTGAATCCCGTGCAATAGCCTTGGATATATCTAAAGCCTTTGACCGCGTTTGGCACCAGGCATTGTTAAGTAAATTATCTGCCTACGGTCTCTCAACCAAACTGCGCCAATGGCTCTTGAGCTTCATGCAAGATCGCTCCTTACATGTGGCAGTTGACGGTATTTCTTCTGATGCGTTTAAAACCAATGCAGGGGTCCCCCAGGGTTCCATCCTGTCCCTCACCTTATTTCTTTTACACATCAACGACCTCTTGAAAACCACCACGAACCCCATTTACAGTTTCGCAGACGATAGCACACTTGTCTCAACTTTTACATCCTATCGATCACTTTCGGTGAATGATACAAATAGACTCAGGCAGGAACAGGTTGATTCCATCAATAGAGATCTTGAAGCAATCGTCGAGTGGGGAACCAACAATCTTGTTCAGTCCAACGCCCAAAACACACAAAGTGCCACGTTTTCCAAGAAAGTGAATTCCTCAAATCATCCCATCACAATGTCCGGAAATACCCTTGAACCAAGTCCCCCTATCTCGATTTTGGGAGTCACGGTGTCCAATAATATGTCTTGGCATGACCATGTTGCTAACATCGCAAAGTTGGCAAGCCAGAGGCTAGGTTTTCTGTGGAAAGCCAGAAATTTTTTTACTTCTGATCAACTGTTGACGACGTACAAGGCTTAAATCCGACCTCTACTGGAGTATTGCTCGCACATTTGGGGTTCAGCACCAAGGCATTCTCTTCGTCTTCTAGATTCCATTCAGAAAAGAGCCATTCTCTTGATAAACAGCTCAACTCTCACAGATACCCTTCACCCTCTAGAACATAGAAGAAGAGTTGCAGACCAGTCATTGCTCTACAGATATTTCCATGGCAGATGCTCCAGAGAAATAAAAACTCTTGTACCACCATTGGCCACATTCGGCCGAAGAACTCGGCACGCTGATTAGTCTCTCCTATTTACTCTCAAGATTGACACTACTAGGACCAATCTTCATCAAGAAATCTTCTTTTACAGAGCTGCCACGGAATGGAATAAGCTTCCAAAATCAGTTTTTCCAGAGAACTATGACCTACAACTTTTTAAAAAGCGTGTCCACGATCATTTCCTTTCTATAATCCCTTCCCCTTCTAATAGTCGCAGTGCGGGCCGTCCGCGGCCCACACGATAGGTCTACCCTTTTTGCGACTATTTTCATAAAAAAAAAAAAATGTTTAAGCGTAGTGATTCACGGATGGTGAAATGTAATGAAATATCGATCCGGTATGCATCCGTTTGTTAGTTAAAAACCGTTTGGTTTTTGGCAGACGTTTCGCCAAGATCTCACTTGGCATTTTCGATCCGTAGCTTTAGCTGGTCGGCTAAGGACTAAGAGTTTCTGTCAGTCAGTATGGGAAGAACCCGACCAGGGGGCCGTGGATGAGCGCTCTTCTTATGCGGACCCTCCGAAGCTGCCGTGGCACTCCACCACCCCTAGACACATTTGTCTAGGCTTCTCATTCTGCAATCTCGAGGTTCAGAGGTGGCTAATGAAGTCAGCGCACAAGAACCCAACGCAGTGCGAGGCACTATTCTGTCGGCATCATAAAGGGATGCAAAAGAACTCTTGATGATATGAAAGTTAGGTAAAAAAAGTCGTTCGTAATTTATAATTGTCTTATTTTAGTGTTATATTTGTCTCGTAATCGTCAGTCACTTTGAGAGTTTCTGTCATCAAATCAGATGATATTTATAGGTTTGCGCCGAAGATTGTAACGGCGCTCATTGGTTGGCATTGTCTCCATCCCCTCCGAAATTTTGTTTGGTATTATGTCGGTTGTGTTTAGACGTTGTAGTTTCGCTTGTTTTTTAATTATGGTATGGTGACCAGTTTCGTGTTGATGTTGAAAGAGGTGTCAAGATGTCTACAGCGTGTCATGTGGAAATTGCAATTTAACCTACGTCGGGCAAACTAATCGAAGAATCTCTGCCAGATTAGAAGAACACAAGTTGGCCATTAAAAACGAACAACTAACATCTGCCCTCTTTCAACATCAACACGAAACTGCCAATATCAAAAAAAGAAGAAATAAAAAATTTCACAAAGAACTTATTTACAATATAGAAATCAACCGATAGTCATGTATAATACCTTTACAAATAAAAAGTGTGGAATAAACCAAGTTAAAAAAATAAAAAAACAAATGGAAGTTGTGGCATAACAATTCCCCATTTGTGATCGAGGGCACAAAAAGAAAACCATTAGCAATTACTTTTCGCATAACATTCAATATCGTTTTGCTCGTTTGTACAGTTACCCGATCTGTGGAAAATATTTGTAATATGGTGGATATTTTTCTCTCATCAAACAGCCTTTTTGGCAGAACGCCAAAGAAAAGTGTGTCTCGTAGGCGAACGAGACATTTGCTACGGTTATTGCGTTTTAAGAATTATTTAAGAGACATAAAAAAAAATAATTTCCTGGAAATTTTAGTAAATATATACAAGGCGGTGTAAAAGTGTCCACCTTTGATAAAACGATGTCAGAAATATTTATTTTCGAAGTGGTTCCATTTCTTTCTAGGCGACTCCTTGTGGTCAAACAAACTTCTCTTAAATGTAAACAAAACAGACTGCTTAATTTTTAAAAGTAAGCGATCGAACATTTGTTTTCCCGATTAAATTATTTATAATGATAACAATATTTGTATAAATGACTCAACCAAATGCTTGAGTATTAAAATTGACTCTTTTTTAAACTGAAATGAACAAATAAATTACGTAAATTCTCGTTTAAATTTAGTTTTATATTGCTTTAGGGTTCTATAGGACATTCTCGATTATGCAACAACACTTTTGTCTTACAAATGCGTGTTATGCTGGGCCAAAAGTATAAACATATATTTTCATGGCAGAAGCTCCAGAGAAATAAAACTCTTATAACACCACATTCGACCGAAGAACTCGGCTCGCTGATCAGTCTCACCCATTTACTCTCAAGATTTACACTACAAGGACCAATCTCCATCAAAAGTCGTTCTTTTACAGGGCTGCTATGGAATGGAACAAGCTTCCAAAATCCAAAGAACTACGACCTACAACTTTTCAAAAAGCGGTTCCACAATCATCTCCTTTCTATAATCCCTCCCCCTTCTAAAAGTCGCAGTCCGCGGCCCACACGATAGGTCTACCCTTTTTGCGACTGTTTTTAGTAAAAATAAAAACATTGTCCTTACTACCAGAGAAAAATTGACCCTGACAAGTTCCAGCTCGAATAGGCATAAAGAACTTTTTTAGCACAACAGAGCTGGAGATTACGAGCACAGAACATAACGATCTGGATAATTCTATGAGGGTTTGTTTCCAAACCACGACCGATGCTGAACGAGGTCAGTGGTAAATTAGTAGATTGAATAGTGGAGTAAGTTCATTCACAGCATAAATATACTTAAAAACGACATAACATTGTCATTAATCATTTATCAGATTGTGCTTAATCTATCCATCGCGAATGTAATTTCCGACAGAATTTCCAGTTTGTTTAACTGTCATCTGATTGGTCTATATATGTATATCCGCGCGGCATTAATGCTTCTCAACGTAGCTTACAAGCACGTTCAAAAAAATCAAACTCGGTGATTTAATATCTTGTTCCGAGGTAAAATTAAATCGAGCAAAAGATTACAAACTGCAAATGGTCGCTTTTTACGTACAGGATGAATAATGTTAACATTTTTTCGTTCTTTAATAGTGCGAATATATTTATGTTGAAGTTATCGCTACAATTTATAATCTGACAATAAGTACTAGGACTAGTAACTTATTTTCAAAATACTACAATGATACTATTCTCCGTTTCAAAAACTCTTCCTGCCTATCTATACCCCCTTGCATGCGTTTCTCCCATAGCTCTTCGAACTAGTTATGTACGTATAATGGACTCGTTCAAGTATTTTAAAAATGAAAATTTCTCCAGCAAGTCACAGCACAACTTTCTGGCTGGCAAAAACATAGAAACTGTCCCGTTTCAGAGAAGAAGAAAACCTGGCTGGATTGGTTGGCTACGAAAGCCAATCAAAGAACGCAAAAGGCAACGATTAAGGATGTAAACAAGGCAAAGAATGAGTATAAAAGGTTAAAAGGTGTGGCAAAAGAGGCTGTGGCAAGAAAGAAGGAGAGTGATAAAGATGAATTTGATAGAAGGTTATCTGATGATTTTAAGAACAATATTAAACTCTTCTGGAATTCCATAAGAAAAGCCAAAGGTAAAAATACTACCTCGCAACTGAAAAAAATCAGAAACCAAGATGGTAGTATGGTAAAAGGAGAGAAATGCGTTTTAAGGAGATAAAAGGAATACTTTAAAAGTTTATTTGAGAAAGAGGATACACAAGTACAGGCCCCATTAGGAGACATGAGTGAAAGTTGCAATGAAAGTGAAATTAGTACACAGAAATTGTGAAAGCGTTGAACAGTATAAAATTGGGTATAGCTGCTGGGTATGACAGGATAACGGTTAAAATGCTGAAGTCTGGACAAAGCGTGGTAACTAGTCTGCTGTACTGCCTTTTTAACCTTTGTTGGAAGAGTGGTAGCATACCAGACGACTTGTGCAAGGCCGTTATCGTGCCGCTTTACAAGGGAAAAGGTCCGCAGCAGGACTGTAAGAACTATCGAGGTATCAGTTTACTTAGCATAGTCGGCAAACTGTTTGCAAAGATATTAATTAAAAGAGTGACGACTAAAATTGAAAAAAAGATATGGGATATGCAAGCAGGATTTAAAAGAGGAAGTAGCTTTTTTATAAAGATTTTTAATAGCTGCTCTCCAGATCCCCGTTTGTCACTATGGTGTCTTTTGGCGCTCGAGGAAATCGATGAAAATGCGGCGGTGAAATCATTTACTTTTCTTCTTCTTCTTCTTCCGGTACCCTGTCCGATTATCGAACGTTGGCAATCATATTGGCTATAATAACTTTGTTTATCGCAGCTCGGATGATTTCGATACCACTCTCGAAGATTTCGGAGCCAAGCTGTTCTTCTTCATCCTAGACCTTTACTTCCGGCAATCTTACCCTGCATCACTAAAAAAGGAGATAATATTTCTCTGGATGCCTCATCACGTGGCCGAAGTATTCGAGTTTTCGGCTTTTTATTATTATAATTATTTCTGTGTTTTTCCTTATTCGTTGTAGAACCACCTCATTTCTTATTCGGTTCATCCAGCTTATTCGTAGGATCCTTCTGTAGACCCACATTTCAAAGGCCTCCAGCCTCTTCAATAATGAGTCGGTCAGCGTCCAACTCTCTACTCCATAGAGCAATGTGGAGAATATATAGCAGCGTGTTAGTCTGATTTTTAATTTTTAAGTGATTCCTTTGTTGCAGAGAATTCTTTTTAATTTAAAGAAGGCGGTTCTGGCTTTTTCGATACGGATCTTTATTTCTTTGCTCATGTCCCAGTTGTCATTGATATTAGCGCCCAGGTATGAGATGTTGTTAACCTTTTCTAGCTGTATCCCGTATGCCCTGATTTGTATTGGTGGTATTGGTGTTTTGCCGACAACCATAACGTTGGTTTTTGAAGTATTGAGTCTAAGTCCATACTTGTTACATGACTCGGTCACTCTGTTTATGAGTATTTGCAGTTCTTCCTGACTAGCAGCAATTAGCACCGTGTCGTCCGCATATCTCAAATTATTCTTGTTAATTCCGTTTACCTTAATACCAAGGTCCACTTCGTCCAAGGCTTCTCTGAAGATATATTCAGAGTAAATATTAAATATTAAAGGAGACAGAATCATTTACTATTAGATTAAATTCTTTTGGTCCAGATTTTGCGTAGATTCGTCGAGGCAGTGATTTTAAATAACGCACCACAAACAAAATTCGTAGGGGTTCGTAATTTAATGTGTTCTTCGGTGCGAAACGTAAATCAAAACACAACCCCATTAAGCGCTATAAATTCTAAAATCCTTAAAGGACAAGCCTCGGTTCGGTGTGCTTTTATCTAGAGGCGATTTTGGGTTAATATCTAATTTTAAGCTGCCTCTTACCGTCTTCTTTCTTAATATTTCGCGTCTCTATCCAGTTTACGATGTCTAAACGTTTTGTTTAACGCACGACAGCTTCGAGAGATTTTACGACGGCGTATCAGATTTTAGTATCCTTTTTTAAATAAATAATAAACGTAAAACAGCAAAATCTTACCTTTTTCATAACGTTCATGAAATTCGAGGGAAACATCTTGCTGGATTGTCTAGTTTCTTTTTGAAAAATATAAAATCGTGACAAATCGATGTTTTTTTCTTAGACACTTCATTATTTATCTGAAACCAAAAAACAAACGCTTTAATTCGAAAAGTACTCATTAAGGATTTATTACGTCTCTCCGTAGGGGACGTTTGGTAATCAAAATGTTGAAAGTTAGTGACTGCAAAAGCTCTAAACGTCTCTATAAAAACCGGGCAAACTGCTGCCCACGTTCGACTAAAACTAAGCAGAAAAAGGACACAATAGTTGCGCCTCTTTTTATTTTAAGTGGATTACGTACTTTAATTGATTAAATACACGAGTTCGTGTGGGATTCTAGATGGTAAAATTATGCGCTCATTTGTTTTTGATGAACATTTAAATGGCGTTACTCAAGATTCTTAAAAGATGAATTGCCTATATTATAAGAAAACGTTTTTTTATCAGTAAGGCTTACTCAAGATTCTTAAAAGGTGAGAAAATGTTTTTTTACCAGTACGGCAAAATATGTGGATACAACAAGATGGCTGCCCAGCACACTCTACACACTCTACAAGTGAAGTGATGTATTTTTTAAATCAACAACCGTTGCCATCTTCATTACCAAGCAAATAAAGGAAAAAGCAATAGCGTACAATACACCAGCATTTATTTGCTTCGTCGACCTTACTGAGGCATTTGACAGAGTCCGCCTGGAAGAAGTCATAAAAATCCTAAAGACACTACTAACAGAACGCAAATCATAGCTGGAGAGAATATTACATCTAGCATACCCACTCCAGGAGGAATTAGACAGGGAGATAGCCTTAGTCTATTTTTATTCAACCTGCTGGTGGACAAAATCATAGAAGAAGTAATATCCATGAATTCGAGATACAGCCGACGACGCTGCAATATTCGCAGAAAGTGAAAATGACCTACAGAGACAGTTATTTAAGTTCTACCAGATCAGTCAGCAGCTCAATATGGATATATCCATAGGTAAAACGAAAACCATGACCATCGCTAGGAAGCCAATGAGATGCAAGCTGAGAGTGATACAATCTACAATCTAGTGATCGTTAACACGACCAAAATAAAACTATAATATAAAATTTTATTAGGCATTGAATTCCCCAAATTTGCTAAAAATCTTTGAAGCTAAACAAAAGTTATAACTGTTTTATTGAGCCAGTTTTCCCACTTACCCCCACCAGTTATTTGACAGGATAGAGGAGAAAGTACTGGAGCAAATTTAAGTAAAATGACCTGAAGATTACGAATATATTTAAATTTTGTGGTACTATTATTTACTGTGCTTTTATTATAGAAAAATGATGTTTTTGTATTAATATTGTAAACTACGCCCACTAGCGGTGGAGTAGGGAACTTGAAAATAATATCTAGCAGTTTCTCTTATGCGAATTTGTAATACAGATTTTTTTCCAAGCCAAAATTAATGGCACAACTACCGAAAAAATTCCTATAAATAGTGTTATTCGACAAGGAGATTCCCTTAGCCCCTTATTGTTCAACATCGTTATGGACGAAATAATAAACAGCACTCATAACCTGAAAGGGTATAAAATGGGGAGCAAAGACGTCAAAATCCTATGCTACGCCGATGATGCTGTTCTGATTGCAAAAAACGAAGATGACCTACAGAGATTACTATTCAAATTTAACACAACGGCAAAAAGTCTAAAAATGAAGATATCTGCAGCAAAGACGAAATGCATGACCATTTCAAAAACACCTATCAGATGCAAACTGGTTGTGGATGATAAAATTATACAACAGGAGATGAAATTTAAATACCTAGGCATAGAAATATCAGGATACGGTGACATCGAGGCGGAAGTAAGAAACCAAGCGGCAAAAGCAGCACGAACCTCAGCTTACCTGAACGATACAATCCTCCGAAACAAATATATCGGAATCGAGACCAAATCCCGAATCTACAAGGCGGTCATCCGACCTATATTAACATACACAGCGGAAACTAGAACAGATACATCGAACACAAAGAGAATATTAGAAACCACCGAAATGAAAATAGTGCGCAGGATCGCTGGAAAAACACTTTTTGACAGGGAGAGAAGCGAGGACATTAGAAGAACATGTGAAATAGACAATGTAAATGAATGGATACTGGGAAGAAAGAGAGAGTGAAACGAACACATAGACCGGATGAATGACGACAGAATGGTCAAAATAACTAGAGACAAGTCGCCCTTAGGTCGCCGAAGCGTTGGAAAACCCCGCAAGAGATGGAGCGACAACCTTTCTAACAATTGAACGGCAGAGGATACGAAGAAAAACAAGCAAATTGCTTACATTAAAAAAAAAGAAGATTTTTTTCCTAAGTTGTATGATAAATAGTTTCTGACTCTTTTAATTATACACCCGGTACAGACTCACTTCTGTTGCAATTTTGTAATAACGTAAATGGCTCGTCGAATTAAATAATTTCTTACGAAATGCGTAGATACTTGTATTATTGTTTATTCGTTTTTTTTATAGAGTGAAAATGCACAAAATAATATCTTAAACTACGGGAAATTATTAAAAATAAATGGTCGATAAAAGTTATTGCTTATTTTTCCGTTCACACTTTTGTTTTTTGCTTATAGTTTCATCGTCTTTTTTGTTATCATCGTCGTCATTTTTGTTATCGTCTTTCTTGTTATCGTTGCCTTTCTCTTTCCCATCCTTCCCATCAGTCGCTCCGTCTTTGTCCGCTCCTACTTCGTCGGAAAAATCTCCTCTACCTCCGGCTTTTCTTCTCAGCCTTTTTTCACGTTCGTATTCTTTCATTCTGATAACAAAATCGTCATACTTGCAGTTAAGATAATCGTGCTTTTGATGAGAGCAATTCATTTGAACGAACGGCCAGTGTTCTTTTCTACAAGCGAAGTATTTTAACAACAAATGGGCGCAATAATCTCTTTCTTTTATCGGAATTTTAGCGGATATCATTTCTTCTTCGGTCGCTATCATTTTTCTCTCGCAACGGCCGTTTTCGAAACCTAGCAAAGGATCGAACGTCGGATCTTCGTCGGGGCTTGGTATCGCTTCAGGATGGTAATACCGATCGAAACCGCTATACATTAAACTGAACGTTTGCCCCATTATATATTAATGTTCGCTATTTCGAAATTACGCCATTTATAGGAAACGTCAAATTAGTTTCTTCTTTTTCTTCTTTTTCCGCACAACGGCCTTACTTGTCGAGCGTATGTGACGCGAGGAACTTTAAAGTAAAAATAAACAAAGCTGAAGTTTGCTAATGTAAGCTCGTTATTTATTCGCATTACTTGGGAATTTTGTAGAAGCAGTCCAAGACGTCAATTGTCATGTTTTGCCTGCTTTATTGACTTTAAAAAACACTATTGAGAAGTTTGGTGAATCCCGTGCAATAGCCGTGAATATATGTAAAGCCTTTGACCGCGTTTGGCACCGGGCATTGTTAAGCAAATTGTCTGCCTACGGTCTCCCGACCAAACTGCGCCAATGGCTCTTGAGCTTCATGCAAGATCGCTCCATACATGTGGCAGTTGACGGTATTTCTTCTGATGCGTTTCAAACCAATGCCGGGGTCTTCCAGAGTTCCATCCTGTACCCAACCCTATTTCTTTTACACATCAACGACCTCTTGAAAACCACCACAATCCCCATTTACAGTTTCGCAGACGACAGCACACTTGTCTCAACTTTCACATCCTATCGATCACTTTCGGTGAATGATACAAATAGACTCAGGCAGGAACAGGTTGATTCCATCAATAGAGATCTTGAAGCAATCGTCGAGTGGGGAACCAACAATCTTGTTCAGTTCAACGCCCAGAAATCACAAAGCGCCACGTTTTCCAAAAAAGTAAATTCCTCAAATCACTCCATCACAATATCCGGAAATACCCTTGAATCAAGCCCCTCCATCCCGATTTTGGGAGTCACGGTGTCTAATAATATGTCTTGGCATGACCATGTTGCTAACATCGCAAAATCAGTAAGCCAGAGACATGGTTTTCTGTTAAAACCTAGAAAGTTTTTTGCTCCTGATCAACTGTTGACGACGTACAAGGCTTAAATCCGTCCTCTACTGGAGTATTGCTCACAAATTTGTGGCAATCCTTCTTTAACAGGGCTGCTACGTAATGGAACAAGCTTTCAAAATCGGCTTTTTCCAGAGAGCTATGACCTGCAGCTTTTTAAAAAGCAGGTCCACAATCATCTTCTTTCTATAATCCCTCCCCCTTCTAATAGTCGCAGTGCGGGCCGCCCGCTATCTTGCTATCTTTACAGCTATCCGGACCTTATTGACTGCAGCTCGGAATAGTTCAACATTGCTACAATTAAACCAGTCCCTTAGGTTTTTAAGCCAAGACACACGGCGTCTTCCAATATTCCTCCTTCCACCGATTTTTCCCTGAACTATCAGCTGGAGAAGTGCGTATTTGGGTCCTTTCAGTATATGACCTAGATATTGAAGCTTTCTCTTTTTTATGTGTTAATGACTTCACATTCCTTATTCATTCGATTTAGGACTTCAACATTAGAGATCTTTTCTGTCCAGGGGATACGCCACATTCTACGGTAGCACCGCATCTCGAAGGCTTGTAGTTTGTCCGTGTGATTCTTCTTGAGAGTCCATGTCTCCACTCCATACAAAAGCGCGGAAAACAGGTAACAACGCAACATCCTCAACATTCTCCAATCTTGATATCTCGACTGGTGAACAACTTTTTCATTTTCGTAAATGTTGACCTGGCTATATCTATTCTCGTTCTTATTTCTCTTGTTTGGTCACCCGATTGTTCTATCCAGGCTCCCAGGTATTTGTATGGCTGCACATTCTTTATTAAGATGTCTGCTACTAACACGTTTATATGGTTGTAATTTTGGGGGAACTTTGTAACTACCATTAACTTGGTTTTCAAAAGATTTATCTTTAGACCGTATTCGTTACATTGATCATTTAATTTCTCTAGAAGATGTTGTATGTCTCTTTGATTACTCGTTAACAAGACGGTGTCATCAGCATATCGCATATTATTTACGTGTTTACGTTTGTTCAATTTTCTATTGTTGTAATAAAGATTTTTGCTAAATTCTATTTCCTCAGCAATCCCTACGCTTCCGACCATGGGATTCAATAAAATTATTCCCTTTACGAGCAATTATGCCATCACAGTTATCGATGTAATGGAAATAATATCGTGCGCGTGCGATAAAAGTAGGTATACGTCGTTACTCGTGCTACGTTATTTTGTAACAGCATTTTTTGATAACGCTACAACGCGTTTTATCGTTAACAATGTTAGCACTTTTTTTTTCAGGACCTTTTTTACAGACTATGTTATGATGAACACATTTTATTGGAAACTTTTTTCGATAAGACGCGTTCCAAAAAAATTATCTCAAAAATATCCACTTCTTAATTTTCAATAATTTTTTATTGCTTTAAATTTTCGGCAATGGCCGAAAATTTAGGACTATATTCTTGTAAGTCCAAACGACCTATAACAAAATTGGCCAGAGGGTGCGTATCTTAAATAGAACTTCGTAAAATATGGCCTAAGGTGACGGGACTATAATCTTTATGCATATAGGTTGTAAATCAAAGCTTTACCCTTACAGATTAATCTTTGTAAAATTTCAGTACGAAGAAATCCTAGATAACTTTCTCGACTGCTGTAATGATTCATTCGCGCACCCATGCGACTTTCCCCTCAAAGAAAATCAGATTTTCCCATTTACCTTTGTTTTCTCTATAACTTTCCCCGAAGTTTTAACTGAAAATTCACCGGATTTGAACGCCTAAAAAATAAAACCATCAAATTTATTTCCTCATTCAGTTCCACATGTTTTTGTAATTCCATTTTTTTCAGTAATTTATAGCCAACGTTACAATTTCATTAAAGTAAGTATTTATGAATGAGTAACGTAATAAATTACTGAAAACTGTGAAAACGTGCATGATATTTTGGGTCGCATGAAAATTCAAACGAGAACTTTGAAATAATTGTAAAACAAAAATGACAAAATTGCGTCACTTATGACGTAATACTATTGATTACTTTATATTTTCTCCAGTTACCTGGGGGTTTCCATCCAAACAAGAATAAGTGCATGTAACTATTGAAAATAGTTTGGTGTCTAGAAACGCGTCAAATATGTTTTAGATTTGACGAAATTTTTTCCCTCTCTCACCTCCAGCAAAAAAAAAATCCCATTTCGATTTATAACGTCACAAATGATATAAAAAGTTGACAGAAACGGCTTAAGGGGGTCGCCCCATGTGATGGGTTGCAAAAAGTGATTCCTTAACATGTTTAGATTATGTTTTTTTAAATTCGTAGTCGTTAGAAAAATTTCTGAAACTCTTAGACGAAGAAAACATTGAATTACTCACCAATCTGTTCAATTCAATTCATCAAAGCGGAATGATACCAAAAGACTGGTTTAAATCAAAAATCAGAAAACATCACCTTGTCGAAAAAATCATATGCAAACAAATGCGATGAAATCCGTCTCATAAGCCTTATGAGTCATGTGCTTAAACTATTTTTAAAAATCCTACATCGCAGAATATACAACAAATGTGAACAAGACCTAAAGACTCACAATTTGGATTCCGGAAGGGGTTTGGAACCAGAAAAGCGCTATTTAGCTTATCAGTTTTACTGTAAAAATGTAAAGACCAAATATTTTCTTCATCGATTACGAAAAGGTATTTGACCGTGTTAAACATAGCAAATTAATGAGAATACTGGCGAAGGAAGGCCTGGACTACGAAGACATCAACGCCATCAAAATTCTTTACTGGAATCAGAATACCACAGAAAGGTTGGATAATGAAAACACCGAAGTTATTCCAATTAAAAGAGGCGTTAGACAAGGTTGCGTCCTCTCACCTTTATTGTTTAACATCCACTCAGAAGAGATCTTTAGAAAACCTTCAGAAAACACTGAAGACGGCATAAAAGTAAATGGTGAGTTATTTAACAATATACGGTATGCCGACGACACGGCAGTGATTGCGGATAGCCTGGAGGGTCTATAGCGCTTGATGAATGCAATAACACGAGAAGGAGACGCAGTCGGATTAAAAATAAACATCAAGAAAACAAAATTCAAGATATTCAGTAAAGTCAAAATTCAAATACCTTGGTTGCTGGTTGACGGAAGATGGAGACCCGGATCTAGAGGTAAAATCAAGAATAGAATTAGCAAGATCGTCTTCTTTTAAGAATGAAACAGTTACTCAGCAACCGCAGCCTTCATCACCGAGGCAGCTGTCTGGATACTCCGCAACGAAAAAAAGTTTAGCGAGATATCTATTATTTGCGACAGCCAGGCTGCTATCAAATTACTGAACTCAGTCTACTTGACCTCTATGGCACCGTTGCAATGCCGTGCCGCCCTGAATGAGCTAAAAACTAATTTTAGAGTTCACATTGTCTGGGTACCTGGACACAGAGACATACCAGGCAACTGTAAGGTGGACGAGCTAGCAAGAAAGGGCACCACCCTCCCAGCTGTATCTGTCTCATCTCAGCAAGGAGTACCGATTCCAAATTGCCGGCTCCTCCTGCACAGCAAAGTAGTTTAAAAAAAGAAGCCCCTCTCATGCATCACGGAAAAACATTCATCAAAGAACCAACAAAACACAGAACTAAAGAACTGCTAAAGATAAGTAGGAATCATGTAAGAATTATAACGGGTCTTTTTACTCGTCCAATGAAAGGACACATACAAAAAAAACTGGTTACGGAATTGGTGATGTGACAACAAACCGGATTACAAAAAAAGCCCAAGAGGCTGAGGTGTAGCTGGCGATAGGCTAGCATCCGAGGAAAATAAAGGAGCCATGACAGCAACTCCTACACCACATCAACGTCGAAGCAATCCAGCTCCTGGACAACGTGGACTTGAACAGAAGATTCAAGAGGACCAAACGTTTCGAGTTAGTTTAATAATAGTGTTAGTAAAAAGCAGAACATATTGCGGCTAGTGTGCACGATAACATTGCTGTAATTTATTGTTAGAGCCTAAGTATTGCTAAAGAAACAGACCTTAGTTAAGTTTGTAAGTAGTAGATTAAGTTAGAATTCAATTACCTATTGATATATTTTGTTTGGATCGTAATAACAATAAAATATCCCAAAAGAAATATTGTATTTAAAAAGAAAAATCATGAAATATCGTGAGAGTAGTTTCACACTATACCTTAATAATCACAATTACAGTTACCTGTAAAGAATTGTAACTTATTTTGTAACCCCTGTAAGCTTTCGACGGTGGATTTTTATCCTTACTAAACAATCACTCTCAGACGCAATCTCCGTAAATCAATCTCACTTAGATAGGCTTTCAGCTTTATTTCAAGCAAGCGAATGGTTTTGAATGGAAAATGGAAAGGTGTTTATTTTCAGGAAATATGCAAATTTAGGAGCGTTTATCAGTATTCGATTAATGCAGCTCTCAGTTGACAAATCCTTAATATCTTCAATATTAAGTAAATAAAACGGAAATATCCATATTAATGTTAATATAATATTTGATAGGATACAGCGTGATCAATGTGAAATCTTAAAACTAAGTAAGTACACTGCATGGCTCATTATTCATGTTTGTATTTATTAATAATATGAAGCAAAAATGGGATAGTAAATTGGCATAACTGCCATTACTGGTCTCAGGAACATACCTATCATGCACTCTTCCGATCCCACTCCGATCATACAGTCAGACGCAACGAGGTTGAATATGACGGAGACATCACGTGACAAAAACGACACCACTTCCGCCATATTTTTAAGACATGACTAATATTTCAGGAATAACATTCCACAGGTGGGTGTAAACAATATGCATGACCGTACTTACTTAATTACATTAAATTTGTAGTATACTACTACAGCTGTTGCAAACTAACCACCCTAACACAGAAAGAAGTTATATTTTTGGGTGATTTCAATGTTCACCACGCGAACTGGCTGAGATCCAACCACACCGACAACGCCGGTCTGGAAGCTGAGAACTTTGCGATAAGTCAAAACGTGACTCAATCACCAGGCCAACATTCTTGATCTCTTCCTCACGACACATCCCGACCAGTACGAAGTCTCTATAACCGCTCCACTCGGGAAATTTGATCATAAACTCATCTTAGCCACGTCCAAACAAACAATCCCGCCCAAAATCGCGTCTGGTACCTCTATTGTCTGGCATTACAGATCAGCCAAATGGGATGAACTGAGCGACTTTTACCCATCATTTCCAAGGAAAGATGTCTGCTTTCGCTCACAAGACCCATCAACATGTGCAGAATCTGTCACCGAAATCATAAGGCTAGGTATGGAATCACAGATTCCTCATGGTACAAGTCGGATCTCTAACCCCATACCCTGTTTCAACCAAGAATGCCACCGTGCGGTGCGTGACAAAAATCAAGCATATCGACTCTGGTGCGAATTCCCGACAATTGCTAACCGAGAAGCCTTTGTCCACGCGAGGAACCCCTGCAATAAAACGATTGACCTTTCCAAAGAATCTTACGACACGAGAATATGCAATAAGCTTGTCAATGCCCCTCTTGGATCAAAGACCTTCTGGAAAAAGCAGATCTGCTGTCTGGAATGTTCAGTTCTAACTTAACCCTCGATACCATTGGGAAACAACCCTCAACGATACCTAAAATAAATCATCAATGCCTGAGGTCGCTATCCGCCATCGCACTATCAGGAAAATCCTACGAAATCTTGACTCTAATAAGCCAGTAGGGCCAGATGGAGTTCCGACAATTTTCCTGAAGACCTGTGCTCAAGAGCTCACCCCAGTTCTCTGTAGACTCTTCAAGCTATCATTCGGCAAAGGAGTTTTTCCGTCCATGTGGAAAAACGCTAAAGTCCAACCCATTCCAAAAAAAGGAAAGAAGACTATTCCTGCTAATTTTCGCCCTATTGAATTGCTCTCAGTCATATGTTAAGTTATGGAAAAAGCGATTAACTTGGAACTAATTATATATCTGAAGAAATTTAAGATAATTCATGACAGACAATATGGATTTCGACAACTTCGGTCTACTGCAGATTTGCTAGCTTACGTCACTTAGCTCTGGACAAACACTATTGAGAAGTTTGGTGAATCCCGTGCAATAGCCTTGGATATATCTAAAGCCTTTGACCGCGCTTGGCACCAGGCATTGTTAAGCAAACTATCTGCCTACGGTCTCCCAACCAAATTGCACCGATGGCTCATGAGCTTCATGCAAGATCGCTCCTTACATGTGGCAGTTGACGGTATTTCTTTTGATGCGTTTAAAACCAATGCCAAGGTCCCCGGGGTTCCATCCTGTCCCCCACCCTATTTCTTTTACACATCAACGACCTCTTGAAAACCACCACGAACCCCATTTACAGTTTCGCAGGCGATAGCACACTTGTCTCAACTTTCACATCCTATCGATCACTTTCGGTGAATGATACAAATAGACTCGGGCAGGAACAGGTTAACTCCATCAATAGAGATCTTGAAGAAATCGTCGAGTGGGGAACTAACAATCTTGTTTAGTTCAACGCCCAGAAATCACAAAGCGCCACGTTTTCCAAGAAAGTAAATTCCTCAAATCACTTCATCACAATATCCGGAAATACCCTTGAATCAAGCCCCTCCATCCCGATTTTGGGAATCACGGTGTCTAATAATATGTCTTGGCATGATCATGTTGCTAACATCGCAAAGTCAGCAAGGCAGAGGCTAGGTTTTCATAGTCCGATTAAACCTTTCATAAATATATATATATATATATATATATATATATATATATATATATATTTATATTGCATCGATAAATCAATTTATGATATTATTGCCTTTTTTATGCTCCTTTTACAGCCAATTTTGCTGGCACTACAATTTCACGATCGGTGACGCTTCATTTTTTCGAGATGGCATTCACGTCAAAATTCTACCACGTGACCGCTTTTGACGCTCAAATCCAGCGTCAAGCGTCAGCATAAAAATGCACCCTAGACAAAAATAAAGTTCGTGGGAATTATATAGGTAAGTTTGAAGGGTAATATAAACGATGAACAAAAAGTTTTTAACTCTGAAAACAAAATGTAGCCACGGTTGAGTGGGACAGGACGTGAAAGAGCTTTAAAGCTACAAATTAAGGACCTTTCAAGCTGTTAATATTCCTCATTAATCGCCCGACGAGCCCCACCAATTGTGAAAAAGTTAAACACCATCGCGTTATCTGCGTTTCAACACTTGCTCACTGTTCATTGTTCATTTATCAGGACTACAACGTTGCCGAAAAAGAATTAACTTCTTGTTCTAATTAATAAAAAAAAACTATACAATAATGCTTTATTGCTTCATACTAAATCGCACTACCCGTAAGCCGCGTTAAAGAACTTCGTTACAAAAAACAAAGTAAATGACTAAGAATTTTAATGCAAGAGAAACTGACTTATTATGGATGGTTATCTAAAATTCAAATTTTTTCCCCACAGATTTTTTTATGCTCAAAAAATTTAAGACAAGGAACAATACAAAAGAGACCAATGTTTCGAACGAAAGCTTTTAAGTGCTTAGAAGAATGAACTGTAACTTCGAACTATTTTTTTATGTAAAAGTAAAAATAAAATTAATTGCTTCCTACGGATTACCACGATGAATCTACAGAGTTCCTTGGTGTTGTGGGGCCCTGTATTCTTGGTCCCGGTAACAACGCCCCACATAAAATAGTTTATAAAAATGTACACGATATATACTCGTTGAATTATCAGATTCGAAATAAGATATAGGCTAATGGCCAAAAACAGTAAAAATTAAAACGACGATTGTAGTCACTTGAGTACTTGAACTTGAACTATATTCCTCGACGTCTCTGTGAGGGCCAGTTAATCTCTGCGCCGTCGTAGAAGACGATATTAATTAACTGGTTCGTCGATAGGGGCAATTGTTTTCCCAAACATTCTCCCACTGCTGTTCGAATTTTTAAAGTTAATTCCTATAGTTATAGTAAATGTACAGTAATGGTTTGGAGCAGAAGCAACATCGAAGGCAGCAAAATTTTAAAATGCCAGTAGACACATTGACGTAATACTGCAAAATAATGCTTGGCCATAACTTTTTTGTTTTCAACCAATTTGAATATTTTTTTTTGTAATTATTAAGTTGTTGATGATGTCATATTTTAGAGCGTACATATATATCTAATTTCATATCTAAATTATTACATTTGATAAATTACCTAGCATTGAAATAATGTACTTACAAAAAATGTAATCATCATGCCTCATATTGTGTTGGCCGTTATTAAAACGTCATTAGAATAATGGTACAACCTAAAATGAATAACTATCTACAACTAAAAATTGCAAAACAAAGAAACAAGCGAAAACAGAAATTTCACCGCTTTTACGAGTTTCATTTACATACAGCTACATCATGTCAACTCTACATTTTATGAACCACAAACATCGAAAAACGTAAGGAAATCGTTGTTGAAATTATAATTTAAAAAAAATTTGATACGTGTTTTCTCTGCAAATCCGCTATTCTTTGCTAATCCCAAATTTTAACTTGAATAGACGTAGTTGTTTTTTTATTACTAAAAGCTTTTATTTAACTTGCAATGTATGTATGTTTGTCCGGGTGGAATCTTGCAACTCAATTTTGAAGCAGATATCTTCAATCGATTGAGCTGAAATTTTGTATACACGTCTAGTTTGGATAACAATGCATGGTTAGCTGTGTGACGTCATTATAAATCCAACATAATGGAATACCCAAGATGGCGAACTAGTTTAATTTTAATGCACTCCTACAATGTGGGTATCAAATGAAAGGGCTTGCTGAGAATAACTCGAAAAATAAAGTGACGGCACTCTAAATTCAATATCCAAACCAATTTGGTTCAATTGGAAGTTAAACTTGAGTATCGTCTGCTAAAATGCTCGTGCTAGGCTTTCTCTTAACTATGTTACTTCAATCTTGCTTTGTGTAACTCTCTTATGCACTAAGTATGCATTTACAAGTGCACAACCAAATATTAGCTCCGTAGCTAATTTTTTGTACCATTTGGAACCTCTTCTAAGACAATGACTACATGCCTTCAATTGATCAGACAAATTAATGTACGCCTTTTGTTTGTCACTGCTGTAGATTTCTGAATATTTCTCTCGCGTTGTTTTACTATTACCGTTAATGCATCATGACTTATTGATAACATCAGAATATCGCGACTATCTCTCCATTTTAGAACTACAACAAGCATAGACTTGCAAAAAAGGTAGGAAGGCATTACATTTATGCGACGCCGTCCGTGTAAACAAAATTCTTTTACAGACGTCGAGGCATTTTAATAGTACCTTAATTACAAAATCCTATTTTTCTTGCATGCATATGCATTATTTCACCAAAAAAGTTTAAAACCCTTGGAAATCCTTTTTTTAACTCTCACACCCGTACCCAACGTGTTAAAAACGGTTTTCTGTTACAGTAATGCTATATAAAAGCTCTGAAGTCATACACTTGTGAGTTTAAGCTAACTTGGGACTGTAAACAATCCCTGAGACAACTGGCAGCAAACAATTAGGTTACTCTGATGTGGGTTCCTGGTCACAAGTGAGTTAAAGGCAACGAGGAAGCAGACTGCCTTGCCAAGGAAGGGGCAAATACACAATTTTTCTGGCCAGAACTCTTCTGTGGACTCTCCAAGGCCCTCTTAAAAGAAGAGATTCGACGCAGGGAAACAGATGATATGAAATCTCACTGGAATAAAGTGCCAGGACAAAGCCAAGCGAAAAGGCTAGTAGGTCTTTCGCCAAGGAAAGCTAAACAGCTTCTCAAATTGGACAAGAAAGACTTGCAACTGGTGATGGGACTCCTCACTGGACACTGCACTCTAAGGTATCACCTGAAAAAGATGGGCAAAACAGAGAGTGATAGTTGCCGCTACTGCGAGAACTTAGCTGAAACTGCAAAACATTTGCTTTGCGAATGCCTAGCGCTTCTCTGCAAGAGGCTCAAGTTTCTGGAAGCCCTCCGATTTTAGAAATATATTTCCCAGGAAACTGATAAACTTTGTACGAAGTCTCGGAATCCCGGGCTTCGAATAGATTAAGGGTTATGCACAAGATCTGATAGGTCGAGGTGCTTGAGAGGCTGCATAGCCTTCACGACCCCCCCTACAATATACAATTCCATCTTAATTCAATACACTTGCATGAACATTTTTTTAACACGGAGATTGTTCTCCTTATCTCTAACCTCCATAGGTAAAACAGTTACTAGTCGTTTGATCACATTTTTCCGATATTTTTGCTGGTCAAGCGATAAAAGTCACTGGAACCAAGCGTAAACAATATCGCCGAAATATTTTGAGTTTTTCTTGTTAAATTTTTGTCGTTTACTGCTAATAAGAGAGAGCTTGAGCTCCATCCCTGTTAAATATGAAACGATACAAAATTTATCGGCGGCAACGCTGTACTCTGGCTAATTGTCGAGGGAGGCTGATTACGAACATTTTTGGCATTAATTACACACAAAGGATTAACCGAAAATTAATAGGCTTTGTAAAGTTTCAAAAACTGGCGGATTATAATCCCTACTACAAAAAAGAAATGTGCCTTTCTCCCTCTCATTCTAAAAGTAAAACCAGTTATCAGCTCAGGAGCGGACTAGATGCAAACACAGGATTAATTGAAGGTTAATAAATTTAGTAGTTGTGTGGTTTTTGTTGCCAAATCATACAAAATCAAAATAAAAAGATCCAGAATTTTTCCATTTTTTAATTATCAAAATATAAAAATATATAAAACTGATTTTTAAAGAACCAGCTAATTTCGCTGCATGTTAACCTATACCTTAAGTCTGTGTGGGTCGATTATACATCAGAAAACAACTACACTCCCGGCTATATACCTACGACGAGCATTGAATTACATCTGATAAATAATCGTGCATAATCCCATTTCGGGTGGTATGCAGATGCTTGTAAAGTAAAAGAAAGAATTATGAAATTTATCCATTCAAAGTGACCACCTATGGACCGGTTTCGGTGTGTTGCCCCTCATCAGCATAGGTTAGGTCTTGACAAACTCATGTTGGCGCTTCGAAGAGACATATCAACAATTCCAACTCTTACCAAGTATACATGAGGGACCACTCGAATGCGCTAGTCACGACATCTACACTTTTTTTATATTTATTTTCGCTGACAAAAATTTGTAGAATTTTCTATAATGTTATTATAGTTTTTTATAATTTTTATATTTTAGTCTGGGAAGTATAGCCGGAGTGACTCGGTTTGATAAGGTAAAGAATAGTGAGATAAGAGAACGCTGTGGTGTAAAAGAAGATGTGGTAACAAAGATCAATAATGGAATGCTTAGATGGTTTGGACACGTTGAAAGGATGGATGAAGGATGATGTCAAAAAAAGGAGTGCTGGTCCCCACACTTATGTATGGTAGTGAATGTTGGGTTTGGCAGAAACATGAAAGTAGATTAATGCTGCGGAGATGAGTATTCTGAGAAGTATGGCCAGAGTGACTGTGATGGATGAAGAGAATAATAGTGAGATAAGGAAACGCTGTGGTGTGAAAGAAGATGGCCAGGTCAAGAGTACCAACAACCGACGAGCATGTATGAGAGCACTGATGAAAGTAGAGGAAGCAAAAGATGTGTGTAAGAACCGTAGCAAGTGGAAGGAAGTGGTCTCTGCCTACTACCATGGGAAAAAGGCGTGACTTTATGTATGTATGTAATTATCAAAATGATAATGCACACAGATCTACCAGTTTCAAATAGGTGATTCCTTAGCTGACATTTCAATTGATTTATATTGATCAGTGAGTTTATGTTTTCTGGAATACTGTTGTATAATTTTGATGCGAGATAAGAGTAAGACCTTTGAATAGCCGTTTTTAATATGAATGGGATAATATAGTGCTGTTTTTTTATTGTTTTCATGTTCCGGTATTTGAAAAAATTGCCTTTGTAAATGATGTCGCACACAGGAGCAAAGGTAATACAAAAACTTGGAACTTTTAGTATTAAAATTTAAATTTCATAATGTTTGAATTAAAATTATCAACATCAATCTGGTTTTCACATCTATTTACATTCTGAGCAACAATTATATGCATGTTTATATGGTTTTTTATTATTCAAATATATTACGGGCTGTACAAGATCAATGAAGCAATGAAGAGCAATGAAGAGGAAATGAGGAACTTATTAAAACGAGTCGAAGAAGTTAGTGCAGAATCGGGGTTAAAACTCAACAGGAGCAAGTGTTGTCTCATGATCGTGGATAAAAGCGAAGTTTTACCACGAATCCTTTCTTCATACCTGACATAGAGTGCAAAGAGCCAATTATATACCTCGGTGCATGCATCACGAACAAAGGTGGCAGTGAAAAGGAAACTAATAAAAGTATGGAAAGATCGCAACATAAGTAAAGCTACAAAACAATCCCTTGTATTCTCAATCGCTACCTACGGCTCCGAGTCATGGACTATTAATGTGGCATGTAGACGCCGGTTTGAAGCTTTCGAAATGACATGCTATAGACGAATGCTTAGAATTCCATGAACGGACCGCAGATCAAACGCTTCAATCCTTCAAGATCTAAGAATTGCGGAAAATGAACGTTTGTTACCAGACATCCAAAGAAACACCCTCAAATACTTTGGCCTTGTCATTCGGAGAGATGAGTTAGAAAAACAAGTCGTTCAGGGGAAAGTTGACGGAAGACGCCGGAGAGGAAGATCATCGAACAGATATATCGATCAAATAAAATCCTGGACAAACCTCTCTATACAAGAATTTGTTATAAGCAATTTGAAATGAATTTTTATAATATTTAATAATAATAATAATTATAACAACAAAACATATGGTATTTTTTCATTCTTTCCACTGTGAAGTTAGTCGTGTGGACCTCTCGGGTCGCACCCAGACCACTGATATTTTAAAAAAAATAAATTAGTGTGATGGTGCAATAATAATAACAATGATATAAATCGAGCCAGTTAATACTTGCGTAGATATGAAGCGCCTTGTCGGAGCAGTAATTACTGGTTTCTGAGATACTAAACGAACCATAAAAATGACTTATTATGCGAAAGGGGGAAGCAAAAATTTGAATGTCATAAAAACGCAGGATCGTCTTAGAAACTTTTTTAACGAGGATTCTTTTATGTTATTTTAGTTATTTTCTATAACCGTAAATGCCGAAAAGTAGGAAATCATTGTGACCAGATGACAGTCAAATTTAAGCTCACTTAAAGCCAAGATCGTGCCTATTGCTGAATTTTTATTGATTAAGTTACCAGTATAAAATACAGGGATACAGTAATTGTAGATGCTTGAATGTTTGCTTTTTGTTCATCGAATTTCGTTAATGTATTGAATATAGATATCTCAGCAAACACAATAATGTCAAGTGGCATCACATTTCTAGCTAGAAAATACTGTACTAATACAAAAAGAAAAGTTTTTTTTATTTTTTCCTCGTCATGTTTTCCTCGGACGTTTATATCTTTTTTTAAATAAAAAGTTGGAAATTCTTTAAATCTCTGTCAACAAAGGTAATCAAATTGTATTGCTAAATTAGAGGAGATAGTCCGAATATGGGCTACCACTTTTAAAATTGAGTTACTTTTGTCAGTGTGTGCCAGGACAAAGATAAGCGAAAAGGCTAGTAAGCCTTTCGCCAAGGAAAGCTAAACAGCTTCTCGAGTTGGACAAGCAAGACTTGAAACTGGTGACGGGGCTCCTTACTGGACTTCATTCAATGAAGATCGGCAACAATTCTGGCAAATTCGTCTCTGTCCTGGGCTCTTCTTAGCAGGGAGTTTGAGTCTAAGCCTGTCCAATCCCTTATGATTTTTAGCTAAGAGCACTGTCTACGTCCAGGACCAGGTTTTCGCTCAATCTTGCCCTCCATAATCAGTTGCAGGAATCCTTATTTGTCCTGTCTCATGACATGGCCAGGGTAAGCAGTCTTTCGCTTTTTTATGGTCTCGAGGATTGTTCGGTCCTTGTTTGCCCTATGAGAAACATTGTGATTGGTTAAATCTTATGCTTAAATTGAGTGTTCTATCAGTTAACAGATTCCGCATTTTAATAAAGTTAGCTATCGCTTGCTCTATGCGGGATCTTATTTCTATCTCAGGATCCAGGTCCTCGCTGATCCAACTTCCCGGATACTTAAATTTTGTGATCTGCTTTATTGGTGATCCGTATATATTTATGTTGAAATGGTTTTTTTTTTTATAAAAATAGTCACAAAAAGGGTAGACCTATCGTGTGGGCCGCGGACGGCCCGCACTGCGACTATTAGAAGGGGAAGGGATTATAGAAAGGAAATTATTGTGGACACGCTTTTTAAAAAGTTGCAGGTCATAGTTCTCTGGAAAAACTGATTTTGGAAGCTTATTCCATTCCGTAGAAGCCCTGTAAAAAAAGGATTCTTGATGAAGATTGGTCCTTGTAGTGTCAATCTTGAGAGTAAATGGGTGAGACTGATCAGCGTGCCGAGTTCTTCGGCCGAATGTGGCCAATGGTGGTACAAAAGTTTTTATTTCTCTGGAGCATCTTCCATGGAAATATCTGTAGAGCAATGACTGGTCTGCAACTCTTCTTCTATGTTCTAGAGGGTGAAGGGTATCTGTGAGAATTGAGCTGTTTATCAAGCGAATGGCTCTTTTCTGAATGGAATCTAGAAGACGA
This sequence comes from Agelastica alni, assembly GCA_950111635.1. NCBI lineage: Eukaryota > Metazoa > Arthropoda > Insecta > Coleoptera > Chrysomelidae > Agelastica > Agelastica alni. The sequence continues at coordinate 9,157,346 of OX467712.1, read as the reverse complement.
AGAGAATGCCTTGGTGCTGAACCCCAAATGTGCAAGCAATACTCCAGTAGAGGTCGGATTTGAGCCTGGTACGTCGTCAACAGTTGATCAGGAGTAAAAAACTTTCTGGCTTTCCACAGAAAACCTAGCCTCTGGCTTGCCGACTTTGCGATGTTAGCAACATGGTCATGCCAAGACATATTATTGGACACCGTGACTCCCAAAATCGAGATGGAGGGACTCGGTTCAAGGGTATTTCCGAACATTGTGATGGGATGATTTGAGAAATTCACTTTCTTGGAAAACGTGGCACTTTGTATTTTTTGGGCTTTGAACTGAACAAGATTGTTGGTTCCCCACTCGACGATTGCTTTAAGATTTCTATTGATGGAATCAACCTGTTCCTGCCTATTTGTCTATTTGTATCATTCACCGAAAGTGATCGATAGGATGTGAAAGTTGAGACAAGTGTGCTATCGTCTGCGAAACTGTAAATGGGGTTCGTGGTGGTTTTCAAGAGGTCGTTGATGCGTAAAAGAAATAAGGTGGGGGACAGGATGGAACCCTGGGGGCCCCGGCATTGGTTTTAAACGCATCAGAAGAAATACCGTCAACTGCTACATGTAAGGAGCGATCTTGCATGAAGCTCAAGAGCCATTGGCACAGTTTGGTTGGGAGACCGTAGGCAGATAATTTACTTAACAATGCCTGGTGCCAAACGCGGTCAAAGGCTTTAGATATATACAAGGCTATTGCACGGGATTCAACAAACTTTTCAATAGTGTTTGTACAGAGCTGAGTGACATAAGCCAGCAAATCTCCAGTAGACCGAAGTTGTCGAAATTCATATTGTCTGTCATGGATTATCTCAAATTTCTCCAGATATTTGGTTGTTCGGGTTGCGACTTATTTGCATGACCTTCGTTTTTGAGATATTAATCTTTAGTCTCATTTCGTCTCCGGAAACCGATATGCTGTCTATTAGGCGTTGCAGCCCTTCACGACTGTCTGAGATTATCACTGTATCATCGGCATATCTTAGATTGTTTATGAGTTTCCCATTGACTTTCAGACCGTCCTCCGTCTCGTCCAGAGCATTTTGGAAAATGATTTCTGAATACAAATTAAAGAGCATGGGACTAAGTACACACCCTTGTCTGACTCCACACCTTATAGGTACAGTGCTTATTTCGGTGTTTTTTTAAGTTTAACAGATGCTTCTTGTTGTTCATATAGAGACTCCGAACAATTTTTTAATCCTGTGCATCGACACCTTTTCTTTCCAGCAGCAACAAATGTCTTCTGTGCCTGCTGCTTTTCTTAGTTTCTTAGTGGCCCGGCCACTTATGGTAAACCACAACAAACCGCGACGTTTAAAGCGTAAAATACCCCAAGATTTAATACAATCACAGTAAACACAGCTGAGGATGTGACATAGGACACGCACCGAGCGCGCCATCGATAGCACCAAGCAACATACTGCTGAATGTCTCACAAAGAAGACAGATTGTAGTAAATAAGGAAAAAAAAATTAATCCTGTAAGAAATGAGAGTTGTTAAGCTTTGATTAAGTATACAAAGCAATTGGAAACTTTACTTTAAATTAATAATGTCACTGCTGTATTTGGTTCAAACCGCTTTAAAAATTAAAAAATATAAAATATGTAAAAAGTATTGAATTAAAAAAGAGCTAGGTCCAATGTAGAACCTTGAGGAGAATCTTGATATTAAAATAAATGCTTACCTAACCATTTTTATAAAAAAAACCTCAGCTGACGTGAAAAATCAATAATTTTATTTGTATAATGCTCGTATATTTATGTATTGATTTATGGTAATAATCGCATGGAAAACAGTATTTCAAAACAGATAAATATCAAGACCCAAATGTGTTTGTTTCGAACTCTAGTCATTATAAATAGTTTGTTGTTAGAAACGGTTCCTCAAACCCAATTCATCTATTTGTAGTTAAATCAACTTTAAATGAACCGAGTTTATGTTGAATAACTACTAACTTAGATTTTATACTACTATTTAACTTGTTTTCACGCATCAACAAATATTCACTGCATTTATTACGTCCTAGCGAATAAATAAGCGTAGATGCCCAATGGAGGAAAATGGAAACATCGATAAGGGAAATCTGCTGCAAAATCCTGAAGGGAAAGCCCAACCTAAAAAGAACTCCTGGATGACTAACGAAATAATAGGATTGATGGAAGAGCGCAGAATTCTTAAGAACAACAAACAGGCGTACAAAAGTATCCAGAAATTAATAAGGCAGAACATCCGAGTCAAAGAGGCTCAGGTAAATTTAGAACAAGCAGAGGATCGGGTATACTCTACGACAAAAATGGAAAGTTGATTCATCAAAATGAAGAAAAATTAAAGGAGTGGGAAAAGTACATCAGAAATTTATTTGAAGATGATAACGCCACCGGAATTAACAAAGTATGAAGGACCTCCAATTACATTTACTGAAGTAGAATATGCCATCAAACGTTCTAAAAACCGTAAAGCAGTAGGACCTGACGAGATTCTCAGCGAAATGTATAAACTTATCGATAACACTGAAGCATTCAAAGTCATAACAGAATTATTCAATAAAATATACACCAGTGGAAAGTTACCAAGCGATTGGCTTAGATCCATATTTGTCACCTTGCCAAAGAAAACAACTGCCAAGACGTGTGCTGACTTTAGAACAATCAGCTTAATGAATCACTTACTAAAAATATTTCTTAAAATTATTCATGGTAGGATCTATTCCAAGTGTGAAGAATACTTAAGCGAATCGCAATTTGGGTTCCGCAATGGTTTCGGCACAAGGGAGGCTCTATTTGGGATAAATGTCCTGGCTCAAAGAAGTCGTGATATGTCAGTTGATGTCTATAAAAGCTTCATAGATTTCCAAAAGGCATTCGACAGGGTCAAACATGATGTATTGGTAGAGACTTTAGACCATATAGTACTGGTATTAGGGATCATTGATAATTTATATTGGAACCAAACTTCAGTTATTAGAATAGATGGTGATGATACACCGGAAATAAAGATCAAACGTGGAGTAAGGCAAGATTGCATTTTATCGCCCTTGCTCTTTAATGTAAACTCTGAAAGAATATTTAGGGAAGCACTAACTGATATACAAGCCGGCATTATTATAAATGGTGAAATCATAAACAACCTTCGCTACGCAGGCGATACGGTAATGTTGGCCTCCAGTCAGGAAGATTTACAACGGATACTGGATGCAGTCATCGAAAAATGCGCAATGGCTAGACTCGGATTAAATGCAAAAAAAGACCAAAGTATTACTAATTAGCAAGCAACCTAATATAGCTAACATAACAGTTGGGGGTGAACTATTGAAGCAAGTAAACCAAATAAAATATTATATAGCATAATAACCAACTGCGCGGATAGTCAAACTGAAATGAAATCAAGGATTGAGCAGGCTCGAGCAGCATTTAAAAACATGAGCAGGGTCTTGTGCTGTAGAGATCTAAAGTTAACTTTGATTTGCTGGCTTATGTCACTCAGCTCTGGACAAACACTATTGAAAATTTTGGTAAATCCCGTGCTATAGCCTTGGATATATCTAAAGCCTTTGACCGCGTTTGGCACCAGGCATTGTTAAGTAAATTATCTGCCTACGGTCTCCCAACCAAACTGCGCCAATGGCTCTTGAGCTTCATGCAAGATCGCTCCTTACATGTGGCAGTTGACGGTATTTCTTCTGATGCGTTTAAAACCTATGCCGGGGTCCCCCAGGGTTCCATCCTGTCCCCCACCTTATTTCTTTTACACATCAACGACCTCTTGAAAACCACCACGAACCCCAATTACAGTTTCGCAGACGATAGCACACTTGTCTCAACTTTCACATCCTATCGATCACTTTCGGTGAATGATACAAAAAGACTCAGGCAGGAACAGGTTGATTCCATCAATAGAGATCTTAAAGCAATCGTCGAGTGGGGAACCAACAATCTTGTTCAGTTCAACGCCCAAAAAACACAAAGTGCCACGTTTTCAAAGAAAGTGAATTCCTCAAATCATCCCATCACAATGTCCGGAAATACCCTTGAACCAAGTCCCTTCATCTCAATTTTGGGAGTCACGGTGTCCAATAATATGTCTTGGCATGACCATGTTGCTAACATCGCAAAGTCGGCAAGCCAGAGGCTAGGCTTTCTGTGGAAAGCCAGAAAGTTTTTTACTCCTGATCAACTGTTGACGACGTACAAGGCTCAAATTCGACCTCTACTGGAGTATTGCTCGCACATTTGGGGTTCAGCACCAAGGCATTCTCTTCGTCTTCTAGATTCCATTCAGAAAAGAGCCATTCGCTTGATAAACAGCTCAATTCTCACAGATACCCTTCACCCTCTAGAACATAGAAGAAGAGTTGCAGACCAGTCATTGCTCTACAGATATTTCCATGGCAAATGCTCCAGAGAAATAAAAACTCTTGTACCACCATTGGCCACATTCGGCCGAAGAACTCGGCACGCTGATCAGTCTCACCCATTTACTCTCAAGATTGGCATTACAAGGACCAATCTTCATCAAGAATCCTTCATTTACAGGGCTGCTACGGAATGGAATAAGCTTCCAAAATCAGTTTTTCCAGAGAACTATGACCTACAACTTTTTAAAAAGCGTGTCTACAATCATTTCCTTTCTATAATCCCTTCCCCTTCTAATAGTCGCAGTGCGGGCCGTCCTCGGCCCACACGATAGGTCTACCCTTTTTGCGACTATTTTTATAAAAAAAAAAAACTCTAAAAATCCGACTTTTCGGATGTTATGTCTTCTCCACCCTGCTGAACGGTATGGAAGCCTGGACTATAAACAAGTACGAAGAAAGACGACTTGAAGCCTTTAAGATGTGGGCTTACAGAAAAATATTAAAAGTTTCATGGACGGAAAAAGTATCCAACTTGGTAATACTCCAACGTCTGAATAAATCCACCAAAATTACCACCATCAAAATAAGGAAACTGCAATATTTCGGGCATGTTATGAGAGGCGAAAAATACCGATTACTGCAGAACATCATGCAGGGAAAAATTTATGGTAAAAGAAAGCCGGGCCGCAGAAAAGCATCATGGCTCATGAATCTACGTGACTTGTATAAGCTCAAATCAAGCTCTCTGTTCAGACTTGCCGTCGACAGAGTACGGATAGCCTTGTTGGTGACCAACGTTGTGGAAAGACATGGAACTTAAGAAGAAGAATTTATTACGACATACCATAGTAACAAACTGTAAAACTCTTAAATTAACTACAATTCAATTTCAAATACTGCTTTCGTTCCTTAAACAATTAACACATATTGTGGCGGGCCCCTAAATGTGCGCAACATAATTTACACAATTTAACATAACGCTGTTACAGCTAGATTAAATTACGGCACGTGTCACGAAAACCGGTAAAACAAGTCCGATATTGAAATAACAAACACACTGAAAGATCGAACATGAGAGGTTTCAAAGATAAGAACTGTAAATATTTCATTCTGCTAGCTTTAAGTTTGTTTTTTTGACTAATGCAGTGTATGCTCGATATTTTGTAGATTTGTTCTTTTAATAGACAGAGTCAAAGTGACCGCTCTCGGATACAGAATGGGCAATACGGAAATAAAAATTCTCTGCTATGCAGATGACGCTGTTCTATTAGTCGAAAACGAAGACAATCTATAAACAATACTATATGCCTTCAACAGGGAAGCCAGGAAATGGAACATGGAAATCTCGAAATCAAAAACAAAATCGATGACCATCGCAAAAGACCCACTAAGATGTAAACTGGTAATTGATGACGTACCGATTATTTTTTTTTTTTTTAAGTTCTGGTTCCCACGAAAAGGGATATCCTGTAATGTTCAGAGAACATCGTGGGAACCAAGGGAAAGAAGGTAGAAGTTGGTGTTCTTCTTAAATTTCTGGAGGTTGTATGCCTTGGGGAACACCTCCCTAGGCAATGAGTTCCAAAGCCTCGCAATTCGTTGGATGAATGAGTCTTTGGAAAGTGATGTTCTGCAGGTCTCCAAAGTGACCACGAAGGGGTGTGAAGACTGAACTTGACGGGTTAATCTCGAAGAGACTGCCAAAGGAGGAACGATTGTTGATATTTCAGAAGAGCATCGCCCATGAAAATATCTATAAAATAGAGACAAATCGCCAACTTTTCTACGGTGTTCCAGACAAGTGAGCGAGTTTGTAAGCGAGGCATCACCGACGAGACGAATTGCCCTTTTTTGGACAGAATCCAGTAGCTTCAGGATATGTTTGGGTGCTGCACTCCAAATATGGGAACAGTACTCCAGTACAGGTCGGATCTGTGCCTTATAGATCATAAGCAGCTGACTGGAGGTAAAATAGCTCTTGGCACGAAACAAAAAACCAAGTTTTTGGGATGCACTTTTGGCAATGGACCTCACGTGATTTTCTCAGGAAAGGTTATTGCTGATAGTAATACTAAGCATCGATATGGATGACTTCAGTGGTATGGTTACTCCTGACAAAGTTATGTTAGGCACAGTGAGATCGGCTTTTCTAGAGAAAAGACATGCTTGTGTTTTGTTTGCATTGAATTCTACCAAGTTATTGGTTCCCCATTTGAGAATTGTTGCTAAGTCCATATTTATATTGTTAACATTTCTTCCTCGTTCATTTCTGGTTTCACGGGCTGATATAGGGGCCCTGGAAGAGAATGCGGTATGGAGGGTACTATCATCGGCAAAGCTGTGTACGGGACATGAAGTTGCTTTCAATAGGTCGTTGATGTGAAGTAAAAACTTTGTTGGTGCTAGAATGGATCCTTGCGGAACACCAGCATTTATGAGTAGAGTGTCAGATGAAACTCCATCGACCACTACATGGAGAGACCTGTTTGAGAGAAAACTAGCAAGCAGAGAACACAGCTGAGGGGGCAAGCCATAAGATGGAAGCTTGGCGAGGAGTCCCTGGTGCCAAACTCGATCGAACGCCTTGGAGATATCTAATGATAGAACAGGTCATGGATTTCGACTACCTGGGTTGCAAGATCTACAGCCGGGAAATTTGGAGAAAGAAATCAAACGAAACGTGAACAAAGCTGCATCAATCTCTGGTCATCTAAAAAGCATTTGGCGAAACAAACAGATAATCCTTCAGAGTAAGTCACTAATCTATAAAACATGCGTAAAGCCAGTAATGACCTACGGAGCTGAGACAAGAGCGACTCTTTGTCGCCTGAATAAGTCACAAAATACGCCATATGGGCATCAGGTATTAAGATTGCCTCCAGTTAAATACTATTGACATAAATGCGAGTGATTTTATTGGAAATATTTTATACCGAGTGGCCCAGTTAATGGGATTTTTTAAAACCGTTAAACTTCTTTATAAAAGAATCCTAGCATGATTCTGCGCAAAAAATCTATAATTAAATGGAATTGTAATTATAATGATAATGATACAATCTTTCCGGCTGCCTCGTTTTAGCGCAATGCTAACGTAACAGAAGGAAATCATATATGTGACGAGCACCCGTTAACTAGCATTCCTATCTCAGTCTAAATGACGTTCTGTCGTTATTTCGCTGCAATGTGCTCGTATGTTGTATATTGTATTGTTATTCGAACACGGTTTAGTTCAAATAGATTGATAATGTATTGTAAATTTTTTTCTTCGGTCTTCGCTATAATCATAGACCTATTATCCAGAGGAGACGCAACATTCCATTCATAAAACTCCGTTTGTTTTGTCGCAATGATTACAGGAGAGTGGCCATGAGTATGACAAAGAATACCAATCGATTATCTTTGTCCCTTCCTCGTGCTGGCAACGCTGTAATATTATTGTCGACTTTTAGCCATACTTGTAATCAGTGGTGTGCTATTTGTTCAAAATGAGAATTTATTTATGAATAGGTGATACTCAATTTTTTATCAAATTGAAGTGTGGTAGCCTACTAAAAGAATTTTTCTAAACCCCAAAAGTTGGGCGCCAAATTGTACTACCCCAAATAAACTGTTTTTCTAAAGTTATAAAAGTGGGGTGCCAATTTTGAGTAACTTTAAAAAACTTACTAATTTCCCAAATGTTGGGAGACAATTTTTTGGTGTTACGTTAAAGTTTCCTTTCCAAAGCCAATTGTGTGTAATGTTATAAGTTACTTTTCTAAAACTAAAATATTTCAACTCAAGGGCTGCTAATTAAGTAGCGAACAGTTTTTCTAATACCCGTTAAACTAAATTATTTTATCAAATTAAAGTACTGAAAAATAATTTTACCTAACGGTCTAAAATAAAAAAACAACTTAATTCATTATCATTATTATTAATTGTACAAATAAAATGTAAAGTATTTTAAATTTTAATTTTAATGTTCAAACTGTTTATTAACAGCTTAGTAACCTAAAGGAAAAGATTAAAATATTATAATTAGGATTCCGTGACTCCTTGATTTCTCGATTGGATTAAATTTGAGGTACTGTATACATTTCTTAAGAAATACTACTATAAAATGGATTAGGAAGGTTATATACCTTCCTAAATAAACACTGTAGCTTAAATAGTCCGGTTTTTTACATACTTGGCAATGACGAATCATTTCTTCCAATTCTTCCATTTCTTCCATTTCTTCCATTTCTTCCAATTCAGACAAGCCGTGCGGCGTTGTCGCTTATTCAGCAACACATTTCTATGATCTAACGGAATGAAATAGTTCAATGGTTCAGCATTCCATAAAATAGGTTGTATTATTCAGGTTGTTATAATTCATGAAATATTAATAAGAGATAGCATTATGGTCACGATATTGTTGCAAATATAATCAACGAATACTATGGACGATTCAATAACAATCACAAACCTCTTGCCATAAGTAGAGAGCATGCAACATCACAGCGCAATACATTCCAGTCGGCCGCATGAAGTTAATACAGTCGACCAAAAAGTGGTGATGTCTGATCGTGTTTAAAAGTAAATAGTTCCGTCTCCTCTGATAATAGGTCTATGGCTGTAATGCAATGAATTTTTTATTCGATACCATTTCACTGATGCCAGTTACAGAACTGTTGCTCATTCAGGACCGCGCCCGGGCAGAAAATTTAGGAGAGAGAATGAGAGTAGCTTGTTCACTGACCGGCAGGTGCATCAAAATATATTTGGACAGCCAGGCGGCAATTAAAGCGCCAGTGGTTCCGACTATTAATTAAAAATTTAATCCGAGTTGCAGACAGACCCTAGAGGCATTTGCAAAAGGCAACAAGGTCACTCTTGTCTGGGTTCCTGGTCATTCGGGAATTAAAGGCAATGAGAGGGCTGATGAGTTGGCAAGAGCTTCTTGTTCTGACTTCAACAAAAGGCATTTTATTATACCAAGCATTTCAAACAAATGGAATCCCTTCAATATTAGCAATTGCTCGAATTGTAATATAAATAAGAATCAGAATGTTTCTGTTAGTACCTATTTTCTGTTCGAACTTCAATATTAAATACAAATAAGAATTAAATATATATTATAAATACTAGTGAAACTGTTCAATGCGGTGTACAATACTGGAGTGATTCCCTCAGACTGGCTCAAATCTACCTTTGTCGCAATTCTGAAAAAACACTAAAAGATAATATGCTCAGAATATCGGCTAATAAGCCTTGTGAGCCACACCCTCAAAATTTTCCTCAAAATAATTCACAAAAGGATCAGACAAAAATGCGAAGAAGATCTTGAAGAGACACAGTTCCTTTTTAGAAATGCACTTGGAACTAGAGAGGCACTCTTTGCACTCAACGTTTTATGCTTCACCATAACCATATACAAAGCTCAAGGTCAAACTCATAAGGTAGCGGGAGTAAACTTGAGAGAAAGCTGCTTCTCCCACGGCCAGTTGTATGTGGCATGCTCCAGAGTAAGCGCACAAAGTAGCCTGGTGATTCTAGCACCCAAAAGAAAAACAAAAAATATTGTTTGCAAAGAAATACTGCGGTAGGTGTAGAATTTCGATTTCGTTGTAAAAAGATATAATACCCCCGTGTCACTTTCACCAGATCAAAGGCCGAGCTTCGTGTTTATAAAATATAACAAAATTTTATTTTCATTTTTATTTACCCTATAAAAACCCTAAGATTGTTATATTTTATAAGTATTCAAACATATTAACATAATAATTTATGTGTTATAACAAAATTAATAACGTAAAAAACCAATTAAAAATCCTATTATTATTATTATTTTCGTCTTCTACGCGGACGAAGTCACTTTTTTTATAAAGTGTGGAACAGCCAAATGGAATAAATTCGATAACGAATAAATGAGAGCGTGTTGGGAAAAACGCTTGGACACATCGATTTGTATTTTTAGATGCGCATTTTTTTCAAAAAAAAATAATTATATAGGGTGTGTCATGCGACAGTGGCCAATACCAACTTTCTTATTTTAAATACAACCCCCTGTATATTATTCAACTGTTTCGGAAATAAATGTTTTCAGATGTATTACAAAAATTAACATTAAAAAAAGAAAATTATTTTATTTCACAAATAATGTAAAAAAAACAAAAAACATTAATTTCAATGTAAGAGATGTTCAAAATGTTCGCCGCGAACGTCTTGGCAACATGTTAATCTGGTATAGAAATGTCTTCTAACGTTACTTAACATTTCAGGCGTGTCTGATCTAATCGCAAGCGTGATTCGTCTTTTTAAGTCATGTAAGTTAAGTGGTTTAGTTTTGTATACAATACTTTTGACATATCCCCACAAAAAGAAGTCTAATGGCGTCAGATCAGGAGATCGTGCTGGCCATTCTATCGATCCGCGCCTCCCTATCCACCAATTTGGAAAATTTTGGTTCAGGTACTGCCGGACATTGGTTTGATAATGGGGCGGTGTTCCATCTTGCTAAAACCATAGTATATTGGCAGGAACTTGTGGGTTTGCTGGATCGGGATATAATTTTGTCAAAGTTGGCACGACATTATTTTGGAGCAGTTCTAAATATTTATCTCCATTCAAGTTGCCATCAATGAAAAAGGGACCTACGATATGATTTCCAACAATTCCTGCCCAAACATTAACTTTTTCAGGATATTGCGTATGTTCCTCTCTCATCCAGTGAGGATTCTCATTAGACCAATAGCGGCAATGTATTGAGTGTAATGTAGCGAATTTGTGAAATAAAATAATTTTCTTTTTTTAATGTTAATTTTTGTAATACATCTGAAAACACTTAATATTTCCGAATTAGTTGAAGATAGCTATGGGACATTGTACATGAATTATGTCTAGAATTTTCTGAAGAATCCAAAAAATAAATAATATACAGGGGGTTGTTTTTGTCACTGTCACATGACACACCCTATATATTTTTTTTTTTGAAAAATACAAATCGACGTGTCCAAGCGTTTTTCACAACACGCTCTCATTTATTCGTTATCGAATGTATTCCATTTGGCTGTTCCACACTGTATACAGGCAGACGTTTGACAATAATTGTACAATAAACGAAAAAAAGTGTAGTCAACTCACGCATTTCCCCGTTGTTCTTCCTTAATTTTTATTTATTATAGTCGCAACTTTTTTTCGGTCGCATTTCTTGCAAGTCTGACCATAAATTTTCGGCTGGATATTCGTGGAAGCGACGAAACAAAAAGGCTCGTGCCCACATATTGTGTATCGCTTACAAGTTTTTCTCCGCTGATGCCGGAGTGAGATACGTTATCAATCAAAATGGTCGGAAACGCTGATTTGCAAACAGCTCGCGTGTTACTTTCGATACGTTGAATTAATAAAAGAAATTAGAAAGCATTTTGTTGTTGATAAGAGTTAGTTGATAAATGGCTGACTAAAACGCAACTTTTTAATAAAGTGTTAAAAGCAATGTCCATTTTTTTACTCAATAACAACGCGTATACAAAACATAGTTATAAAATACGCGAGAATGACGAAGGGTGCTGCCACTTCTGTTTAATTTTTGAGCCGTTCCGATGGTTAGCAACCAAGAAATATGACATTGTAAGCGTAGCGTCTCAGGTTCATTAATAATTTTCATTATTTTTTAATAGGTTTTAGTTATCTCGTGTCTCTGACCTAGTAATGGTTTTCATCTGAAAATCTCTCTTACGTTTAATCGACGACATCTAGTTAATTAAATTTTTATAACTCATGCGTGATAAGTAGTATCTTAGAGCACGCTGTTGCGGTTGAAAAATAGCTGTTTGCGCATTTGAGTGCGACCAGTTTACTTGGCGCGCACTTACGTCATTTGAGTGTTACCTGACGCACGCAAATTACACTTAGCACACGCAAACTATTCTTGTCGCATGCAAATTCGAACAACAAACCTTTCGGTTAACAGCCGAACGCGCAACTGTCAAGTTGACATAACAAAGTTTATATTTTTATTTCAGTTGATATTTTTGGTTTGGAGTCCTGTTTTATGCTCGCGTTTATTCCGCAGTCGCAATAAAAAATAGAATGTGCAACCCGTGCGATGTTGTCGATTTCTCAGTTCTTCTACCGTAAAAAGTTGTGAGATCCATGTAATACCAAGTCGGTTAATTTATTCAGTCCCTACTTAAGGGTCCTTTTATCTTAAGTTATTAGGTAATTAGCTAACCTAACAACATCTTATAGTGACCATATCAATATAGTTTATGTTTTAAATAAATAGATTGACTTGGCCATTGCATGAAAACACAATGTATCTCACAAGTAATACATACGGACAGGATTTTGAACAAATGACCATCTTCAGCCTGAAAACGTTAATAGGGAAGACAATAGAATATAATAGACCATAAGTTCTAGTTTTCGTAGACTTCCAAAAGGCGTTTGACACAGTGGAAATTTATGCTATCCTCCAGGCTCACAAAGAATGCAGAATAGATCACAGGTACACCCAAGTTGCAAGCTGCGGTTCTTACACACATCTTTTGCTTCCTATACTTTCATCAGGGCTCTCATGCATGCTCGTCGGTTGTTGGTACTCTTGACCTGGCCTTCAAAACAATGTTGATCTGATCGATATATGTTCGCCGAGTTCGACCTCTACCGACTTCCGTCCATTCACACTCGCCTTATAAATGTGTTTCGTCAATCTTCCTTCATCCATCCTTTCTACGTGTCCAAACGATCTAAGCATTCCTTTATCTATCTTTGTAATCACATCTTCTTTTACACCACAGCGTTCTCTTATATCACTATTTTTACTTTATCCAACCGAGTCACTCAGGCTATAATTCTCACACTACTCATCTCCGCAGAATTAATCTTATTTTCATGCTTCTTCTGCCAAACCTAACATTCACTACCATACATAAATGTAGGAACCAACACACCTCTATGCACAGCCAGACGTACGTGACTATATGTATGTATGTACGACTGTAGAGAAAGTGCGCTTATATTCGCTTAAAATCTTTTGCACAATTTCTCTATAATTTGGTGCTTTATAGTTAGAAATCTATAACCAACACAAATTATCTTCAAGCTTCACTTTTAGAATTAGTAAGTTTGTACATATATACATACATATAGTCACGCCTTTTTCCCGTAGTGGTAGGCAGAGACCACTTCCTTCCACTTGCTACGGTTCTTACACACATTTTTTGCTTCCTTTACTTTCATCAGTGCTTTATTTTTCAAATAATCATAAGTAATTTGCACTTTTATGGAAATTAATTTCTTATAGACCATTTTGTAGCAAATTTTACGTTTTTTCAAAAAAATTTGGTGTGACAACTCTCATCGTGGCAGAAAGTTTATAAAATGTTTCCCTTATCGCGGAATTACTTTTTTTTATCTCTTCCTTTTCAGTTCTTCTTTGAAAATATCTCGGCGTGACAGCTCAAAACTTGACCAAAATATCTGTCACGTCACTTTATATTATAGCTTTAACCCTTCAAAATCATGAAATTGGAGCATATTGAAATTCTTTTTTCTCCTATTTTTAATTTTCGACACAAAATACAGTCTATTTTATCTATGATTCTTTCTTTTTTTACTTTTGAATTGAGCTATCCTTACTATGTATAATATATTATACCTGAGTTGTCCTAAAAGCTTTGAAAATGTTTAGCTCATGTTTGTCCCTTCGTTGTTGCATTTTTTATCATTATTCCAAGATTTTCATTTCCTATTGTCCGTAAAAGAAGGAATTAAACAGAAATCGAAATTTATAGAGGAATGTGCTATCGATGGGAAAAGATTCACCAAAGCAATTAACATATGCAATATGCAACAATTCGTATGAAACGTGACATCTTCGGAAGATTACTAGGAATATTATTAAAAAAAAATAGATATGGAAACCTGCTTATCATATACATTGTCACCATTTCCACCTGCACTGACAGAGAAATCGGCACTCGCAAAGTCGGTGTGACAGACTTTTCTGACACGATAAGAGTTGTCACAGCGATTTTTATTTTTAAAATACACAACATAGGCTACAAGATGGTCTACAAGAAATTATTTTCCATAAAAGTGCAAAATACATATGATTATTAGAAAAATAAAAATTTATAAAAAATATTTCTGCCAGGATAAACTCTGGCACACCGGGCCTATGTTGTACCAATGCTAAATTTCTGAATCCATATTGGTGCTCCCGGGAAATCAAACGGGTTCAATGCAGGATATCATTTCATAACGAAAATTAACTTATTTCGGGATTTTTTCTAATTAATCACAATAATTGAAATAATAAATTTAATTCATTCGGCTGTTCCACACTGTATGACGGTTAATTGGAAGATGGTCTTAATTTTGGAGAAGGTTTTAGAATTTTTGTCAGCTAGAGTGCATGCCATAATAATTGAAATAATAAATTTAATCCATTCGGCTGTTCCACACTGTATGACGGTTAATTGGAAGATGGTCTTAATTTTGGGGAAGGTTTTAGAATTTTTGTCAGCTAGAGTGCATGCCACTTAACTGGTAAAGTTGAGAAAAGCGAGTTGGAATCCAAACTATTTCGATATATTTTTCAAATTAACTTCCAATGTAATATGTCTCGATTGCGCCCTTTTGTTTTAAACCGATTTAATATACCATTTACGCATGCTGATTTAAATAAAAATGTTTAAGTATTTTTTGCGACAAAATCAATGAAAGTTGGACATTAATTTAAATTACTGATCGTATGATACGTGAAGGTTGCATCCGAATGGGTTGCAGAATTGTGTGAAGGTGAATTTTTCACAACCACGAGCACCTTTTAAAATAACAACGTTTCGAACGTGGAGGAATTCTTTTGCGTTGACAAATAAAAAATATTTCCGAAATGTTCACCAGTGCTAAATACCTGTTAATCCTGTGACGTAGAAGTCCCCGTAGCATAAAAATGGCAACCTGTGGAAGAAAAAGCTAATTAGTCTCCGAACACCGCCGAAACCGTTCGCAGAGCCATCGACGTACCTCATAGCACGGTGCCCCCCGCCGTGGGGCGCTTCCTGCAGATTTTCCGCGATTTTCTCCCTCGGAAAATAATCTTTTTTCCCGGAGCAACGAGAATCGTAACCAGCAACGGCCCGGAGCTGGCATAAGACTCCAGTGTAACAAGTAGGTAAATGGTGGTGACCGGGAATAAGGCGCGCGCACAGCCTGGCCAGCGGCGGGGCCCCGCATTCCCAAGGGATAGGAGGGACACCCCGACAAAAATGGGTTGAGTAAATCATGGAAATGCACTTGTTACTCGTTACTCGACCTCCGCAAACCATAAGCGGATATACGAGAATCTGGAAAATGCTTGTCGGGTGCCACTTAAACTCAATTCAATACTCTATACCAGTGTTTCCCAACGTGGGGCCCACGCCCCATATGGGGGAAATTTGATTGATTAAGGGGGGCAATTCTAAAATGGACTCGACACGAGTTTAACCCTTTCGCTCCGGGCTATTTAAATGCAATGTTAGATTTCGGTGCCAAATTTAACAAAAAAAGAATATTCTTAAATAATTGCGGTAAAAATTTATTAGGTATAATTTCGCTTGACGAGATTTATTTAGCCGATATCTTTGAAAAACTAAATATATTAAATAAGCAACTTCAAGGAACAAATTAAACTCTTGTCGATGCAAAAGCGAACATATTTGGTTTCATTACCCAAATTGAGTTATGTCAGAAACTTATTAACAACAAAAACACCCTTATTTCGGGATAGAAAAACGAACTGATACTTCCAGTCAGGACCGGATTTAAGGGAGGGCAACCGGGGCGGCAGCCCCGGGGCCTCCACAAAAGAGGGGCCCCCACAATAGAGACGTCGGAATTTTTTTTTTAATTCCGACTAGTAAACACTGGTAAAAAAAATATATCTTTTCCTTTGATATTTTTTTTCGCTGTTTTACCTTTATCTACAGTACTTTGTACAAACATGATTATATTATTTTCGAAAATTAACAGTAATATCATTGTTCTATCTTTGTTCACCTCAGTCAGGCAATCAGTAAAATTTCAAAATCTCAAATGGTCCTCATGAGCACTAGCAATTCACTACTGGTCTTGAGAAAGTATCCCACTGGCTCAATGGCTGAGTGGGATGGTACTTGCCCGCAGCCTCGGAGATTAGATATTTTTTTTATTTTAATTTTATATGTATAAACTAATTGCAATATGTGAACAATTAGTGTTATTCAATTTTTAAACAAATCAGTTATTATTGACTAATTGGTAATTTTTTCCATATGTCTTTATGCAGCAAGGTATGTAGTTTGAATTTTGATAGGCAAATAATTATTATTGTGACACAAATAAATGCCATCAATTATTCACGAACTTTACTGCATGCAAAAATTTGAAAAAATCATAATTGATCAATAATAATTTATTTCTATAATTATTGAAGAATATCAATTTTCATACAAAACCCACATCATGGTGACGAGGAGTCAAACGCTAATATTAACAATCGAGTCTTTGGTGACGATCGAGGAAAGAATGTGTCCATTGAAGTTGCCGTGCGTAATTTCGTCTTCATTTTTTTTGTTTTGTAAAAAATACATTGCAATCAGACAACTTTGTCAAAATAACAATAATACGCCTATTTTTACGTTATCAAAAAGGTAGATGTACGAAACAAGTTGTGGGTATGAATACAATCTGGAAAATTCCCAGTGAAATTGCTAAATATTTGGAATTACCTGAGCATACTTTATATACAAGACACTGTTTTCGACGAACATCTGTTACTTTATTGGTGAATGGTGGAGGAGATCTAATACAACTAAAGAAACATGGTGGATGGAGAAGTAGTAATGTCGCAGAAGGTTAAATAGACGAATCAATCAAAAATAAGATTAAAACCACCAAAAAAATATTTTCAAAACCGCATGTATCCACGTATCTCGTTCTATAGATTTCCAATCTTCGGAAGAATTTATTTTGGAGAAATATTCTGATGGAGCATCAAGTTCGGAAATAAATATCAAAGATTGTCATAATTGCACATTCAATTTCAATATAGAAAACTGAAGTAATTATTTTCAAGAATATTACAAAATGTTACAATTAAAATACAAGTAATATTATGTACTTACTTATTTTAAATAAAGTATTTAGTGTTTTTTTTCCGTCTAAAAACTGCATTTGTAGAAAAAATCTTGTGTGTATTTCGAGCACAAAGTGGCATTGCCGCTCTCCAAAAATTAACGAGCTCCGCTTCGCGTCGCGCTCTTAATACACAATTAGCTATTGTTGTTGAGCTGTGTTATTTTCGCGTGTGAAATACAAGTACGCACTAGTAAGTGGACAGACAAACTTTTCCCAAAAATACGAGGATTCTTGAACAGAAATGCGTTCGGAGTGTATAACACATAAATATGGTCCTCATTACTCCCTGCCTCGCGAAGATAAATGGGAATTGAAATTACACGAAAAAAAATTCAGATATATCTCGTAAAATGGCCTCATTATAAAATCGTTTCTACTAAAATTTCTTTTAACAAACAATCGCGAGCACGTTTTTATTGCCGGAAAAGCTTGAATTGAATTAAATATCCCTGCAATAAAACGCGCTGCAGAGATTCCGAAAACTCGTTAGTTTTTGCGAATAAATTTGATCATTGCCAGTAGAGCTTACATTTTGTACATCCATTTTGCAGATCCGCAAACTCTTTACCCACTTTTTTAATCCGTTAAATAATATCTACGAAGGGCGTTGAATAAAAACACCGCTTGATTACATTCTGACACGTCCGTTTTAAAATTTTAAAAAACTCCTCATCTTTATTAATTTTTTTATTATACCTATGGTTTTGATAACTTCCCAGCGGGAAGTTATAGTAATGGGTCCGATTTTGCGAATCCCAAATTTTTGCATATCTCCACATTTTAAGGTCCCCAGAGTCGAATACAATAGTTTCTAAGTGAATGTCGTGTGTGTGTGTGTGTGTGTGTGTGTGTGTGTGTGTGTGTGTGTGTGTGTGTGTGTGTGTGTGTGTGTGTGTGTGTGTGTGTGTGTGTGTGTGTGTGTGTGTGTGTGTGTGTGTGTGTGTGTGTGTGTGTGTGTGTGTGTGTGTGTGTGTGTGTGTGTGTGTGTGTGTGTGTGTGTGTGTGTGTGTGTGTGTGTGTGTGTGTGTGTGTGTGTGTGTGTGTGTGTGTGTGTGTGTGTGTGTGTGTGTGTGTGTGTGTGTGTGTGTGTGTGTGTGTGTGTGTGTGTGTGTGTGTGTGTGTGTGTGTGTGTGTGTGTGTGTGTGTGTGTGTGTGTGTGTGTGTGTGTGTGTGTGTGTGTGTGTGTGTGTGTGTGTGTGTGTGTGTGTGTGTGTGTGTGTGTGTGTGTGTGTGTGTGTGTGTGTGTGTGTGTGTGTGTGTGTGTGTGTGTGTGTGTGTGTGTGTGTGTGTGTGTGTGTGTGTGTGTGTGTGTGTGTGTGTGTGTGTGTGTGTGTGTGTGTGTGTGTGTGTGTGTGTGTGTGTGTGTGTGTGTGTGTGTGTGTGTGTGTGTGTGTGTGTGTGTGTGTGTGTGTGTGTGTGTGTGTGTGTGTGTGTGTGTGTGTGTGTGTGTGTGTGTGTGTGTGTGTGTGTGTGTGTGTGTGTGTGTGTGTGTGTGTGTGTGTGTGTGTGTGTGTGTGTGTGTGTGTGTGTGTGTGTGTGTGTGTGTGTGTGTGTGTGTGTGTGTGTGTGTGTGTGTGTGTGTGTGTGTGTGTGTGTGTGTGTGTGTGTGTGTGTGTGTGTGTGTGTGTGTGTGTGTGTGTGTGTGTGTGTGTGTGTGTGTGTGTGTGTGTGTGTGTGTGTGTGTGTGTGTGTGTGTGTGTGTGTGTGTGTGTGTGTGTGTGTGTGTGTGTGTGTGTGTGTGTGTGTGTGTGTGTGTGTGTGTGTGTGTGTGTGTGTGTGTGTGTGTGTGTGTGTGTGTGTGTGTGTGTGTGTGTGTGTGTGTGTGTGTGTGTGTGTGTGTGTGTGTGTGTGTGTGTGTGTGTGTGTGTGTGTGTGTGTGTGTGTGTGTGTGTGTGTGTGTGTGTGTGTGTGTGTGTGTGTGTGTGTGTGTGTGTGTGTGTGTGTGTGTGTGTGTGTGTGTGTGTGTGTGTGTGTGTGTGTGTGTGTGTGTGTGTGTGTGTGTGTGTGTGTGTGTGTGTGTGTGTGTGTGTGTGTGTGTGTGTGTGTGTGTGTGTGTGTGTGTGTGTGTGTGTGTGTGTGTGTGTGTGTGTGTGTGTGTGTGTGTGTGTGTGTGTGTGTGTGTGTGTGTGTGTGTGTGTGTGTGTGTGTGTGTGTGTGTGTGTGTGTGTGTGTGTGTGTGTGTGTGTGTGTGTGTGTGTGTGTGTGTGTGTGTGTGTGTGTGTGTGTGTGTGTGTGTGTGTGTGTGTGTGTGTGTGTGTGTGTGTGTGTGTGTGTGTGTGTGTGTGTGTGTGTGTGTGTGTGTGTGTGTGTGTGTGTGTGTGTGTGTGTGTGTGTGTGTGTGTGTGTGTGTGTGTGTGTGTGTGTGTGTGTGTGTGTGTGTGTGTGTGTGTGTGTGTGTGTGTGTGTGTGTGTGTGTGTGTGTGTGTGTGTGTGTGTGTGTGTGTGTGTGTGTGTGTGTGTGTGTGTGTGTGTGTGTGTGTGTGTGTGTGTGTGTGTGTGTGTGTGTGTGTGTGTGTGTGTGTGTGTGTGTGTGTGTGTGTGTGTGTGTGTGTGTGTGTGTGTGTGTGTGTGTGTGTGTGTGTGTGTGTGTGTGTGTGTGTGTGTGTGTGTGTGTGTGTGTGTGTGTGTGTGTGTGTGTGTGTGTGTGTGTGTGTGTGTGTGTGTGTGTGTGTGTGTGTGTGTGTGTGTGTGTGTGTGTGTGTGTGTGTGTGTGTGTGTGTGTGTGTGTGTGTGTGTGTGTGTGTGTGTGTGTGTGTGTGTGTGTGTGTGTGTGTGTGTGTGTGTGTGTGTGTGTGTGTGTGTGTGTGTGTGTGTGTGTGTGTGTGTGTGTGTGTGTGTGTACGTGTGTACGTATGTACGTATGTACGTATGTACGTATGTACGTATGTACGTATGTACGTATGTACGTATGTACGTATGTACGTATGTACGTATGTACGTATGTACGTATGTACGTATGTACGTATGTACGTATGTACGTATGTACGTATGTACGTATGTACGTATGTACGTATGTACGTATGTACGTATGTACGTATGTACGTATGTACGTATGTACGTATGTACGTATGTACGTATGTACGTATGTACGTATGTACGTATGTACGTATGTACGTATGTACGTATGTACGTATGTACGTATGTACGTATGTACGTATGTACGTATGTACGTATGTACGTATGTACGTATGTACGTATGTACGTATGTACGTATGTACGTATGTACGTATGTACGTATGTACGTATGTACGTATGTACGTATGTACGTATGTACGTATGTACGTATGTACGTATGTACGTATGTACGTATGTACGTATGTACGTATGTACGTATGTACGTATGTACGTATGTACGTATGTACGTATGTACGTATGTACGTATGTACGTATGTACGTATGTACGTATGTACGTATGTACGTATGTACGTATGTACGTATGTACGTATGTACGTATGTACGTATGTACGTATGTACGTATGTACGTATGTACGTATGTACGTATGTACGTATGTACGTATGTACGTATGTACGTATGTACGTATGTACGTATGTACGTATGTACGTATGTACGTATGTACGTATGTACGTATGTACGTATGTACGTATGTACGTATGTACGTATGTACGTATGTACGTATGTACGTATGTACGTATGTACGTATGTACGTATGTACGTATGTACGTATGTGCGTATGTTCATATGTTTATATGTGCGTTCGGAATTATTCTTCGTCTCGATTATCTCAAAAACAAAAATTGATATCGACGTGGGACCAATTGCATTCGACGCATAATTACGCAGCTTAGAACTGATTAGATTTTCAGCAAAATCGGTCGAGCTGTTTTTTATGGAGAATAAAAAAACTGAAAAAAAATGGTAATCTACCTGAATTTTGCGATTTATAAATTATACTATTTTAAATACAGAATTGTAAGATCTTTTGAATAATACGATTATTGCATGTTAGGAATATTTGTATGAAAAATATGATGACAATATTTCATAAAAAGAGATAGTTTTAGAAAACAAAAATAGGAATTGGAGAATTTTAAACTTGTGTTAGTATTGAGTAATAATCAAGCATTGTTTATAACAATTGAATATTGTTACTAACAAATGATTATTGATCATAAAAAAAAATTTCAATTGTTATAAACAAGTGAAAATGGCTCCCGCTTATGAAATGATAAGAAAAAGTTTGAAAGAATACGGTTGACATAAACAGAATATTGTTAATGACAATTATAATTTGTTATAAACAATTTGAAATCGTTTTTTATAATAATTTTAATAATAATTATGACAACAAAACATATGGTATTTTTTCATTCTTTCCACTGGGAAGTTAGTCGTATGGACCTCTCGAGTTGCACCCAGACCACTGATATTAAAGATTTATTACAAATAAGACCCCCCCGAATTTTATAACCCTAATTAAAATTTTCGAATGCGGTTCTGTGCAATTCCAGTGTTTGCCGCTAAAAACAAACCGGCTGGAAAACAAACGCTGTTCGACTCTGTAATTACCAGCCCAGCATTATACATCTGCTGTGATTACCAGTTCATCAATCGAATTCAACAGTGCTGTTTACCTCAACCCCGCGCACATCTACACACTTTTATCAGCCACCGCTAATTTGATTTGTAAATAATTCGGTTTGCAGAGTATTCCGAATGACCGATAAAACTTTTTAACAGATAAATAAACGTTACTACTCTTTAAAATTACGCTATAAAAATAAATGTACATATATACACATGGGCGCCGTCAGGATTACTTTCAAGGAGGTGCATCTGCATCTACACACTATTATATATATATATATATATATATATATATATATATATATATATATATATATATATATATATATATATATATATATGAGATTTGTAACTGCTGTATTTACCTATTTTTAAAATAGGAATATATGGGTCGATTATATATCAGAAAACAAAATACTCTTCTGGCTATATGACTGCGACAGGCATTGAATTACATCCGATATATAATTGTGTATACTACCCCATCACAGGTGCTTGTTAAGTAAGAGAAAGGGCTATTAAATTTATCTGCTCGAAGATACCACCTATGGACCGATTTCGGGGTGAATTGCCCCTCGTCAGCATAGGGTAGGTTTCCTCGAACAGACACATTCACAGCTCCGACTCCTAGCAAGTACACATGAAGAACCACGCAAAAAGCGCTAGTTACGACACCTGTACTTTTTAACAAGCACCACCCGGTAATTAACTTCCAAAAACGGTAGCTTTCCAATCACGGCATCGCGGCACCAACAGTCGTTGTTACCCCCTAAGCGCGCCATTAGATGTTTTACATCAAAATTTTACTTTAGGATTCTTAGATACGTTTTTTG
Source organism: Agelastica alni (assembly GCA_950111635.1). Classification (NCBI taxonomy): domain Eukaryota; kingdom Metazoa; phylum Arthropoda; class Insecta; order Coleoptera; family Chrysomelidae; genus Agelastica; species Agelastica alni. Next base: position 9,134,443 of record OX467712.1, on the reverse strand, counting down.
AGTCAAGAATAAGAAAATCATAGAAGACTGTGGCTCACTGATTTTAAATTCAGAATTCTTAGATAAATGTTTTTTGACTCAAGAATAAAACTATCATAGTAGATATGCTGTGGCTCACTGACAGTAAACACTGCGAATGACTTTTAGAGTGTAAAGTCGATGCTTAACCCATGAAGGACTGACTTTGCCATATGACAACCCAGTTAACCTAGAACACGAGGTGCTTTAAAACGAAAAGTAGAGAGTAGAGAATTGTTACTTAGCACAGAGTCCCCAGTTTCCAATTATAATCAAAGTGGGCGTTGGCACGCGGTTTAAGAATCCTTTTCTGTAAATATTTTTAGAAGTGGTACAGTTTGATAACAAAATGGACGTAAGATTTTTGTAAGTATTATGTATATCTTTGTAAATAGTATTAATTGTAGAATGTTATTTTGGTTGCCATTTAATAACTAATTATATTGGCGAAAAATGTTGTTTTATAAAGGCAAATTTAAAAACTATTTTGTTTGTGAATGTCCTAACCAAGCAATTGCCATATGGCAACCTTCTTCTTCTTAGTCTAACGTCGAGAACGACGTGTAGTGATCACAAGTTAATGTCAGGTGTTATTACTCAGAACTCTTCTTACAGTCTCTCGCCATCTCCCACGGTCAGCAGCAGTTCTAATAGCTTCCACTAGTGGACGCTCGGTTACTTTTGATACAATGTCTGTCCATCTAGATGGGGAGCGTCCGCGTTTCCTTTTGCCAAGGGGTTTGCCCTGGACAATCAGTCTCTCAATGTTGTCGTGACGAGTTATATGTCCGAAGAAGTTCAGTATTCGCGCTGATGTCAAGCTACTGAGACGGTTTGATGGTCCAATCTCGTTCAGAACTGACACATTGGTACGATGTGCCGTCCACGATGGCAACCCCAGGCTCCACTATATGCTTCTTTAATGTAATAGATTATTTGTTACATAGGTAAACTGACTAAAGCATTGCAAATGGTTTATTCAGATGATGTTGATGATTTATCTAGGGCTCAACTAAACGCAAGAGCTCAAGTAGAAATGATTACAAATGAATCCCTTACAGAGGACGCCCCACAAGATGAGCACGATATTGAAGATGAAAATCCTTAAGTTGGTAAAATTTTATATGAAAAAATTTACTGGGTTCAGGGTGATCTTATCGCAACGCCGAAAAATTTTCCCGAAGGAGATTATGAGAATTTTAAAGGACTTACGCCAGTTAAAATGTTTGAAATTTTTATTGATGATGACATGATATCATATTTTCTAACTAAGACCGTAAGATTCGCATAATCCGCAGATAATCATAATATAAATCAACAAGATAAATTTTATAAACTGCGACCACTAATTGCAAAACTGCAAGAAAAATTTCTAGAGGGTTATGTTCCTGAAAAACGTTTAAAGGTAAAGAGAAGGGTAGAAGATTTGGTGTGTGAATTATAAGGCCACGTTTGAATCTTGTCCCGCTCCATTGGTTACTCTGCTTGAAGATATACCCGAGGAGAAGCAGAAGTTACGATATTCCTTGTTCTACGATAATCTATTCACTAGCTTTCATTTACTGGTATACCTATAAGAAAATGTGATACGATATTGCAGGTACCATGAGAGAAAATATAATCCCAACGAACTGCCCAATCATTTAAAAGAAAGCTATGATTTAAAAAAATAGAGGTGCTGCAGTCACATATATAGTGAATAGAACAATAATGTAGTAACCATAGCATAAACTTCTGATGGCATATCTCAAATAGGTACTGTCCAGAAATATTCTAAAGCAGGTAAAAGGAATATCCAAGTTAGTAGACCGAATGTTATTGGAAAGTACAACTTATCAATGGTTGGCACAGACTTAATGATGAGCACATTTCCAGATATAGGATTGGTTTGAGATCAAAAAAATAGTGGTGGTCTTGGTTTTCACGGTTGGTACATGCCACTTTGCAAAATGTTTGGATTTTGCATAAGAAAGCAAGTAACAAGTTAACCAAATTACAATTCAAAAGAGAAATTGTCAAAACTTATCTCGTGAAATATTGCACAACTCGAAGACCTGGGGGTAGACCATCCACGAGTTCATCAAGTAGGTATGATATTCAGTTTGATAATATTGGACAATTTTTAATACCATTTAGTTTTTCATACCAATTTTTAACTTTTTAATACCATTTAGTTTTTCATACCAATTTTTAATACAATACGCAAATTTCCAAGTTTTTATGAAATAGTTTGTTTGGAGCTGTTTTTAATTATTTACAACCATGTACCCATTAAGGCTTAGGGTTGCCATATGGCAACCAACGATATTATTTCAAAAAATGTACGAGATATTTAGCTGTATACCTTCTTTAATGTTATATTGATTACCATGAAAATGATTAAAACTTAAATAACGGAAGTTTTTTTAAAAATAAAAAACTCCATCCCTCATAAATTAACTGAATATTTGAAAAGTGGAGAGCAGTGATTCAAGTGATTTGGAATTTCCAAATATTATATAGCACATATTGATAAATTCGTTATTTGTGTCGTAAATAAATTTAAAAAAAAGCCGTGTGGTGTCATTGGACACCCGATAGGATCGAAGTTCCTTACGCTATTTATAAATTTTGATCAGGATATTTTGTAAAAAAAAAGAAAAAGAATTATAATTTTTACTGATTCTCATACAAAAAATAGATAATACCTGTCATGATTCGAATTCAACGTTTTTTTTGTATCTTTTTTTGATTCTGCCGAAATTGTTGTTGGCGGAGCATTGGTTTTCGGTATTTTATTTGCACTCTGACGTTTGCGCTTTCCATACTCTTTTGGACTCTGAACAGATGATTTCACTATTGTTTTCCTATAATTTAAATAGTAAACACTCAATCACATGTACAATAAACGAATGTAAACAGTAAATACTTGTCAAGTTATACAATTTTATCAACTTACTTTTCTAAATCTATATTACACACATTTGCTGCAGTTTCCATTTTTCAAAACTTAATTGCAATAATAAAACAATATTCACGTATGATCTAACACAAATGACAAATGCGTTTTCACAAAATTTCCACCTGTCTGTACAACCCTGTGTTGAGGTTGTATGATAATAAATTATAGTTTAAAAAATCTAAAAAAACGAGCTTTTAGAGTTAATCAAATTAAAAAATAGTTTTTAACATAACAATAAAATTACTGACGAGAAAATTAATGACACTGTTCTGTTTGTCATACAAAGTACCCTACGCTTTTAGAACAGTGACATTAATTTTCTCGTCAGTAAACTATTCCATTTACCAAGAAAAGTATCTGTCTCCGTTTTGATATGCCAAACAATTTTAAAATGTAGTTCGCATTCTACCACTGAACCACCGATGCGACGAACTGTTAATATTTGTTCTGCGCGGATGCGTAGTTCACGCACTAGTTCTATCTCTCTTACACTCATGCAAAGGATCTTATTTCGTTATTCTATCTCTCTTACTCTTATGCAAAGGATCCAATTTCGTTACGTGACGATTCCTACTAAATCGCAGTACCCTTAAGCCGCGTTAAGGAACTTCGTTTCAAAAAGGTTTAAAAGTTGGTAGGAGGAAAAATCATATGTATTACACGGGATTAAAGAGCCTTTATTCAAATAGCTATTATTGCTTTTTCTCTCGCTGTTCCACTCCGTCGAATTTTGCCACTTGGAGTGCCTTTCAATAGTAATTCATTTCTGGTAAGCAGGCAGTTGGGTAAGAAAATAAATACAATTTCGATGACTACTTGTAACTGATTTATTGATAATAATGTACAATATTGTTGTTTGTTATTGTTGTTTCGTTTATTTTGAATTTCATTTATTATTTTTACTTGGTTAAATTCCCAAAATAAATACTTTTCGTTTTGTTCCAAACCCATTAAATCACACTTTAAATCGCAATGTTTCGATAATTATCATCATCAACATAAATCCCAAAGTTTATCTTTCAGAACTGTGAAGTGTGACATAAAAAACCCACAACGACCGCGAATAGATTTGACTAGTTGAATGGTCAGGAAGGCATATAATTTGTTGCCAGTTCAATCATTTAATTTACATTAAGTACTTAAAGAAGTGCTGTTGGCATTTCTTTTTAGTTTCAGTTAGAGTATTAAAAAATGCAGATAACTCTCTACGAACAACAAAACATAATGTCCTTAAATTGTTCGACACTTTATTCATAATTTTATAGATCTTTATGTATAAAAAACAAACTGTAAGTAATCACAGACCCAAAAAATAGCAAAAACCCATTGTTTATATTCGCTGCCACAAATTATCATTTTTTGAAGCTGCACAAATTTTTTTTTGCCATTGAGATCAAATGAAAACCTTAGTTAATCCCACATTTCATTGTAGGTTAAGTGTCAATTATTTATTGTCAGTTTTTAAATAGCTTAAAGCGTCAAGTAGCAACTATGGAGGGTTAAGGTAAGGAGGATTATCTACGTGTACAGAAAATGTCCATTAAAGAGAGTATGATTCAGATGGCGTTGCTTTTCCAAAAGTTTCTTGTTTAAAAGAAAGCGAAGAAATAAAAATTTATAAAATTGTTTTACAAATAATAGTGAATTATATTAACATACCCTTAGTTGAAAAAAAGATAAAGGATGTTGTATTTTATTTATTGCTCGAGTAACTTATTACTGCACAAATTTAAACCATATTGATATTTTAATAACAAAAAGTAATTGTTTATTAAAATTTTGTTTAAAAGTTATAATAAAGAACTTACGTGAAGGCTAAGATGCCGTCTAGTGGCCAAATTTTTAAACGTTCTGGGTGAAGTCATGTCAGTTATGGTAGTAATGTTTTTAATTAAATTAATACAAAAATTATTCAGAATGTCGTGTATTCGAAGCTGTTCAAATGCTTATTGGCGCTGATGCAACAGTAAAGTTTTATCGTTTTTCTTTAATGTACTTTCAAAACTGTGTATAACACACTAAGGGCGAGTTGTAGCACAAAAGTTATGACTGAATTATTGAAGTTAACTAATTGGTGAACTGTCCATCTTCTTACCATCCCTTTTTGACGGTTGAACCAGAGTTTAGACAAGAAACTTTAAAAAAATTCAAGTTATGTGTTTTAGTCTCAAATATTTTGAAAGCTCAGGCATAAGATCTAACTGCCAACTTTGTAAAGAAACAAGTTATATACAGAAAATCTGCATGAATTAAATTTAACACATGCCGGAGACTTTTTGGAACTTGTTAAATTATAATTGTTTCCAAGAGTTTTAGAATGAGAGATAATCATTTTTTAAAATGGAATGACCGGGAATTCAGAGCTTATAGATTACGGCTATAAAAAAACACTGTGCAACTAATAATTGATGAAATAAAGAGAAGCCATTTCACGCATTAGACATGAATATGTAATATTTATAATTTACTGGAAAATTATTAAGTATCTCATAGGAGTTTCATAACGCGCATGCGCATTCTGTTGTAGAGCGGAGGGGACGCATAGCATAGAAATACTTAGCAACGCGACGTCTATTTGTGTAGTCCATGTGTTTGTCAAAATATATTTAAAAAAACTACACAAGATGTACAGGCTACTGCAGCACTGCATATAATATAATATTCAGTATAATTGAATTTAATCCTAGCCGTTAAAACGTTAGAAGTTTCACTTCTAATATGCGCACATAGTGCACACATCTTTTTTAGTTAATGCAGTAACAAATGAAGACAAAGAATGTTTTTACTTGAACACACTAAACTGATACCGAGATATATTCAATATTACCAACACAAAACGGTGGTTTACGTGACTAGTAGCCAATCTTGAACGTTACAACAGAAAATGACTCCAACTTTGTTAAGAGGTTAACCATTGGTCCCAATTGGTTTACTAACTGAGTTACATCCCACCCTAAAAGGTAATCAAGTGATAAATGCACTGTACCAATGATGAAGATTGGATTATTTTGAACTTTTGTTTCTGCAACCTTTCAGTATATGTCCCAATTCAAATAATTTTGAAATCCAGATTTAATTAACCAATTTATTTATTGCACTACGCTGCCATCACAATTATTGGTAAACTTGTCGCCAGATAGCTTAAGTACCAGCAGCGGCGCTGCATCTATAGTTGACTTGCAGTATCTATATCCCTTTGATGTACTTCACTTTATCTACACAATCACTTTTTCAAACAAAGTCCCTTAAAAGACGACTCTTCCAATCTCTACCCTCCATGGTGGCAACTAACTACAGTGTGTGTTGAGTACTCGTATAGAATTTTTCACAATTTTTAAAATATGTATTTTTAAATTTGCAGCAATTTTAAAATGTGCAGCAAAACTTTTAAAAAACAACAAATGATATGTAAAAATTACAAACTACCCCATCATCAGTGATAATTATTTTACAACTTTACTGCTATTTTAAACTATAAACGTTAAATTTGTATCCTTTTTGCAAAAATTTTCTAACAACAAAAATAATGATAGAAATATTTAAGAATATATTTTTTTCCATCGTTAATGGAATTTTCTCTTTTTAAACAACAAATTATCCTAAAAATGTTTGGAGATAAACGTTATTTGACTACATTCCAACAATTCCTTCATCAGCAAAAAAAATTAGTTCCACTAATGAGAAACTATAAAAAAAAATAAAAATTATCGAAAATGTTTCGAAAACGACCAATTTTTTTAAAATTTTAGTTAAAAATTTTCTTTTTCTTTTATGTTCTTATATCATAATTTCGACGAACATAAACTTTTCACTACTTTTACAGCGTTAAATCAATAATATCTAAATTCTATCACAATTTAATAATTTTTATAAAGAACCATATAAAGCTGTCATTAAGAAAAAACGTTCGTTATTAAATGACAATAATTATTAAACTGTGATTTATAAATTGCCAGTATATACTACAAAACCTATTTATATCAAAGCTGTCAAATTTAAAAAAAAAAATTTGCTTAAATACAATAGACTACCTAGAAGCTGACGTCACGCGATGCGCAGCTTTTAAAAAGGCTTCTAAGCAAAATTAAATTGCATTGAAAATCCCACAAGAGATTTTGAAAAGCGGGTTTATAAACAATAAATAAAAACTTTCTTGGTGTTTGTGGTGTTATTATTGAGCCATTTACAGCGACAGGTAAGGGTTTTGTGACAAAATGTTATCATCATTTCAATGAATTTGAAGTTATGTGATTATTGTGTACATTTTTATTTTTATCCAATTAAATTTCTTACTATCAAATATAAGTATTCTAAAGCTTATTGTGTTTATAAATAAACATAGTGTCTGCAACAATGACTATGTATTTTGTACCAGATTCTAAACATTACAGTGAACAAAAAATTTGCAACTTTTTTCAATTTCCTGCAAAGATAAAAGAGAGGAAAGCCTGGATATTACTTAAAAGGTACAAAGAACAATTGTTATGTGATAATGATTTTAATTACCTCAGTTTTATCTTTCACGCTAGCATGAACTTCTTCTGTAATAATTAAAAGCTCTGCATCTATAACACGTTTTGAAGCCATTCTGTAAATAATATTTTGTTGTGTAATATACATATGAACCATATTTACGTTTAATAGTCTTATAAAGCTAAAAACAATTATAATACATCCAATTACTTTTACCGTAGCACAAATAATTTTTATTATGTAAGCACACAACGATAAACACGATATTAAATTTTTTAAATGGTAAATCGCATGAAAATTTAAATGGTTTTTTAAGTTATTCCTTCTGGTGCTATAGAAGTCTTAGCTATTCGTAATAAAAAATGCTTAACAAATTTAATTATACTTAAAATTAATAATTTAAAGTGAATAAAAATGTTAACAATAACCGCATACCATAAAACTTATTTAAATGGTCCAAACAAAACTGAATGTACCTGCTTCCATCTAAAAAATAAGCTGGCAAACCAACAACTAGCAATATATCTTAATGGCACTCTGCTCAGAAACAACCCGACTCCAAAATACCTGGGAGTCACCATGGACAGAACACTAATCTTCAAACAGCACCTTCATAACACCCAAGCCAAAGTCCATTCAAGAAATAATATTATCCAGAAACTGTGCGGTACCACTTGGGGAGCAACAGCGAACACTATATGTAGCTCTGCGCTGGGTCTCGAATACAGTACTGCAGAATACGCTGTATTCACACACAACTGAACTGCACGATGCGCAACATCACGGGATGCATCAAAACACTCAGCCATATCGCCCCGCCATAGCTCAGAAGACAAGATGCTCTAGTTTGCCAATACCATAAAATAATGGTTGATCAACAACTCCCAATACATGAGGACATTGTTAAAGCAACTTCTAGCCGACTTAAATCCCAAAGACCACCAGTCAAGACCTCATTAGAACTCTGCGCAAGCGGCTTCAACGTGGAACATAAATGGAAGGAGACCCATAGTGACAGTCCAGAGTAAGCCCACTGGATTTGACCTCCCATGGCAAATATGGAAGACTGCCAACAGGATCCAAACTAAACATGGCAGATACGCGGACATGCTACACAAATGGGGTAAGCTGCCTTCACTTGAATGTAACTGCGGGGATCCCATCCAAACCATAACCCACATTGTCCAACACTGTGGAAAAAGAGCATATTCACGAGACGCGGATGACTTCCTATCCCTTACAACCTCCGCGACCAAATGGATCAAAAACCTGGATCTGGCACTATGAAATGCATCATATATAACTATATTTTGTAATTATTGCAATTTGTATCCATATATGAAGCCATACGATAAATAAGAATAAATATTTAAATGGTGATAATATTTTTTCACTAAACACCTCTACCTGTCACTGTAAATAGCTCAATAATATTAATAACACCAAGAGGTTTTCATGCAAATTAATGTTATTTGGTAACCTTTTTAAAAACCACATGACGCGTGACGTCACACTTGGGTAGTCCATTGTTTGAAAAAATTCAGCTCATTTTTATTTAGACTTTTATCAATACTCCTTCTACATGCTGATGACGTCTTTGAATCCAACATCTGTGAGTCGGGTGTTCTTCCTCAGTATTTTTTCGTATCTTCTGCCTCACAGATCTTGAATTCAGTCTACGACTGACCCATTCAACTGTCAAAAAACCCATTTTTTTTATCAACGTTCTAGTTTTAACATAAAACTTTCTTTAATGTTTTCAACAAAAAAAATACTTAACTAAAAAATATATATCTCAACAAATTTCACTAGCATTGTCTCCAATTTACATAAAAAGTTTTTTACACTGAGCGTAACTGTGATTTAAAAATTGGGGAAGGGGAGCGGACCACCAGTGTCGGCGGACATACTCCTTTATCGTTGTTGATGTGCCATCGGTTGGGGGGAGCGACGCGATTGGGGTGACAAAGCGATACTCCCCGTTGTATTTGTGGAGGGACTGTTACCATTGCCTGCTGACAATTTCGAGAACGCCAGCAACGTGTCCGGAAAATTTGGCGGTGTTGCTGGAGTATTGCAGGGCGTTATTACCTGAAATAAAATTTCAGTTAAAAAATACTAAGGCATCAACGTAAAATCGGTACAATAACAATTTGATAATTACCTTATTTTCATAAATTATATTTCAAGTCATATCAACTAGTTAAAAAAAAATTCGGTAGGAATTAAATAAGCAAACAACTACTATATACAAACTAAAAAACTGCTATTCTAATATTGTCTACTAATTTTTGGCAACATTCCAAACAGAACAAATTATTGTGTAAAAATACGAACCTGACCAAAATGTGAGGCTCCTGGAGGACACGTGGGCAAAGCAGCATCTTGAAAAAATATACTCAATGCCGTCTACAAAAATGTAAAATGTAAGTTCATACACAGGTATGCAACTAATTTTTATTAATAATTGGGACATATTTGAGTAATGGTTGGCTAGAAAAGGTAAAACTTATTTTTTTTTTTTTTTTCATTTTTCAACATTCACTTCAGCATATATAACTAAATATTTATAGTTCCACTCAAATAATTTGCCCTTCTTTGACACATTATTTATATGTGCTGAATTATCATGTCTAAAAAAATTGTCATGATTATGAATCACCAGTAACAGAATAATAAGAAAACAAACTATCATTTTTAAAGAATGTTGTTTGTTTGCAATATTATGATTAATGATGTATATGTGTTACAACATGATATCCGGTATCCGGCTATTTAATTTAAATACAAAAATTGGCGTTTGAAAATTTTACCAATGCAACATTTAAGTTTAATATATCATCGTAGATAATTAATATTCTCCTAACTTTACTTTTACACATAAAATAAAGCGATTTCATGTTACATCATCAAAGTTCATGCACCTAAGCTACCTACCTACATAAAAATGTAGGTAAGTATCAAAACAAGCATCATAAACAATCTAAACAAAAATGTATTAAATCATGGCTGACATTTAGCTATTCGGAGCGTTTCGTTAATTTTAAATTATTGGAAATATGTTTAATTAAAAACAAAAGTCGTAATAGGCAATAATTTCAATGTTTATTTTCCAAGAGAGTATGACCTTGAAACGCAAAACAGTCAATAAACGGCCACGGGCTGAGAGCACAGACGGACAGAGGAGGCAAGGGGAGAGGGTGTTATTAAACACATAACATCCGCCATTTTCATTTCGCTAACAATACTGTTTGTTTACAAAATATGGATATTTACCTCGAATTGCCAGTGTGCTGATTGTAGTATTTGTTTAGCTTGATCGTGTGCACATCCAGCCGCCACAACAAACTGATTTATCATTACTTGTTCTCTGAGAGGTGTATCCATTTTTAAAAAAATGTTGTTAAGACCGGAACAGATCACACTCGTTTTAAAATCTACAAAAGCACTCCACTACGGCATTACGTTCTCTCTTTCTTTTTCTTCGCCTCTTTTCGTCCCTCTCTTTCTCAAGTCAACAAGTATTTATGAATGACGTCAAGAGTACGCGAACACACGCGAATGACTACTCACCAGATTTACAAAACGTTGTCACTTCCACGATATATTACTTCAAATCTAGGATTTTTTATTACAACATGGAGGATATTTATTTTTTAAATATCAATAAACATATAATATTTACTGGTAATTATTTACTGTTACTAATTAATGGAGACAATTAAAAACTAAAGCAAAAAAATTGAGTTTATTGACAAACTACTTTTTTCAGAACTGGTCTCGGACCTGATAAAAAACTAGTAAAATCTCTTGTAATACTTAAATTTAATCCAAAAGAAAAAGTGTACACATCCATTGTTACAACTGTAGTAATAAGTACAATATAAAACAAAATAATATAAATAAAATATTTAAATGGAAGTGTAAACTAGTTATAAATATTTATTTGCATCATCAGAGAAAGCAAAACTCACAATCAGAATTGTCAAAAAAATTTAAAAATCAAATAGTTAACGCAAGCATGTTAAAAATCTACCAGTTCTTACATTTTTAAAATAATTAAAATGAGAAATAACATCGAGATCTAGAAATATTTCAACCCCGTTTTATGTATTGGGTATAGATATAGTAATTATAAAAAATTATAATTATTGTTACTTTTTCCAACTTTCGAAACATTTTTTATGTAAAACTAATTTTTGATAGCTGAAAGCTGTTACACTTAAGTTGAATATTTACTTAACCAAATTATAAAAATTCTGCTTCATCGATCTATCCCCAGTTTAAATAAAATTCTCAATTATTGTTAATATAATTATAGATAAATAATAAAATACCTAATCTTAAAAAAATATTAAATTATTTTAAAACAAATTACACTTATTCTTTAATAGCCACACATGTTTTTATATTGAATTAAAAACAAGTTCATTTGGCAACACTATAAAGAGAGGGGCATTGACAACGTTGTCAGATAAATTAAACTTACGTAAATTCTGAGCAAAGTATATTCAAAGTTAAATGTCAACTTTAAATTTAAAAATCGTTAAACTATAAAAGAAATAGGAACAGTTAGAAATAAATTTAAAATTATGTAATATATGATTTAAAATTTGGCTTTACGTAGGATTAAAGTAAAAGTGAAAATAAATATTTGCCTATATGGATTTGTTCGTAAGAACGACAACGTTGTGACAGTCGCAGCAGCAACACGCCATGTCTATTTTCTGAAAACTTATAGGAGTGTGAGCCTCGATTGAAATATTTAGTTTTTTATATCAAAGCAACAGCAAAGTGTGTTCTACAGGAGTAATACAAAGTAAATAAGGTAAGAATCAAGTCCGTGAAGTAAAAGTGGCAGTAACAGTTTCTTTTCTTCCAAAGATTGTGTTTATGTATAATTACAGTTAAGTTGATGCCAGTACATGGTTTATATTTCAATAGTTCGTATAAAGTATAATATCGCGAAAGACTTTTAGTAGTTTGTGTTGTGAATCTCGAAGTAAAAGTCCGGGTTTAAGTCAAATAAGTTAGTAGTTTGGAATAAAAATGTATTTATTGAAGAAGCAAAATGTTATATCCCAACAGTGCCTTTATGGTAATGAAGGATTTTACGGCTGTCCGAAGGTAAGACTGAAGTACCATCGGTCTCAAAAGAAATACGTTATCAAGAAGTGTTTAAAACTGTCCCAGTGAGATTGGTTTAATTTTAAAGTTTTTTTTTTAAACTAATTTTAACGTTTTTTATGTTTCCAGCTCCTATGGATTCTGAAGACTCAAGGGAGGCTTCTTCTGGAAGCGAAAGTGAAGATAATAAAGGCAGTCTTAGTCGCACTAGTCGAAAATCTGGTGGTGAAGAATCTTATAAATCTCGATCATCTTCTAGATCAACAACACCTGGAAGTAGAGCTCACTCTGCTTCCTCACAAAGCTCTACAGCTAGTAGAAGCAGACCACCTTCTCCACCAGTAAGAGTTCATTCGAGATCTTCTTTTAAGAGTAGATCCCCTGATTATCGATCTAGTAGAAGTAGATCTCCAGTTCAGAATGTTAATTCTCAAGGAATTAGATCTCCCAATCCATCAAATAGATCTCCAGTAACAAAAGGTAAATTATTTTCAAAGAAATCTCCTATTTCCAAAATTTAAAAAGTCATAGTCATATTAAACCATAAATAACATTTTTTATAGGACCAAGATCCCCTAGTTCAATGTCATCATCAGGAGATGAAAGACCAAAATCACCTGAGTCTCAGTTTAACAAACCAGAAGAACCTTCTATGAATTATCCTAAATCACCAAGTCCAACACAAGATATTTCAAATCATCCTAGATCACCTTCCCCTCAAAGCTCATCTCGTAGCTCTTCCCCTAGCTCACCAGGAAGAAAACTTGATCATTTTGAGAAGAAATTTGAAAGTAATGACATTCAGACCAGGTGAGTAATTAAACTAGAGTTATAGATGTTTTTAAATTATTTTTTTTTCACCTCAATAAGGAGCCTTAAAGCACCAAGGAGTCCTTCACAACCACCTAGGAGTCCTTCACAACCCCCTAGAAGCCCTTCTCCACAGAGTTCTTCGCGAAGCAGCTCTCCTGGGTCTTCAGTGAGAAATAGCAGCTTTGATAATAGAAAGCTGTCCAAAAATGATGATAGTCCCCCTATTAAACATTCAATACATCCTAAATCTCCAAGTTCTTCTCGAAGCAGTTCTCTAGAATCACCATCTAGGACAATGAGCAATTTTGAAAACAAAAATGCCCTCAAGAACGATGATAACTTATCAGTGAAGAGTGGAAGTTCCAGATCAAGCAGGCAATCTAGAAAATCTGCATATTCCAGAGGATCTAGAGGGTCTTTGAGGAACAGAAGGAAGCGAGATTCTTCAGATTCTAGTATTAGCAGTATCGATTCTTCGAGTAGGAAGAATAAGAATATTGTTAGGTCTGCTGATACTCAACCAGAAGAAATTTCAGAGGGTAAATTTTAAAACATTGTCAGTATAATTGTTATTGTATTTTTTTTTTTTTACCTTTTAGGTACTTTACTAGTTGTTTCAGCGTACCGTTATTTTGTTTACATATTTTTTTTAATAATAGTTAATTAAATACGCTGCAACAACTAGATATCTTAAAATTAATAGCTTTGAGAAAATGGAAATTAAAGATTCGTGTTACAAAAAAATTACACCTATTAAGTGATTAAAAATATTTTTTAGCTATACAGGCGTGTTGGATACTAAATTGTGATTTGTTAATTAGGTTTAAACATTAGCAATAGATAGATAAATAGATTTATTTCATTCTATAAACTTGTTTTCACTCGTCTGAGAAGTAAGTCATACATAGCTTAAAACATAAACATTAAAATAGACAAATTATGTAGTCACAAACTTATACATAAAACGTTAAAACAGACAATCATAATAATAAGGAACTCTATTGAACTGAAATAAATTCAATCCAACAGGCTATTGACCGAAGTTCTTCTCCCTATCGTTAGAAATCATTCATATATATGACATTATAGACGTTTTTACAGATATACTTTGATAGAGGTGAAAAAAAAATTAATGTCCTTGTTGTATTTCAAGGGTAGTAGTGCGAGAGTATCGATGTAAGGGTTGTGCTTCAGGGTCTCTTCTCATTGCAAATTTCTCCACAAGTACAAATTTTTTGGCCTTCGAACAGAATCTATGGAAGAGAAAATCCAGGTGATCCACAATTGGCATTACATCTGTTAGCTAGGAGGTTATTTGGCGGATTGTGTAGGGGATAATTAGGATGGCAAATTCTTGTGATCGTCCTAAGTGCTGATGTTTAAGCAACTTGCATCTTCTTCTTGGCTGTTGCTTTACAGTTGAGGAAGACGATGTGTCCATACTCTATCATCAGTCTACAAATTAGTTTGTAAATGCCACTAGCTGTTTTCACATTAATACCATTATTTTGGTATGTAAGACCTCTAAAGTGCTTGGCTCTTCTTTTCTTGGAGATAGGTGTTGAAATTGAGTTTGATATCCATCGTGATTCCCAAGTATTTGGTTGTTTGTTGGGCTGAGTAGTTATTGCTGCATGGTAGGTTAGGTATCATGTGAGTGGGGTGTGGTCACCGCGACCCTTAGTGTGGCTCACCCCTAGAGGTTACAGTTCACCGCACAATCCAGCCCTTCTCATGAAAGTTCATGGTTGTATAGGGTGAGATTTTTTTAAAATCCGTAGGTTCTAGGTTGGTGTAACCAAATATGTTGAACCCAGGTGGGAGAAATGATCTGGGTCGGGAAAGTTATGATTACAAATGTCTGCACAGTAGAGATTATAAATTATGTAGTCACAAACTTTTACATACAACATTAAAACAGACAATTTTATAAAATCACAAAATAATTGTATGGGATCACTAAAATAATTCACATTTGAATGTTTGTGCTGCAAGTTAGGATGAAAAAAGAAGGTAGTCAAATTGAAATAAAAAGTGCGTGAGTGTCGTGAAACACTCAGTTGAAACGAAGTTCCTTTCGTAGTATATTATTATCGGTAAACGTATTATGTTTTAAATATTTTTTGACAAACACGAGGACTACACAAATAGACGTCATCACGTTGCTAAGAATTTCTATGCTACGCGTCTCCTTTCCTATACAACAGAACGCGCATGCGCGTTATTTTTGCAACGGTTGTTTCGTGTTTTCACCTAGCCCCCATCTGATAAGAAACTTCCTTCCAATATAAAACTAAATAAATGGGTATATGCAAGTATACATTTATTTTATATAGCGCCACTCTATTACAAATGAATTTTCTTGGTAACGTGCATGCCAAACGAACAGTTTGTAGTAATATTTTGAAAAGTAAACATAAAATTTTCAATAAGTTAGTACTTCTTGTGTTTCATTTAGATAATATATAATTAAAAATATGAATTATTTAAAATCCTAAATTTTAAATACAATTTTGATGTCCATTTTTATGCACAAACCCATAACATTTTTTTTGTGTTTCAAGGAGACATTGAATCTGATAACGACAAAAGTCGCCAGACTGCTCTTCCTGTCCGTCAAGAGATAAACATTTCGCACGAAGATCTTTCCGATGTATCCGATTTGGAAGACTCCATGGGAGCCCCATCTGATAACGATGACGCTCACAGCACGAGATCGGACCAAAAACTCAACAGCGCTGAACACAAAGAATTTGTTCGTTCGCCAACGCCTGAAATTAAAAAGGTTTCCTATAGTTTTATAGCGTTGTGCCAACCAGCTAATAAATACATTAATTGCAGATTTCAGACAAGCCCTCCAGGCAGGAAGAAGGCGAAGAACAGTTGGATTTCGAAGCAGAAGATGGTGAATGTGAAGCTGAAGTGACAAAAGAAAAGGAGGATAACGATGAGGCATCAAAAAATTACGATGGCGAAAAGACTGATGAAAAAGAAAAAAAGAGAGACGAAGAAAAAGAGGAATTAGAAGAAGGAGAAGTAACTGATGAGGATGACGCTAGGCCCGAGGAAACGGAACCTCGACCAGTTTGTAGATTCTTTTCGAGGGGGCAGTGCACTTGGGGAGCGAGTTGTAGATTTCTACATCCCGGCGTCACCGATAAAGGTAATTTATCTTTTAGTTATTTGTGAAAATTTATAAAAAATGTGTTGATTTTAGGAAATTACACGATGTTCGAGATGATAAGGCCGGTGGTGCCAGGCGAGTTCCGCGATGAAAGGATGTTCGGTAAAATGGAAACCCCGGTGATAGAATCGGCGTGGGAAAGGGGCCTGCGTACAGCCAAAGAGATGCTCAGAAAATCGGTGAAACGAAAGGAGCAAGATATAGATTTCGAAGAAAAAAAAATGAATTTAAGTCTCGCGCAAGAGGAATTCGACAAAGAAAATGGTTATTACGGAAGAGCCACTTCGCCCGAACCGAGGTATATTTAATAATACATAAGAAAATAATATAGTAATATTCTATTTTAAGCTTGAAATGTTTCAACTAAATTGAGGGAGAGGCTGAAAAATTAAAACAAGTCAATTGTGACAACGTTTATTCAAACCAATATTTTTTACAAAAAAGTATAAAAAAAATAATGTTACACTTATGGGTTAATTAATAAGTGGTACACACTCAAAAATAGCATTTTTTATTTATTAGTCACAAATTACAATTCACCTCACTAATTACTTCCAACTCCACAAACAGCTGTATGAACTGGTAGTAGCCATATGGAAATGGAAAGCCTTGACCGATGAATGGAATGAATGCACTATTATCCCCATCCATAAAAAGGGGGACAGCCTGAAATGCAATAAGTATAGGGGAATATCTACTGAACACAGCGTACAATGTACTCTCCAATGTGCTACTTATGCATATATCACCGTATGCGGAAGAGCCTATTGGAGACTACCAGTGTGGTTTTAGACCAAAGAGACCAGATATTTACAATCTGGCAACTACTGGAGAAACAGTGGGAATTCAACAAAGATGTACACCAGCTGTTTGTGCACTTTAGACAAGCTTACGACACCATTATACGAGACAATATCTGGATAGCCATGGCAGGTATGGGTATACCACAAGAAGTCATGAGTGTTACGAAAATATGCATAAATAATACCAGGTGTTGTGTTAAAGAAGGAAACCATACAACAGATAAATTTTCGGTCATGAGTGGTTTGAAACAAGGAGATGGACAGTATCCCCTACTTTTTAGCATAGTTCTAGATATGGCTATCAAGAAGACGAACATCAGCACGGAAGTATTCACCAACCAAGGGCCACAGATGATCCTGGCTTTTGCGACAACATTGATGCGGTCGGTAAAAGTATTGTCAGAGTAAAGGAAAGCTTCTTGAAAATTGAAAAGGAATATAAGAAGGTGGGCCTCAATATCAATGAGGACAAAACCAAATTCATGCATATCACTCGCCGCCCAACAAGGGACAGAATTGGTCAAAACATAACGATGGACACCTATAACTTTAAAAGTGTCGGACAGTTTAAATATCTGGGAGCCACAATATGCTCGGACAATAACAGTTACGAAAAAATTAAAGCACAAACACACAATGGCAATAGGTACTTCTTGCGATGCGGACTCTTGCAATCAAAAATGGTGTTAAGACTCTCAAAACTTAAGGTGTACCAGGCGGTAATCAAACCGATAGCTGAGAAACTTGTACCGTTAGGAATCATAATGAGCTCCTACTGAAGCGATTTGAGATATGGCTATCCATCCTCATTGCAAACCCTCAAATAATTGTGGGCGGTTTTGAAAATTCCTGCCACCTCTCAAAACTCATACTTGAAGCATTTCCCATAGAGTGTATGAGATTGAAACCGATAAAATATAAAACTTTTAAAAACATGTTTTTTTTTTAACTTTTGTTTAGGGATAAATCTGAAAATACTGTGACATACTAAGAATACTAAAAATATAAAATATTGAACAAACCAACTTGGTAATAAATAAATATCCTTAAATTATTTATTGTTTAATAAAAAATCGACCGATTGAGTTCTTTTTTACATGTTTGTTAATTTTAGGTACGTTCGACACGTCGAATATCCCGTGGCTAGGCCTCCTCCTGAAGAATACTACGGTCGCAGACAAGTTATGTACGAACAGGAATACATGCCGCCACCTCGCGAACGCGTTAGATCTTATCGTGAATTACCAGCGCATCGAATACCGGATTATTACAACAACAAATATGAAGAGGAACCTCAGCAACATTCTAGCACCAGCACCGGCAAGAGAACAGCCAAACCGAAACGAGAGGTAATAGTCTGTAGTATGAGGAACTTTAAAATTGTTTTGTTAAAGTATTTTCTTTTGATCTCCTTCAAATTTATTTATTTGCTGATAAATCGTAACGCAACGTCTGTTTTTTTTCTAAAATATTGATACATTTGCGGGAACATTTTTAATTTAATTTCTGATTTTTGTCAGATTTATTTTATTTTTGCGTCAATAAGTAAAATTTAACTTCCATGAAGATCTTTTGAATGCTGTTTTGTTTAAAGGTAATCGTGCAACGAGTGGAAAACGAACGTCAGGCATCGGGGAGAGGGGACGAATGGTCCGATCCTTGGATGAGATCAAAAGATCAAGGACGACGAAAAGAATCAGCTACAGGACGAAAAAGATCATACAGTTCAGGATCATCCTATTCATCTAGCAGGTAATAAATAAAATCACTTGAACGAAGCCAAATGTTTGATTAATTTTTGTGTTACATGTTTTTTTATACATATATAATTGGTAATCAATTGTTTATAAAATTTATCTTGATCATATTAATAAGTGATCGAAAAATGCGTTGAAGAATAATATGAACAAAATCAGAGTCTATTCTTCCCCTGCATCGTTTCGCTTATCCGTAAAACATTGTAAATTATAGTTCTTCTAGAAGTTCTTCAGATTCAAGCAAAAGCTCGTACAAGTCGAGATCAGTTCGACGACGAAGATCTAATTCGCACAAGGGAAAACCCGTTTCACCGTCTGTCATCGTATCTGAAAGAAAGGCCGCTAACGAAAGGGCGGCTCTGATGAATCCGCCCGCACCAAAGAGAAGAGCTCCATCACCAGGTTAGTTTCTGTCTTTTGCACCTTTAAAACAGTGTATCATTCATTTAAATCGCGATATCTTGAATAATTTTTCTGTTTTTAAAGGTATGATGAGACTGAGCGCTGCTGCGAATCCACCTGCGCCTTCGAGAGAGGATCAATTAAGTCGAAGTAGGAGTAAATTGGCGGTTGCAGCTGCTTTAGCCAGGGCAAGAAATCGTAAATCTTCTAGGTCATCCTCTGGAAGTTCTTCGGGTAGTTCTAGTGATTCTGAATCATCGGATTCTAGTAGTTCCAGTAGCAGGGATAACAGCCCACCAGTAAGGAGCCCCGGTAAGCGGTTCTACATTTTTCTTTTCCAAATATTAAATGTGTTTTTTCGATTAATTGTATTAATAAATTTAATCCAACAAGCTATTGACCGAAGTCCTTTTGTCTATTAGAAATCATTCATATGAGGTGTGGCTGTTAAATAACGAGACTGACGTTGTAAAAAAATTTATTTTCATTTTATAGATAATTACTTATTATCACCTTCAATATACACCCCTTCTCTATCCCTACAACGCTCCATGCGAATTTTCCATTGTTGAAAACAATGCTGGAAGTCATCTTCTGTCAACTCCTTCAGGTCTCTTGCCACTTTCTCTTTTACAGCTTTTAGGACTCAAATCTCGTCCTTTTTAATGCAGATTTCACTTTAGGGAACAGAAAGAAGTCACATGGTGCAAGGTCTGGCGAGTAAGGCGGTAAAAAACTAATGGCAGCCGCCGAGTTAGTATATGGTGTTTACATTGATAATTAATTTTATTACATTAGTAGTTATTAATAAATGAAAGTTGGAATATTTTCGCATCAAAAATCTAAAAGTAGAGTCTGTTATATCTGTTATATAACAAGCACGTTACCAATCTCAAACAGTATGTCACTCTTTTGTCCGAAATCAAGAAATTGCCACGTGGTGCACATCACCCATTGATGTATAGAAGAATTTGCATCTTTATATTTTTTTCCTAACCCTGCTTTACATGAACAAATCATTAAATTAATTTTTCCGAGACCACTTCCATCCACTTGCTACGGTTCTTACACACATATTTTGCTTCCTCTACTTTCATCATACATGCTCGTCGGTTGTTGGGACTCTTGACCTGGCCTTTCTTCAAAACAATGTTGATCTGATCGAGATCGATGTTCGCCAAGGTCGACCTCTACTGACTTCCGTCCATTCACACTCGCCTTATAAATTTGTTTCGTCAATCTTCCTTTATCTATCTTTGTAACCACATCTTCTTTTACACCACATTGTTCTCTTATCTCACTATTTTTTACTTTATCCAGCTGAGTCACTCCGGCTATACATCTCAGACTACTCATTTCCGCAGCATTTATCCTATTTTCATGCTTCTTCTGTCAAACCCAACATTCACTACCATACATAAGTGTAGGAACCAACACACCTCTATGCACAGCCAGACGTGCCTTTTTGACACTTTCTGGCTGCTCATAAAGCTATACAGTGCCCCGTTCATTTGTTTTCCTGCCAACATCCTTCGCTCAATGTCACTGTCATACTTTTCCATCTCTCGTAAACTTTGAACCCAAGAACACAAATTCACTTACTTGTTTCACTCTTTTTCCCTTATTCGAAACTTCACAGTTTGTCATGCTTTCTTCCCTTTCAAAAACCATTACTTTTGTTTTGCTTACAATTGTATACTAAGCACCATAATTGCTGTGCATTATTACTTTTTTCACGATTTATTCCACATTTAATTAAATGACAAGCTGATAAAATTCTTTCAGCTTGATTTGGGTTATTACCTGTCCAAGATATTATTTAATTTATTTTAATACCATTTATTTTTGTTTACGAACACAACCATCACAGTCAGTTCACAATAGGATAAGAATTCCTTCATGTAAAACTGATTTGTATAAATAAATTATATCTTACAGCTGTGGAGTTGGTAAAGGCTATGGATGCTTTGAAAGGAAGTGCTTTAGAGAAAAAACAGATTAAACTGAACTTGAAGAACCCAGTGGGAATCAAGAAACCAGATTCGCATGTAAGAAATGTAGAACAAGCCAAAAAACGAGTGGCCAATTCCCCTCCTCCTGGTGATCCAAAATCTAAAAAAGCTACTTCTAGACGTGAGGAGTTATTGAAACAATTGAAGGCTGTTGAAGATGCCATCGCTAAGAAAAGATCAAAAGTAAATTAGATTTCTTCGAGAAAGTATCAAAACTTTCACTATTTTTAAGATTAACTACAAACATTTTTTTTTGTATATATACATAAGGAAGTAAAGTGTTAACGGCATGTTAGTTACAATTATTATACTTAAATTAAGTTTGTTTTTGTATCTCAAGTTCCGTGTATTTTGTGGAAAATTAAATTCAGAATGAATAAATGTTTAATTATTTGTTTTTATTTTACTCTTAAACTTGCCTACAATATTTGTATAAATAAAACAAGCTTAAAATAATAAAATGTATACATTAATCATTTCTCCAAACTGTCTCGACTTCATCAGTCCTATACCTTTGTGTTATAAAAGCATCGTCCCATTTCATTCTCACCCCTGCATCAAACATTTTGGCACCTGCATGGGCGATCATGACGCCGTTATCAATACAAAATCTTTCATCAGTTGCAAAAAGTTCAGCTTCCCTTTCTTTACACATCACTCCCATCATTTCTTGTAGCCTCAAATTACACCCAACTCCTCCAACAATCAAAACCTCTCTGGAATTACAATGAGCTAAAGCTCTTTCTGTTGTTTCTACTAACATCGCAAAAATAGTCTCCTGAAATAAAAAAAAAATTACTTATTTTTTATATTAATATATTTTCCATTTTAATTAACCTGTAGAGAAAAACAGAGATCTTCAGGTGTGTACCCCTCTTTTAACAGGCTGCAAATCTTTTCTTCCATAAATGATAAAATTCCAGAAAAACTAACATCCATACCTTTAACACAATATGGCAATTGAACAAATTTAGATCCTTTTTTAGCCAATTGTTCAATATTGTAACCTGGACTGGGATCATTTGAAATTTTAAGTACCCTTGCAAATCTATCCAAACAATTACCTACTGCTATGTCTATTGTTTCTCCAAAAATTCTATATCTTTTTCTAGAGTAAACTATAATTTGAGTATTGCCACCACTAACATAAAGAACAGTTGGATTTGTAGCTCCAGTTATTAATCTTCCCATCTCAATATCTTTAAGTTTGTTAAGTTAATGTACAATATATACTATATTACTAGGATTATTACTACAAATGGCACAAGTTAATACAAAAAGGATACGACCAATACAGTGATTTACGCCAAGAAGAGGCTTATTCCACAATTGTGCCACAGTTCTGGCTACAACTGCTGTGGTAGCTAATGGTGCACCCATTCCAGGTCCTTTGGTATAACAAATGACATCAATGTCCTCATACTTTAACATGGATTCCTCCAAAGCTTCCTTCAATACAATTAAAATATTTTCTTTGTGATGTTGTGCAGTTTCTTTAGGAAGGAACCCCTCTCCTGGTGGTGTTATATAGGTTCTTCGGCAATTTGATAATATCTGTCCATCTTTAACTATACCTATACCTAATTTATTTGCACTACCTTCAAATCCTATTGCTATAACCATTATAAATAAACTATTTTGTAAATGATTTTTTAATTCAAAATTTATAACCTAAAAATATTCCATGAATTCATTTAACGTACTTTTTAGACTATGATTGGAACGCGTATTATCTATCGTGTATATTAATTTAACATCAATAATTGTTAATCAATTAAATTGAAATGTTATTTAGTAACATAAAATAAGACTGATTATGGATTTACTATCTACAAATTCTACCATTGGTCATAAACATTACTTGTTGAAGTTATTTGAAATTTTAATTTTTTATAATCCGGTCAATCCTATTGGAAAAATACAAAAATATTAAAGGTCAAATAAGTTCTTGTTAAAAATGACAACAATGACACATGGCAATTGTCAAATTTATAAGGCTACTTAACTTCAAGATCAAAATAGTTATTATGACAAAATATTATCAATCATCAAAATTTTTCTGTTTAATAATGAAAGAAAAATTTAATTTCGTTCGGTAAATGTACTAAATTGTGTCATAAATGGCCGATATAAATTGGTATGTACATAACCTCATAAAATAAATGGAACTTTTTTAAATAATTTCTACAATAGGTACCAATCCAATGGGAAATGTTCCGATGAGTGCTCAAACAAAAATGATAAACTTATTTCCTTATATTCTTTGGCTGATGTTCAGCTGAGGTTTTTATGTCCTGATGATTTAAACGAAGTTAGAGCTCTTTGTCAGGAATGGTTTCCCATCGAGTATCCTTTTTATTGGTATGAACAAATAACTTCCAGTAATGGGTAAGTTTTTATTACATTGTTACATATAAATCACTAATACTGAGTTAGGTTGCCTATCAAATTACCTTTTGTAATCTTAAGTATATTTAATTGATAGCTCCAATTACATCCATTAAAGTTGCTTAATTCATTTTATTAATACCAATAATTGCAAGATAATAATTTTCAATATTGAATATTGTGTTTCGATCATTTTAATGTAAATTATAGGTACTAATTTACTAATTATAAAATAGTTTACAGACCTTAAATCATGATCATTTTATTTATTAAATCTGATTCTTCAGTTAAAATTAACATTTTAAACAAATCATTTTGTTATATATTTTTTTAATTTTGTAATATGTTTGCATTATTTAACTATG
The DNA here is from genome assembly GCA_950111635.1 of Agelastica alni. Lineage (NCBI taxonomy): Eukaryota > Metazoa > Arthropoda > Insecta > Coleoptera > Chrysomelidae > Agelastica > Agelastica alni. The sequence goes on along the minus strand of OX467712.1, from coordinate 9,110,160 downwards.
TCACAAAATAACATTTTTTTTCTATCATTAATTGCTTATTAATGTTTAAGCACAGATTAACTATGGAATTTAATCTGTGGAAGTATAGTTTATTTTCATAACAAATTGTAAGGAAATGTGTAAATAATGAGTTAAATAAGCAATAAAAACCGTTTTTCAAGAGACATTTTAAATTTTTTTTGTTACCTTAATTTATATGAAAATTTAAATTGCAAATTTAAAAAAAAGGTTATTTAACTTTATTTTTTTTTATTTTTCGTTTTTGTACTTAAATAATAATTGTCTAATTTTCAAAATAAAAAGAAAATTTTACTCGCTGGCTGCCGTTTACAATCATCAGATAATCGGCCTGATTGTTGCCAAAATCAAACCATACTCAAATTTGAATGAAGAGGATAAAGGCATCCTGGCTAAGTCTCTGTCTGATTGTGACATAGCATACATCCTATCCCTTGGAGTACTCAAAGAATACCGGAGGAATGGTATTGCCTCTTTACTGCTAGATTCCCTACTGAAACACCTGTTAACACCAGAAAGAAGAAAAGTTAAAGCGGTTTTTCTTCATGTATTGACAACGAATTCGGCTGCCATTATGTTTTACGAACAGAAAAAGTAAGTTCATAAGTTTGTGAACAAAATAAAAGTGTTGGCCAGTGTAATTCCATGTTTTAGTTCGAAATATGCAATATTGCGACTGAAAAATCAATCTTTGATTTTTTTTTCAGATTTAGGTTGCATAGTTTTTTACCGTACTATTATTCTATCAAAGGAAAATGCAAAGATGGATTTATGTACGTTTTATACATAAATGGAGGCCATCCACCTTGGACAATATAATATCCTTTTTTCTTAAACAATCCTTTTAATTATTATGCCATTGACGAAACAATTCTAGTCAATATCAATAAAATGTTACCAATTTTTTTTCAATATAAAATTTGAAATTCTGCGAAGTATTTTTTATGTATTGTTATGAAAATTGAATAGCTAACATTTTAATATAATAATTTGATATTATTGACACTATACAGAAAAATATTTGCAAACTTCTTGAAACAATTAAAATATTAAATGTATAAAAAATTGATAAAAATAGATTCTTTAAGGGTGTTGGTTACACAATACTTACTGGTGCATAATGGCTTTTAAACTCGTCAATCATTGCAATGATAGCGCCACCTGTACGTCATACATACATATAGTCACGCCCTTTTTCCCATACAGGTAGACAGATACCACTTGCTACACGTCTTTCGCTTCCTTTTATCAGTGCTTTCATACATGCTCGACGGTTGTTGGTACTCTTTCTTTAAAACAATTTTGATCTGATCGAGATACGTTCGCCAACGCCGACTTTTACCGACTTCACACTTGCTTTACAAATCTGCTTCGTTATATTCTTTCATCTATCATCTCTACGTGTCCAAACCATCTAAGCATTTGTTTCCTGCCAACACCCTTCGCTCAATATCACAGTCATACTTCCTTCTCTCATAAACTTTGAACCTGAGTAAACATTCACCTGTTCAACTGCCTTCTTTAGCCTTTCCCTTTGATTTTTAGGGCATCATGCATAATATTACCCATCATCTGCAACTCAGATGATGCTAGTCAGACCTGATAATCGGCGTAAAGGAGGCATTTGACGATTAAATCTTTCATACTCAATCCATATACACTCTCTTTCAAATCGTCTAAGTAAAGTTAACCTTTTTTTAATTTATTATTAATTTTGATAACAAATTTTATTAAAAATTATGTTTTTATTATAGAACACTTTATACATTTTTACAATTAACAGATTCATCGAGTTTTATAACGTGATATATCAATGTTTTCTATTAAATTTGATAATGTGATTTTTAATTATTTGATTAATTGAGGTTTGCTCATTATAATTAATTTAGATGGAAGATATTCTTCTAGCAGATACATTTTTTGTGATTCGTACATGTCTAAGTTCAATTGCAATAAAGATTATTTTCCTTAATAAAACTTACCGATTACATACAATTTATGTGTAGCAAAGTGATAAACAGCGTGGGGCTCTTTCCATGGATGGTATTCCAAGTTAACAGAGCACTGCATTGGGTGTGGCGAGAGTAAAAACCGTGATAAACACGAAAATTATTCGAAAAATTAGATACTAGTCTTTGATATGTGGTATGTATCGAAAAGTTGGCACTGTAAGAAGATTTTTAATTTTGCCAAGCGTCGTCTCCGTCGATTAGGAGCGGAATGGATTATTTTATAAAAGTGTATCCGATGTTTCTATAAAAATTAAGTTAAAATATTTTTATACAGTTCTTATAAATCGACTGTGGGCCTGAAAAATATCCTTTCTTGTCATAGTCAGGCCGAGTTTATCATTTATTTAGTAACAGGCCCAAATAGGTTTGGTAGTTAAATACAGAAATGATAAACTTACGACTATCCTCATTAAATTTCTGCTCATTAAGTATTATTTTTTTTTTAAATTATGACATTCTCATCTCAATATCTGTACGCACCTTCGGTGCTTTCTTATTGAGCAACAGTAAATAGTTGTTTATTTAAAAATGTTTTTTATATTTATAATTCTCATCGATCAAAAGACTCTTTTGCAGGTATGTAATGCAAACTATTTTGATACAATCTAGCATATCCAGAAAATACATTACTCCACAAACAAATGATTTGTTATACAGTTTTAGTGTCAGATATTTTATATAAAGTTAGTATTATATTTTCGTTATTTAATTTTAAGTTATTTAGTTTTCTGATTTTAAGATATATCACAAAATAAATATATCAGTATTAAACATAGTCAGTTTATGGATATAATTTAAATTGTCTGGGCGTTTTAAAGTTAAATGATTGAATTCTCCTATCTTGTTTTTACTAAAATTTTTTTTACTGAACTGGTATCACTGTAGCACTTCGCGCTTCTCTCTCTCTTAGCCATTTTCTACTCTTTGAGTATAGGCCTCTCTCATATGATTCCATGTTTCTCTTTTCTGGGCTATCTGGTACCAGTTCAGGCCTGCCGTCTTTTTCAGGTCATCATACCATCTCTGTTTGGGTCTTCTTGCGCTTCTTCTTTCTCCCCATGGTCGCCATCTTGTTATTTTACCACTCCAATATTCGGCATGTCGGGTCACGTGGCCTGCCCAGTTCCATTAAGGGGTGGTTATTATTTGGATGATATCTTGTACATGGGTCCTCTCCCTGATCCATTTGTTTGTTCTTTTATCTTTCAGGATTATTTTCAATAATTTTTCGATGGCTCTTTTTTCTGCGCCGTAGGTTACCACGGGGAGAATACATTCATTGTAGATTTTTGATTTTAGATTTAGGGGTATATTTTTGTCTAGGACATGTTTTAACTTTCCATGTGCCGCCCATTCTAATCTGATTCGTCTCTCTATTTCTGTCCTGTTTTTGTTTTGTTAGGCCTACCGATAGTCCGAGGTATGACTACTTTTTTTATTGATTGTCCCTGGATAGTTAGTATGCTATGGTCCTTACTTTCGTTGGTCATGTATTTTGTTTTGGTTATATTCATTTTTAGGCCTACTTTTTCTGCTTCTAGCTCTTTTATCATTTCTTGTAGTTCCTTCTTGTTTCGAGCAAATAAAATGTTATCTGTAAATTTTAAATTATTCAGTTTCTCTCCTTGTATGGTAATTCCTTTGTCGCACCAGCTGAGGTTGCTGAATACATCTTCAACCACTAAGGTAAAGAGCTTTGGCGAGATAATATCTCCTTGCCGTACTCCTCCGTTGATATTCACTTTATCAGTTGTATTGTGTAATTTGACTTGTAAAGTAGCTGTGTCTTGGATGTGTGGTATCATATTTATATATCTTTGATCTATTCGTGCTCTTCTCAATGATCTGATGATGAACCAGTATTCTATAGTATTGAACGCTTTTCTGAAGTCTATAAATGCCATCCAGAGGGATAATTTGTATTCGTGTGTTATTTCTATTAGGTGCTTAACGGTATGCAGATGTACGATTGTGCTAAAAGTTTTTCTGTCTTCGCGCTTACAGTGTCTTAAATTAACTACCTAAGTTGATAAAAACAAAATCAGATGCACACTGTTGCCAAATTGGCAGAATTATAGGAGAGGCTATAAATTGTAGGAAAATTAAAGTTGCGTTTTCAATTTAAAATATTGCAATTTTATATATTAATTTTTTTTTTGAAAAAACAATTTCTTAAGAATAATTTACAAATTGGAAACCTGAAACAAGTAGCTTGTGAACATAACCAAACTAAGAAAAAAGGAACTAAAGGTGGCAACAATGCATTTTGATCGACAGTGCCGACATCTGTTTTGAATCATGGACGGAATTTCATTTTATAATCAACGCATATTTCGTGTTTTTACAGTCATAGGGGTACTAATATAAACAAATTTTACTACGGTATTTCATCCTTTTTGTAAATGGTACAGCAGCATAATTTGAAACGTTGGATGTTGGCAAAATTAAATAGTTCAATATATATTTGAAACATCTTATTTATTTTATGGTCTTGTGTGCTTGTATTTTAACGGGTAATTAATTATTCATTCTGCCATATCTGGTTATATAAGAGATTCCTAGGTTATCTTGTATGATCAATAATAATTGTTTTACCACTTTAAATTTTCTACAGACATTCGTCATTTAATTTAAAATGCCCAATTCGGTATTTTTTGTGTCTGAGATTATCAAACAATAAAATTTCCAATATATCCTTTTATTTTGTGTTTAGACGTTAAGGAACATTTTGTGATTAATACAGTTTGTTTTCTACAGGTGAAATTATAAAAACAATGTTTTATTATGTGTTCACTTAAAAACACTATCGTTTTATTGTAAAGATACAGTTTTTAAGATTTAAGTTATTTTCGAGCCAAAAATATTCGCACATTTGAATATGTCGATAATAACGTCAAATTTGATAACCCCTTACGTACACCAAAGTAATAAGTAAGTATTACATTTATCCAATTATTTTTAACTATCAAAAATTCGTCGAAAATGGAGTAAATTTGTTGTGTACGCGTGCAGCCGTATAAAAAAAACACGATTACTCTTTCCTACGCCAAAGTTTTTTTTTCAATTTTTCATAGTTTTATTATAATTTATTTTATTATTTATGTTATTGTTAGTGCATTCAGCAGAATATAATCAGTACAATTTTTTATTTGAGAAATCATAAACTGTGATGTGTAATAAAGACATTTTTGTAATATAATTTAGCAATATGTAACAAACAATAACAAATGACACCATTGTAACATAATCAAATAATGTATGAATATTGAATATATGCTTGCTCGTTTTAATTCTTTTTGGACAAAACTTTTTTAACAAAATACCGTTTTTTGCAATTGAAAAATATGGGAACACCACATAATGTAATAATATCTGAGTTAGGGCGAATTTGCTACAGTCCGATCTGATTGTCTAAAGAAATCATAGTCAATTAAAGCCTGGGTCTAAACGCATTGGATGGTGATCGCTGTAGCCATCTATAATTTTTAACCGAAAATGTTGAAAATGTATCTTGTAACATGGTGCCACATCAGATGGCAGGCAAAACCATATATTTAATACTCCTATATTGCTAGTGCCCGTAAGTGGAAGTGTTGCTCACCAAGAAAGACAGCAACTGCATTCTTCTATCTCACTTATTCATACTCGATCCGTTGTGCGCAAGCGTTGCGATTGTAGTGGGGAAGTTTATAATGCAGTTATAGTAAATATTTTCTTGCATGCTTCATAGCTTACCGGCAAAGCTCCATTCTCTGACATGCGCATAGCATTTTAGGTCTAAATGACGGAGGCAGATGTATGTATGTCTGCACCGTTGGGTTGTCATCCTTTTCCAGACCTCTACTAGCAATATAGGAGTATTAAATATATGGGCAAAACTATATTTCTATCCTTTTTTAAAATATAATGTCTTTTTTCATTCATTGAGTAAAGTATAGAATGTTATCAATGATACAATGTTGAGGTAAATTAAAAACGAGCCAAAGTTTGCATTCGGATGTTTTGAATATCAGATATATGATCAACGGAAACAAAATAAAAATTATAAGATTACTACTACATTTTCCATCTCATTTTTGGGCACCAACGTACTAGCGCCATCTACGAATCGACCCCATTCTCATCCTATGAAAAGCCCATAAGATTGACTGACTATTAATCTTTAGACACCAGTGGAACTTTCAGCTTGACGTGCATTCGACTACATGGGCCAAATTCCTGAAATACACTCTAGCCCTTCCACTTCCAGGGACTAACAATACCGTAGTATTACATACAAACAACTATATTACTACTATATAGACAACTATATTTATGACAAAATTTAACGGCACAGCGTTGTTTCATAGTGGTTGTGATCAGAAAGAATTGAAAATTGTCTTTAGCTGTTGCCGATTGTTACATTTCTTGTCCACCCAAATAGTACAATTTCGGCCCATTTTCTAAATTCATATGTACCCACTTTATGGTGTGAACCTATTTTATTAGTTAAGTTGAGATTAGGGGTTCTTATCGTTGGCCAGTTTTAAAAAATTCAATTGGTGATCATTTTGTTGCATCCAATAACTGATTCATTTAGTTTTTTAATATTTACTAATTTTAGTTCTTTGTAATGTCAATAATTTAGTTGTTTTCATTCCAAAGATTAATATTAATATACCCAATAAATGTAATGGTGTAATTACATTAAAATACATTAATAATGTGCCAGATTAAGTTCCTAAATTTTCAGTTAAAATAAAAACTATTTTAAAATTTTCCGTTTTGTAATATTTAAAATAAGTGTCTGAAGTTACTATCTTATTCTGCTGAATTTATTTTAAGATTTAGATGTTTGCGTTTTGAACTTTTATGAAATTTAAAATATTCATTGAATTATGAAAATTAAAAAGATATCCTAATTTCTGTTAAAAATATTGCAAAATCTCAGGTAAGGATATTCAATAAATAAATGCCTTATAACATCTTACAACGTTTTTTATTTTATAACACTCCCTTTCTTAACAAAAAAAATATAACTAACAATAAACTATTACACTTTTTGTTTCTTGAACATAAAAGAAACAGTACATTTTACCAAAAACGTTACATAACTGACACAAAATATCAAATTTTTAGCAATTAATAGTTCTTAACAGTTCTTAATGGTTACAAAATAAAAATATATTTTTTGTGTAATGTGTGCTTATTAAATCCTAAAAGTATTAAGTAGTTGGCCATAATCTGGTTTATATCAGATTAAACTGACGCTTGACGCTGAATTTGAACTTCAAATTTGGTCACGTGATAGAATATCGACGTGAATGCTGTCTCGAACAAATGAAGCGTCAAAACAACTAAATTCTATCACGTGAACTAGGTATGTCGATTCACTTTAAAAAAATCGTTGTACGACTCGATTTAAATTGAACACACTAGAACCGATTTTCGTTAATATATAATTATATACAATTTCGAGCTGTACAGAATTTATCAGGGGCCAGATATCATAAGGTCCATAAAAATAGAGAGACTTAGATGGCTGGGACATGTGATGTGAATGAATGCCAATGACCCCTCAAGAAAGACCCTCCTAGACAAACCAATAGGAAAACGCAAACGAGGGTGAACAAGGACTCGATACATGGAGAATATTGAGGATGACTTGAGAGTGATTGGAGTTAGAGGATGGCGAAAGAAGGCGTCTGACAGGAACAAATGGTCACAAATTCTGATGATGACGACGGGTACAAAAGCAAAGAGTGTTGGCAGGGAAACAAATAAATGGGGCCCTGAATAACTTAAGCAGAAAGAATGTGTCAAAAAAAGGAGTGCTGGTCCCTACACTTATGTATGGTAGTGAATGTTGGGTTTGGCAGAAACATGAAAGTAGATTAATGCTGCGGAGATGAGTAGTCTGAGAAGTATAGCCAGAGTGACTATGATGGATGAAGAGAATAATAGTGAGATAAGGAAACGCTGTGGTGTGAAAGAAGATGGCCAGGTCAAGAGTACCAACAACCGACGAGCATGTATGAGAGCGCTAATGAAAGTAGAAGAAGCGAAAGATGTGTGTAAGAACCGTATTAAGTGTAAGGAAGTGGTCTCTGTCTACCCATACGGGAAAAAGACGTGACTATATGTATCCATGGAAGTTTTAGAAACAAAACCTAAAAAATCGACGCTTTCGTCGCAATTTAAAATAATAGATGTACTCAAAGACATCTATATATTTTTTTGATTTTACTTCATAACAAGGATAGCTATAACTATTTTATAGTCTTATATAGTCTTTTAACTTGTGCTTGCTGAATTATTTTTCGAGTTAAATAACCACATTTTATAATCTTATTTACCAGACAAAAAGAGCTTATTTATTATTACAATAAATCCACTTCAGTTTAAGTTTCGATAATGATGGCTTTTTTCACACCTAATTTTGCTGACGCTAAAATTTCCCCCTGGGACTTGACGCTTCATTTTTCAAGAAGGAATTCATGTCGAAATGTTAATATGTGGCATTTGATGCTGGATATGAATGTAAAATGCGGTCACGTAATAGAATTTAGTTGTTTAATTGGAAGCTTCATTTTTCGAGATGGAGTTTCTGTTAAAATTCTATTTGACGCTAAAATCCAGCGTCCTTCACTTATTATTATGTTTTTATTACTTTTCATTCACTTATCCTGATCTAAGTCTCAACATTCCTAACCAAAATTTAATAACAAATTTGCCATATTCTAAGCCCCACTTACCTCACTTTTAAATGTATATGTATCCCAAATGTTAATTTCAATATGAAAGACACTTAATTTTTTATTTTCTATAGGATTCTCTCCTAGTTTGGTTTTTTTGTTAAATGGTGTTTAAGTGTAAATCACTTAATCTTTGCAGAGTATTTTCTATTTCATCAGTGGGAGTAGATTCTTCACTATTTTCTCCTATTGTTGGATTTATTTCATCTACATCATTTGTAGTTTCTTCTGGAGATTCTTCTTGTTGGCGAGTATTATCATTGGAACAAATATTTTGTTTATTACTATGTAATCCAGCAACACCTAAAATTATGAGTACCTAGATTAATTTTTGCATAAATAAAAACAGATTTAGATTTAGTTTTTATTATTTACCTTTTTTAGCCACCATACCATAATCTCTTTTAATCCTTCGCCTTCTAGAAGGATCATTTCTCCTTATCTGTAACATATTTTCTAAATCTATTATATACAAGAATCCAGCGATGAGCAATTCACATGTTTTTTCATTATTTTTATAAGACAATTCTAAATCCTTACTAGTTCTTTCATCATATTGCCACCAACCTAAAATATTTTCATTATTTTTGAAACTCTTAAATTTTTAAAATGACACAGTAAAAATCTTTAATATAGACTTTCTATCCTGATGAATGATTAATTTTTAAAATTAAAAGTTTAAGGATTAAAATTTGGAGTTTTGAGCCACACAAATAGATCTGTTATTTTATTATTTGTACTTATACAGTAAAAGCTCCTTATTCGCGGGGTATACGTTCTGTAAATATGTCGCGAATATAGAAACCGGTGAATATGGAATGATGGATAGATAGATAATTTATTTATTTCAGCAGAGTTGTGGTCTGAGAAATACGTCACTAAATTACAAAAATTATAAAACAAAACACAAGATATAAAATACAAAGGACACAAGATATAAAATAAAATACAATACACATGGATCATTTAATACTAATGTCATGAGTCGACCTAAGGCCAGTCCTGGCCCGCATTCTGAACAACCGCCGCTGACGTGATCCTTTGGCGAAGAGTCTAGTCGATCTGATATCGCGTATGTTCTAGAAAGCTGCATCAGAATCTTTCAGAATGGGTAGCACTATAAATAAAAGCGGCAGTGGAGAACCGGGGATTCAGTCAGGTAGATTCAGTGAGAAGATAAATTAATAGTGCCGTATAAATATAAATATTATTGTCAATATAAATTAGTTGTATTATATATGTATTATTGTATTGTATGTATTGTATTATAATAGCTTTTAATTTCATTGGGAATATTATTGTCCCGTAGGGGTAGGCAGATACCACTTCCTTCCACTTGCTACGGTTCTTTTGCTTCCTTTACTTTTATCAGTGCTCTCATATATGCTCGTCGGTTGTTGGTACTCTTGACCTGGCATTTCTTTACAACAATGTTGATCTGATCGAGATATATTCGCAGAGGTCGACCTCTACAAACTTGTCCATTCACACTTGCCTTATAAAGTTGTTTCGTCAATCTTCCTTCATCCATCCTTTCTACGTGTTCAAACCATCTAAGTATTTCTTTATTTACCTTTGTAACCACATCTTTTTTACACCACAGTGTTATTTCACTATTCTTTACTTTATCCAACTGATTTACTCCAGCTATACGTCTTACACTACTCATTTCCGCATTAAAAAATTCTTTAAATTTTATATTAAAACAATATGGGGATAATTTTTTAAACTTATAAATTTAAACATGTTGCAATCACATTTCCTTAGATATAATACTTTGAGCGATTAAAATCGCTTTAATAGTTACATAAATACATATAGTCACGCTTTTTCCGTAGGGGTAGGCAGAGACCACTTCCATTTACTTGCTACGGTTCCTACACACACCTTTGGCTTCCTCTACTTTTATCAGTGCTCTTATACATGCTCGTCGGTTGTTGGACTCTTGACCTGGCCTTTCTTCAAAACAATGTCGATCTGATCGAGATATGTTCGCCGATGTCGACCTCTACCGACTTGTCCATTCACACTTGCCTTATAAATTTGATTCGTCAATCTTCCTTCATCCATCCTTTCAACATGTCCAAACCATCTAAGCATTCCTTTATCTATTTTGTATCTTTTACACCACAGCATTCTCTTATCTCACTATTTTTTCTGGTGGCTCATAAAGCAATGCAGTGCCTCATTCATTTGTTTTCTAACACCCTTCGCTCAAAGTCAAAGTCATACTTTCCATCTCTTGTAAACTTTGAATCCAAGTACACAAATTCATTTACTTGTATTGTAAAATGCTTTATATAGCGGACCTTTTTCATAAACAGTCCTCAAATGTATAGGATATTTATAGTCATTTTTGAACCGAGTACTGTGACCATGAGTAATTCTATAATTATGAAAATACTCTTTATGTTTGATCAAAAATGTAATTGGACTCCATAATAAAAACTGCAGGTACTGCCAGCATATTAATTTTTTTTTTCTAATTTGTATGGGATTATACGAGATACGTTCCAAGGATCCAAAATAAAAAAAATAAAATCAATTTAAGTTTTTAACGATAAATATTAAAGCTCACCTTTTCAGAGCTCTTTGAAGCCTCTTCTTCAATGGAATGTGGATTCAACATTTTCTCCAATGCATCTTGCATTGTTAAAATTTTTCCATCATTGCATCACATTTATGATGTCCAGTATAATGGATCCGAAGCATTGTACAAAACTAGAACGGCCTTAAGTTTTTATTTTTTTTTTTTAAGTCTCAACACCAGGAACAAATTCTGAAAACAGGCAGAAAAAATAGCTCTTGTAACCCACGCTTTCTTATTTGCACGCCAAAACACGACAGGCTGTCCGGATCCTTTCAAGATACTGGACTGGATCGACGAATAAAAAAATTTTTAGTAGCAGATACAGGAACTTGGTCACAATTTTTTAACCCGCGAATAGTGAAAACGCGAACCGTGAATAAAGAGATTTTACTGCATTATAAAGATTAATAATACATTTTAAGTAAACAAAAAACTAACTAAAATAAACCTAAAATACAAACTACTACAAACAATTTTAAACAGTTTATTATTATTGTCTTAAGCCTGCTACACCTTTCACCACCACATTATTTATTTTATCACGTTTAATAAATCTTTTTCTTGCCGAATTTTTTTTTGCATACTGGTAATTATTTTTGAAATCAATGATATAAAGTTCACCACAAATGAACAAATCAAAATTTGGAATTCCTAATTGGAAATTTTGCTCTATTTCTTCATTAGCTCTTTCGTCATACTTCCACCAACCTTAAACTTTTACAATTAAAATAACAAATAAATGTAGGTATGTGATTCACTTTACCAAATTTTTCTTTCAACAATACAAAAAAACAATAGAAGCAAGATATTTTAAATCTATCTTTTTTTAATTTTACTTATAAGTAATTAAGGAAATAATTGTTTTTAATTACTGACAACCATTTTTTCTCTTGATGAGAATTAAAAGAAAAATGGAATTTTAGCACAAAAAAGTTTTTTGGACCTTTGAATTTTAAAAGTGAATCACTAAATAAAATCAAGGTTTTACCATTCCTGCCTTCATAGAACCATTGGAACCCGTTTTCAAAAGTCTCTGTTTTTTCCGTAGACAAAGGCTCTAGTAGATTTGGTTGTTCGATAAAATCTCTTGGAATTTCTTGTCTACACATCGCACATCTCTTATTTTGATTTGCAAAACCTTTTACACATAAAAAACAAAAAATATGACCGCATGGGAGTTGAGCTGGATGAATGCACTTTTGAAGACACACTGCACATTCCATATTGTCACCTAAATAAAATAGGTATAAATAAATGCATAGAAAAAAATAAAATAATTAGGTTATACCTTTTTCTTTATTGGCTGAGGAAGTGTCTAAAATTTCAACGGATTCCGCCATTGTCACAATTTACTAACTTATAACAAAAAAAAATTACACTGAATATTAAGAAATTCCTGTAATTACTTCTTTCACAAACAATTCATTTTGACACGACACTGTTAAACAATCCACATCTCTTGCACAGAAATATAATTATATTCTGTGATCTCTTGTCGTATTATTTATAGTTTTATATTTTTCCGTTAAAAGCACTGATTTAACTTTTTAATTTGTTATATATTGTTAAGAATGTTACGATTGGTTATAGGTAAATCAAGAATCAACGAATAGACCCGTCTTCGTCTAGTGTTAGGAATTTTTGGTTGCCTAACTTATGGTTATTGTGTTTGTTAAATGAACATTCGCAAGGTTTTACATTTATTATTTTTGATTTTTGGCACCCTTTATAAATCAAATTTGGCGCAACGTAAATTTGGAAATTGATTATTTTAAGTCTATTTAAGTATTTATTTTAAAAATTCTTTATGTTTATTTTACGATAACTATTTTATGCAAGCTGTTTAGTCTAAATTATTTCCGAATACTGATCGAATATGTCCTAAAAACTACTGGATCTAGAAAGTAGGTACTATTCATGACAGTTCCCCATTATAGGTCTTTTTGTAAATCAATAAGCCACAAAATGTATCAAGAAACTGATAAAACATTATTACCTTATTATGATGCTATAAAATGGTAAGTTTTAAATACATATTCAATTTATTTGTTACAATTGTAGTTTTATTAGTTACGAAGACGTAGAAAGACTTTTTCACAATAAACATGTTGATTTTACGAAAATTAAAAATGGATTGCAAAACTGTCTTAACAAAATAGAAATTATTATCTTGGAAGAAGATAGCAATTGTAAATTTTTAGTAAGTTAAATTTAAAGTACCTACTTAATCTAATTTTTTACTTACACATACTTTTTTTTAAGATCGACTTGTTTCAACTGAAGCAAAGTGTTAACGATATAACAAATTTCATTGAAATCGAACAGCCCCTGTTTTTAAACATATGCAATACCAAAAAACCATACGAATTAATATTAAATAAACCAACAGGTAAAGAAAACCAGGAATTAATAAGGACCGTCGAAGCAACCATCGAAACGCCTCGTATAAAAGGATTCAAAGAAATAGCAGGTTTATGGAAAATAAAAAAAATTTTAAATAATTTAATCATTTTACCAAGAAGTCAACCACAATTATTTACTTACAGAAAATCTATCAACAGCATCCTGCTTTTTGGGCCACCTGGTACTGGTAAGACCCAACTTGTCCATGCTTTGGCCCACGAGGCGGGAGCTGTATTGTATTCAGTATCTGTCAGCAACATTCTCTCTCCTCTCGTCGGTCTATCAGAAAGGTAATTAATTATCCTTTTATTTTTTCCCGGATATTTAAAGCCAAACAATGTATTACAATTTCAAGTTTTAGTTATTTTTTTAACAAAAGGGTAACGGGGATTAGTATAGTACCCCAACCAGTGGCGTAGCAAAGAGGGGGGCGTCAGGGGTGGCCCGCACCGGGTGCTCCCTGTTTGGGGATGACACCCGACCGTGAAAACAAATGGTCAGTGTCAGTTGTGAGGCCACCGATGCAGGTCTGACACTGAGAGCTGTAGTTCAAAATGATATATTAAAATGTCGTGACTGATTCAGTATTAAACTTCGGTCTACTGAAGATTCGCTGGCTTATGTCACTCAGCTCTGGACAAACACTATTGAAAAGTTTGGTGAATCCCGTGAAATATAATGCCGGGGTCCCCCAGGGTTCCATCCTGTCCCCCACCTTATTTCTTTTACACATCAACGACCTCTTGAAAACCTCCACGAACCCCATTTACAGTTTCGCAGACGATAGCACACTTGTCTCAACTTTCACATCCTATCGATCACTTTCGGTGAATGATACAAATAGACTCGGGCAGGAACAGGTTGATTCCATCAATAGAGATCTTGAAGCAATCGTCGAGTGGGAAACCTACAATCTTGTTCAGTTTAACGCCCAAAAAACACAAAGTGCCACGTTTTCCAAGAAAGTGAATTCCTCAAATCATCCCATCACAATGTCCGAAAATACCCTTGAACCAAGTCCCTCCATCTCGATTTTGGGAGTCACGGTGTCCAATAATATGTCTTGGCATGTCTTGGCATCGCAAAGTCGGCAAGCCAGAGGCTAGGTTTTCTGTGGAAAGCCAGAGAGTTTTTTACTCCTGATCAACTGTTGACGACGTACAAGGCTCAAATCCGACCTCTACTGGATTATTGCTCGCACATTTGGGGTTCAGCACCAAGGCATTCCATTCAGAAAAGAGCCATTCGCTTGATAAACAGCTCAACTCTCACAGATACCCTTCACCCTCTAGAACATAGAAGAAGAGTTGCAGACCAGTCATTGCTCTACAGATATTTCCATGGCAGATGCTCCAGAGAAATAAAAACTCTTGTACCACCATTGGCCACATTCAGCCGAAGAACTCGGCACGCTGATCAGTCTCACCCATTTACTCTCAAGATTAACACTACTAGGACCAATCTTCATCAAGAATCCTTCTTTTACAGGGCTGCTACGGAATGGAATAAGCTTCCAAAATCAGTTTTTCCAGAGAAATATGACCTACAACTTTTTAAAAAGCTTGTCCACAATCATTTCCTTTCTATAATCCCTTCCCCTTCTAATAGTCGCAGTGCGGGCCGTCCGCGGCCCACACTATAGGTCTACCCTTTTTGCAACTATTTTCATAAAAAAAAAAACTCCGAACTAGATCAAAGCCCGTTCAAGATGTGGCTTCGCTATTTAAACTTGTTTACGGCAAACATTGAAGAGTTGAAATGGGCGGTATCAAAGTTTACTTCCTTTTTAACCAAAGTTATGAAAAAAGCGATAAAAATAGAACAGAATATCTGGAGAAATTTGAGATAATTCATGACAGACAATATGGATTTCGACAACTTCGGTCTACTGGAGATTTGCTGGCTTACGTCACTCAGCTCTGGACAAACACTATTGAGAAGTTTGGTGAATTCCGTGCAATAGCCTTCGATATATCTAAAGCCTTCGACCGCGTTTAGCACCAGGCATTCTTAAACAAATTATCTGCCTACGGTATCCCAACCAAATTGCGCCAATGGCTCATGAGCTTCATGCAAGATCGGTCCTTACATGTGACAGTTGACGGTATTTCTTCTGATGCGTTAAAAAGCCAATGCCGGGGTCCCCCAGGGTTCCATCCTGTCTCCTACTCTATTTCTTTTACACATCAACGACCTCTTGAAAACCACTAGAGATCTTAAAGCAATCTGGTTCAGTTCAACGCCCAGAAACACAAAGCGCCACGTTTTCCAAGAAAGTGAATTCCTCAAATTATTTCATCAAAATGTCCGGAAATACCCTTGAATCAAGTCCCTCCATCTCGATTTTGGGAGTCACGGTGTCTAATAATATGTCTTGGCATGACCATGTAGCTAACATCGCAAAGTCAGCAAGCCAGAGGCTAGGTTTTCTGTGGAAAGCTAGAAAGTTTTTACTTCTGATCAAATGTTGAACCCAAGTACATAAATTAATTTACTTGTTCTACTCTTTCTCTCTCAATCGACACTTCACAGTTTGTCATGCTTTCTTCTCTTTCAAAAACCATTACTTTCGTTTTGCTTACATTTATTTTCATCCCTTTGATTTTCAGGGCATCATGCATAACATTAACCATCGCCTGCAACTCCTCTTCAGATGACGCTAATATGACTTGATCATCGGCGTAAAGAAGGAATTTGACGATCAAATAATTCATTTTCAATCCATACGCACTCTTTTTCAAATATTTTAAAAAATCGTCTATGTATAAGTTAAACAGCCATGGCGAAGCCACACATCCCTGTTTCACACCTTTTTTTATGTTAAACCAGTCTGTGCAAGCTCCGTTTATCCTGACACAAGCAGTGGAACCCTCGTAAAGTGATTTTAGTGCTCGTATTAAATTACCTCTCACCCCATACATAGAGAATGTCGACCACAATTCACTCTTCGCCACTCTGTCATAGGTCTTTTCCAAGTCTACAGACCTTCCGACTCATATTAATATCACTCATAGTAAATGCAGCTGCACGCATTAAACTTTATTTATCGACGAATTTTTGTTACTTCGGCTTGTGGAAATCGTCAGATTATATATTTTTCGTTATCCTTAAATTATTTCCTTCAAAATAAAAAAAAATTAGCCACGCTTGAGAATGTCGAGATGACTTTTTTTTTACAACTTTGAAGCCCTCCCCTTTCTTTACGTCACTCACAAATTGTCAGATTAGTGGAATATACACTTTTTAGCATGTAATTAACTCACCCTACCTTAATCTGACGCGTTTGAGAATTTCTGATGATCAATTTTTTTACTAATCTGATCCTTTATCCTTGACGGGCGGCTATATATATGGGGCTCATATTTGGTGGAGGTACTTCTCCGGGTGCAAGGTATCCCCCTGTATATTAATCTGCCGTGCTCTAGTAAATCCCGAAATCCCCGCTTGGGCTCCCCTACTACTAAGAATGTATAATATTGTAACTTAATTATTAATCATTTTAACGATTTTTATTTTTGGGGTGACACCTCAATAAATCCATATCGGGTGCTACCCATGGTCTCTACGCCACTGACCTCGACACAACTGGAAGGAAAATTTAACTAAAGCTATACGATACAAAAGCACCACTTTCTATTTTAGAAATGGCTTATTTGGTACTCCATAATTATATGTCAAATTATTTATAGGAATATCAAGTTTTTGTTCGATTATATTAACAATACCAATAGCTTTTCGATATTGTTCATTGACGAAGTAGATGGATTTTGTAGAAAAAGATCCAGTTCTGAACAGGAATTTTCAAGAAGGTAAACATTCATTCATTCATCATTCTTAAATATTTATTACTTATACCCCGAAAATGGTGCGTTCCTTTAGACACAAGACGTAATACAGTATGCAGAGTAAAAAAAGTCTTAACATTTTTTTTTGAAGTCAACGGTTTGCAAAAAAACAATAACATTAGTATTTATATCTTATTATTATTATTAGGAAGATTTTAAGCCAACTATTTGAACATCAATATACTTTATCCGTTATTCATCTCAGGCGCAATAGCGCAAAAATAAGGGATAACGTTATTAACCGATATTGTTTTACATTATTATAGTTAAAATAACGTTCCCTTAATAAAGGATATTGACTTTGCCATGGTGCCGCCTGTAGAACATTTATATTAGTTTTATCGTAAACTCCAAAGTCTATAATAAATACATGTAAAATTTAGATAATATGAGTAAGTCTATAGTTTTCAACATTTTTACCATTTATTTTTAAATATGAAATGAAAACAATTCATAAAACTAAATGTTATGGCAACATCGGATATGGAAATTGAAGAGAAGTCGCTAACGTCACAGCAAGTATTGTACCTAATCTATCTTTGATGTTGTCAATCATTTGTTCCATAGTAAATATAAAAGACGAATAAGCAGTTTTATAAATAAAAAAATTCGTAAATGATTATTAAACTATCACAAAGTTCATTTATAAGGTTATAAATGTTACTGATATCTGTCACGTAAATAACGGAAGAATGGGATGGCTTAAAAACTCATTTTCGAAATACGTTATTAACGTACTGTATTTACTTTAATAGTGGATAAAGGAATATAACGTATGATGCTGAAGTTGTGGCTTAAAATCTCCCTATTGTCTACAGAAATGCAGTTAACGCCGAATCTCTACAGGAAAATAATCTGTTTACTATTTTATAGTATCATGAGTCATGACATGACACTGTCTGTTGAGAATAAAATCTTGCCTTTAAATCTAATTAAAAATGTACTTTTAACATCACTTTGTAAAGCAAAATGCCGATTAGTACAATTTTTGAAATTGGTTTTTAGTTAGATAAACCGAAACGTCAAATGAATTTAGTTCTGTGTTTAATTCGAAAGTTTTTAATTTTAACTGTCTATTGAAATAAAAGTACACCTTTATTGATCTTTGTTAAGGTTCTTAATAAATTTTTATAGCAAATCGCGTTCATGATTTTCCTTCATAATCATAACAAAAAATCTGGTGCTTCTTGTAAACTTTTTTAATTGACTTTAAAAAGTAGTACATTATTTACTTCAATGGATACCTATTTAGATTATTTGTTATATGGGATGAAAAAGAATTAAATAAATGGTATTACTTACGTATGTCTTGTGAAATAATAAGATTAGGGCTTCTATACATAAATAAATGAAAATACTAATTATCCAATCGTAATTACACTAAAACAGTAAATTGACAACAAGTGTTCGAGAAGTGACCCCCATCTGAGTGCATACATACATTTAATCGACGAATCCAATTGTTATGGATATCATAATCAATTAAATTATTTCGGACAGTCTTAGCAGCATCAAAAATACGTTGTCGTAATTCAACTTCTGTATCAATTTTCTCTCTGTTGTCATATACTAACGATTTTAGATGCCACCAAAAATAATAATTCATTACATTATATTCTG
This sequence comes from Agelastica alni, assembly GCA_950111635.1. Lineage (NCBI taxonomy): Eukaryota > Metazoa > Arthropoda > Insecta > Coleoptera > Chrysomelidae > Agelastica > Agelastica alni. The sequence continues at coordinate 9,090,938 of OX467712.1, read as the reverse complement.
GAGATCTAGGTGACCATATAACATGTCCATTTCTTCCAATCCAACGACGGGGATATTAGGACATTGTCGTTGAGGATAACGTTCTGCATACAGCCGAACAGCTGCATTAGAATTAGATACCGTGTGCCTCTCCATATGTAAATAACATGTGATATTTGCGAATCAAAAACGCAGGCATTTTAACAAAAATTACGACCGTTGTATGAACATAAATGTGACTAGTTTTTTGTTCGTAACGAACACTTTAATAACTAATTGAATTTATCGGCGGTGCTTTTTGTGTGAACTTTTTGTTTACTAGAGTACAATCCTAAATTTAAATAAAAATGTTTGTTCTCAATTTTTGGGAAAACGGATGACTTAAGGAAAAAAGTTTATAGGAATTTTTTGTTCCTAATTATTCTTTATACACCTCCTTTCAAGAAACGCACTATTTTCAGGGACACACTGTATAATGTGCTAGCAATGTATTTTAGTTATATTTTAATAATTATTGTGTACGATCTGTAACCTATCTGTACCGTTTGTAAATAAATGTTTATCTAAAATACTAGTGAAATAAATTGGTAAAATAAAAAAATACATTCTAGTCTTTGATAGCTGCATTGTACTTCTCCAATTCTGATGGTATTTCTGTTATGATTTTTTCATCATTATTGCTGGTTACTAAAATACTAAAAAGTTTGTAAAATTATTTTACATAAAAAAAACCTGCATATACAGGTTGGGCCATAGGTCAATTCTCATTAGAAACTTTAAACACTTTGTTTTGCCTAGTGTAGTGGTAGTCAGTTGTAAACTTGACTATTGTATCAGTCAGTTGACCTAGCAGTCTCGAAGTTATGTTGTTTGTTGTTAATAATAATAAGCCGGGGGACGATTTCTTCCGAAGCCAGCCAACGGCACTCAGACAATGTCCATTGTGTCTCTCCGTGACAGCCATTAGCGATCTGCTACACCCGTCTTTCTCCAAAAAAGGAGCAGGTCGTTAATTGATAATTGCCTTAATTGCTCGGGCCCAAGTAAAGCTGAGCCCAGCACAATCACCCTCAGTCCGGCGTACGCCGGGCATTGGCCAAGGATATAAAGGCTAGTTTCCTCCTCTCCACATAATTCACAATTAGGGCCATCGGTAAGCCACAGGTTGTGCACGTGATATCTAAGGGTACCATGACCGGTCAGTATGTGTACTGCTAGTCTGGCATCCTCTCGGGGAGATTCCCCTATGAGTGCACTTGCCTGTCTGCACTTGTCTCTGGTTTCTGTTTTCCAGTACAGTAAGTTCTGGTACCTGAGCCAGCCCCGAATTGCCCCTCTGTCTAGACAAAAGGGAATCTCTAATGCTGGCTCTGGGCCCACGAACTTAGTTTCTGATTCCGTTTTTGCTAACTTATCAGCCTTCTCATTGCTGTTTGTTTTTATCTGAGAACAAATAATAGAAAGTGAACTACAGAACGTGTTGTTTGTTGATTTGTTTGCTAAACGTTTTCCAAACATCCAAGAACACTACTTTATTGATTCATTGAACTGTACTTAATATTTTTAACAACTGATTTTAACAACTGTATTGATTGGTAAGGAGTACTAGATACTTGAAGAAATAAAACCCCCTATTTTAGACTGAAAACAGAACTTCTTTGCCAAATAAGCAAGATGGAATCAAATCCAAATTTTTTTCTAATATCTGCAACCAATTGCCCTTGGGATTTGGATACGGCTTTTCTAAGGAGATTTCAAAGACGCATATACGTCCCTCTGCCCAATTACGCCGAAAGGAGAGACTTGTTCAGAATATTCACAAAAGAAACACCTCTCGCTGAAAGCACGAACAATTGGGAAATATTGATTAATCAAACGAATGGGTTTTCTGGATCAGATATTGCCAATTTGGTTCAAGTGGTAAGTAAACTTTTTGATAAAATAAAATGTATCAAGTTCTTCAAAGGATGTACAGTTTTGCCATTTTTAATTATCTGATATACGATAGCTTTGCGTGTAGCCCTCAAACTGAACAGCAGAAACTTAAAAGTGTTTTTTGTTTTGCAAGTATATTAACAGCATTTTTTAAAATATTTATTTTGAGCCATTGGGATGAATTTAATTCCAGGCTTTGAATGATCCAATCCTGGAACTGGAAGACACGACGGTTTGGAAACGTTGTCCGGATGGTTTTTATGAACCGGTCAATGAAAACGACGTATTCGATTTGGAAGATATCGTTTACAGGAATCTAAATGATTTACCGCCGCGCACTGTCAGAGCCAGGGATGTTAGATTCGTCGATCTGATCAAAGCGATCGACAACGTTAACGTGACGGTGAGTGAATACGACGTCATAAAATACGAAATGTTTGTTAATCAGTAAGAATATGTTAAAATAATTGATGTTTTTAATGTTAACCTTTTGAATGTTTTGTTTTGTGTAGCATTTTTTTAAAAAATAAAACATATCGGCTTAAATTTATGAATTTAATTACGATTATTATTTACATATTCATGTTTCGGGAATGAAAAATTGCAAACTTCACACAGCCAAAAGAAAAACTTAAAAAAATTAAGTTTACGCTACATTTTTTAACTACTATACCGATTTTTAAATAAAACATATTATTTAAAACTTGATGCTCAGACAAAAACCTTTTATTTAGTGTTAATTTGAACCAACGAAGCGATCGGGTAAATAATGAAATAAACGAATTTGGGCGGCATTAGATTCAAAATCGTTAGGTAGCGATTTATAAAATCTCTACCAGTAAAGCATATTATTTATTGAGGCAGTGCATGGAAAAATGAAAAAAAAATCCAGCAATTCAAACCAACTTACATGAACTAAAAAGTTTAACAAGTTCGCTGCATTGTTTCATTCTACAGTTTTAAAATGAAATACAATTCTGTTACTCAAACAGTTTTACAAATAAAAGGTATTTTTGGATCAAATTTTTTCGTTTTTAAAACTAAAAGATGACATACTTTGTATAATATATAAATAATAGTATATTAAACAACAAGTTTAGAAAAGGAAAGTTTTACTAAATGAGCATAGCTTTTGAGTACGAGCGAGCGCAGCGAGCGAGTAACTTAAAAGCTATATGAGTTTAGTAAAACTGCTTTTTTTACGAGGTTTGTTTATATTATTCTTTCGCATTTTGTGTTAATTATAAACAAATAATCATAGATATTAAAGCATTACAAAGTTAGAAATTTAAAAACATTCATAGTAGGTATATACCTTTGTAGAATTTCCGTAACGTAGTAACCTGACACGGTTTGTTTATTTACATAATAACAGATAACAAGTTTTATTTTTGTGGGTGGAATTGAGATTAAGTTAAATATTAATTATAAAAATGAGTCTTGCTACTGCCAACACTTCAGAAAATTGTTTTAAACACATTTAAATGTCGCTCGAGAAACGTCTTCGAGTTTACTTCCTTTAAAATCCAATGAAAAATACGAGAAGTATATGAAATATTTTGTTATTGGATGACAAAAAATGCACTGAGAACCGACGAAAGTGTAATGCTAGCCTATTTTTTTGAGAAGGTAAGCTATTTTTTATATATATTTTAGTGTTTTCATACAATGTCTTTCATTATTTTACGCAAAAGCTCTCAAGGCATCCAGTTTATGGTCTACATATTCCATGTTGAAAAGTACTATAAAAATAAACGATATGTGGATATTTTACAATACAAAAAGTTACTTGCCTTTTTGAAACGTCAAAATGACATACGAAGCGAAGAAATCAAAAGTTTAGATTATGGAAAACGTTATTATGTTTTTGAAAGAGGCTCCAGACGATAAGTTCTTATTAATGAAAGTGGTACTAATATTTGGTTTAAATGGGGCATGTCGGCGTGCAGAATTATGCAGCTTGACTGTCAAAGATATAGAAGACACTGTGAAAATTTTGATTATAACTTTACATGATACCAAAATCAAGAAGAAACGTGTATTTACCGTAGGATCAGAGTGCAAAGGATATGAAATGTATCATAAGTATTCACAATTGAGACCCAAACAAGTAAAACACAATAAATTTTTGAGGTGATAACTTCTTATGGCACGCTGTGAACTTTTTTTGTAATGGGTAAAAAATGTTAAACTCGCGTCAGGACACGTGGCCTGATCGAAAATTCGTAAGACGGATGTATTTCACTGGAGCAATATAAAATGCGACTTTTCTTGACTGGTAACTTGGCAACCTTATTCAACAAATTGACAAATTCAAGTACATTTTTTATGTCATTTTGACAAATTAATTTAGTAGCTAAATTCAAAATTTAAGTGCTTTTCATTAGTTTATTGATTAGGTTCTGCTTTTGCTGCATTAAAATAGTCCAAGGAGAGGTGTCGTTTTTAGCAGATGTTATGGACACCATAGCGTGTCTTAATGACTCTAATGGTTCTCCCCCCGACAAAATTTTAGATCAAATAATTTATCAGTGCAAGAAGCCGTTAAAAATGCATCAATTTGTGTTAAAAAAGCATTAAAAACTGGACTGAAAGCTGGTTTGATCAAAGAGAACGGGGGAAGGTTTAAATTAGGTTTTGGTTTGCCGATAACGGAGGCTCGAAGACGAAGAAAAAATAGAAGCAGAAGCCGTAGACGACGTAGCCAAAATCGACAAAACCGAAAACGAGGTAGCCGAAAACGAAAAAGGTAGGAAGAAAAGCGCCATATTGAAAGAAGATCAAGCAAAAAGCGGAAGAAAGAAATCGAAAACATTCAAATCTGGTACTGATGTTTAATATATGATTTATAATAAAGCGTTAATAAAAATAATGCATTATTCATAAACTACGGAAATCTGGAGACAATATTTTTCAGATTAAAAATAATAATATTAAATTTTTTTTATTTACTATAATCACGGTAAGTGCACAACACAACCAGTCGGCATCAAAAGTTGTGCAAAAATTCCTCAAAAAGTTGCAGAATACTTAAAACTCCCAGATGCATCCAGTTACACTGACCATTGCTTGAGAAGGACGTCTACCACCTTCCTCGCTGAAAGTGGAGCTGACATTCAAACACTCACAAGGCATGGAGGATGGCAGTCAACTAGTGTGGCTGAAGGGTATATTGAGGAAAGCATTGCCAGTAAGTTGAAAATTTCAAAATATATATATATATATATATATATATATATATATATATATATATATATATATATATATATATATGGTAGTAGTGAACAAGCAGTTAAAAAAAAAAAAACTTTCACATTTAATTATTATGCGGCATTGTCACGACTTTTGTTAAACGCAAAGCATTCAATTTTAAACCTATTTGTATTTCGATCAACAAATATGGAAAAATATTTAAGGAACATAGAAATTTCATTACAAAACGACCAGCTCAAAATGTAATAAATATTCGCGATAAATAATCAAGTAATTAACTACACTACTCTAATTTGAATTGTCCCCACTACGTTGACATGAGCATTTCTCTTTTAAAAATGTATTTAATTTTACTACATTTAGTTTTTTTTTAGTCCAAATTTTGGAAGTGAAAACTTCCGTTGGGCGTTGGGCACTTTTTGGTAGGGGAAAATCTTATGGGTTCGCGTCACCGACATGCTCATGACTGGCGCACGCGCAGCGGCCGTGTTCTGTGCGCGTTAGATGCTTTTTGGATGGGTGAAATCTCGTGCGTTCGCGTCACCGACATGCTTATAGCAGTATATCTGTAGCTATACAGCTGACGTATTGTGCAACATTAGTGCTGTGTATATCTTATAGGTGAAATTGAATTGATTTAGTGAAAAGCTCAATGTGCATTGTTGAAATAATGTTTTTGTTTGATTATTATTTGAATTGTTTAATTGTAGAATCATTGTGCAGTACAATAGTGAGTACTAAAAATCTACCATTAATTGAATTTCTAAATGAAACACATAATTTAAATATGTCCAATGATCGAAAACTCAGTACAACAAAATATAAAACGACGATCGATGCGGTTTTTACGCGATACTTAGATAAATTTCAATCAAACATTTTCATTTCTTACTTTAGTTACCATAAGCCTATTTTATCTTTTTTAGAACACAATGAAATAATTGAAAGTACAAAAAGTCTAAGTATTGTTGAAATTAATGATGACAATGATGCAAACAATGAAAATAATGTTAAAAATCAAGTACATTGAAATTTATGTAAATACAAATACCATCAATAAATAATATGATTGTATATTAATTGTTATTTCAATTGAATTGTATTTATATTTTGTCATGATCTTGTACAGCCCATAAAATCTTTGAATAATAAAAAACCATATAAACATGCATATAATTGTTGCTCGGAGTGTCAATAAATGTGAAAACCAGATTGATGTTTACAATTTCAATTAAAACATGAAATTTTAATACTAAAAGTTATAAGTTTTTACTTCTATCGGCAGTCTCTACAACTGCCAATTTTTTTGTTTATTTTTCAGAATTTATTATGTTTTTTAATTCGTAGAATATTTATTTTATTTTCAAAGCCGTTACAGTAAAAGTCAACAATTTTTAATGGAGAAATTATTTGTCACAGTCTCTTTTCTGATAAATCCGACGTACACACCGTCGCGTTGCTGATATTTTTATACTGATTGCTAACGGAGCAAACACATGTCGCAGGAGTGGGGACAATTCAAATTAGAGAAGTGTCGTTAATTAATTGATTATTGCTAATATTTATTTTGCTGGTCGACTAGCTACCGTCCAGGTAACTCTTTTTCATGGAAGATTCTATATTCCTTAAATATTTTTTCATATCTGCATACGTACAGTTACGGTTTGTACAAGAGTATATTGACAGTGTGGTCCTTCAAATTTGATGATTTCTTATAATACAATTACATCTAGAAAAGTTCTAATAAAAAAAACTTAAAACATACGTTAGGAGATACTTATGCTATGAGTAATTGTTGTTTAAACATTAGAATTATTTTTAACAGTAAAAAATATGGCGAGAAAATAATGCGTGGTCGTATTTCAACTGAATTTAAAATAAAAAAAGTCAACTGTAAGGGCAGCTAATTAATTATCTTTGAATATTAGTGTTTCTTTTGAAAAGTAAGACACGAAATGGATGGTTTTGTTGAGAATAAAATTAATTTGGTATCAACTTCTATTGAATTTGAAAGAAATGTCATAAATATAAAAATAAAAAAGGCAGAAAACAATATTTATGACCTAATATTTGCTACAACAGTGATTGGACATAAAAAATATGCGACCCCTATGGCGTCATGATAGGATTGTCTAACGAGTTCATGCACGCAGATTGTTTGCCCCAGAAACGTCCCCTTTAAAGTTGTAGACACTTATAGCCCATGTTTTTTTATTACTATTAGCTTCGTTCGCGGAGCTGATTTTTAACAAGTTCCTGACTGACACAACTAGTTTGGGATTAACAATTTACGCGTGCGCCTCCCTCTCTAAGAGAATAACTAGGGGAGGGAGATGTAGGAGGTGTTCCTTATGTTTAAGGGAATGGCCGATCTTTCCTACTAGATTGTTTAGAGCTAAATCCGTAGATTTGCCTGTTTGGTAGGCATATTGGTGGGGGTTTAAGGGATGTTCCCTAAGATTCCCCTCTCTAATATGTCTATCAATAATTCTTTCCAGAGTTTTCATTAAGAATGAGGTAAGGCTGATCGGCCGAAAGGATTTGGGTAGGGAATGGTTCACCGTACCCGTTTTACGTATGTATACAACTCTCGCCGTTGACCAGCCCAGCGGAATATAACTCCACGCCCAAACTCGCTCTGAATAGTTTAACCAGAAGAGGTAGTAAAATTTCGCTGCCCTTCTGAATGAGGGCAGGGAAAACACCATCCTCCCCTGGAGACTTGAATGGGGAGAAATAGTTCACCGCCCATTGTACCGATGTTGGGGTGACCACTTTTGAAACATTTCTCCAGTCCTCCCTTTTGGGTCGTGATGTCGATCCCTTTGAGAGTGGAATTTGCTCCTGGTCCCTCAGAAGCAGACTGCCGGGAAAGTGGGTCTGCAAGAGAGTCTCTAACGTTTGCCTACCAGAGTCCGTAAAAGAGCCATCTGGTCGTTTTATCGATCTAATCTCTTGCGTTGGATCTCTGGCGAGAGCCTTGTGAATTCTTGTGCTTGCAGGAAGATCTAATATACTCTGACAGAACCTCCTCCAGGATTCTCTTTTGGCTTTCCTTATTTCTTTGTTATAAGTCGTTAGAGCTGTGCGATAGATTTCCCAGCAACCTGTTTCTTTAGCTCGATTGAAGAGACGTCGAACTTCTTTCCTTTGCCTGAAGATCTTACCCAGAGGTTACTACTCTTCTGCGCTAATATTAATTTCATCCACCTGATTAGGATTAAAATAAAATAAGAAGGCACACTGGGCTGTACAAAGTCTTAAAGTATAACCAACTAAGTAAAATGAAGAAATAAATAATGTATGTGAATAATAATATCGATCCAATGACACATCCAATATCAAAAACGTAGCGAGATATGATGTGGTGGACAAGTTTGTATACCTGGGATCATTAATAACCAAAGATGGAGGCTGCTCAGAGGAAATAAAGAGAAGATTGGCTATGACAAGATCAGCTACGACTAAACTCATAAAAATATGGAGAGATCAAACCATTACAAAAACAGTGAAAGTAATGCTGGCCAATTCCTTGATCTTCCCAATTGCTGTTTATTCCGCTGAAACAAGGACACTTAAAAAAACAGATCGAAAAAGAATTGAAGCCTTCGAATCATGAGTGTACAGACGCATCCTAAGAGTGACATGGGTGGAACACAAAACAAACGCCTCTGTTCTACAAGAGCTAAAAATCAAAAATCGTCTACTAAACCAAATCAATAAAGCATACTTTGGCCACATAAAAGAACAGGTGAGATAAAAAAAACCTCGTGGTCGACTGAAAAGTTAAGGGGAAAGAGACCTAGAGGACGGTCTCCAATGAGGTGGACCGACAGATTAAAAGAAATGACCGGACACTCGATGCACGAGGCAATACATCTAGCACAATATAGAAACACATACCTAAAATAGTATCGCTACACCCTCCCGAGGGTAAAAAGACTGAGAAGAAGAATAATACAAATGAATATTTGTCTGTAGTTAAGATTGGTTTATAAAACAAATATTCATCAATAAAATTGTTCTTCAAACGTTAGGTGCGTAAAAGGGTGTAACAGAAGACGACCCCATACCGGTATTGAGAAGAAGTAGAGGAAACTGGATGGCACGTTTTAGCGAGCTGTACTACAATCTGGATGGCGCGACTAGAACACCTGGAAGCGACCAACCTAGAGCAAGATTCCGACCAGAAGACGTGACCCGCTTCGCCATTGACAGCAGGCAACGCACAAGCGTTGTCCAAGTCGACACCAGCCCCGGCGATCAACTACTACTACTACTACAATGTGGGTAAAATGAGGAAACACCTATTCCCATAGACTAATATGGGGGATTCAAATGCCTGTAACTTTTTACCTGTACCATTCTGGGGCAAATCATGTACATGTATAAACTTCCCAAGCCACGCCCAATCGATTATCACGGGGAAATACTGTGGATCATAAAATTACCAAACTACCGAAATAGGAAAAAAATTCATAGTTTCGAAAAGCGTTCTATTTTTTTGTAATAATTGAAAGAATAAAAAGAACCACACCAGACATGAGGTTATATATTATATAGCTATAACAAACTTACAAGAAAAAGTATACACAAAAATTTTCTTTAAATTCCATAAATTTGGTTAAAGAAAAATATTTAAAATTAAAATTCTTATTTTTATACCATCTGCGCTTGTAATATCAACATTTTCAGGAAAGCAACCATAAGTGCTTATAAATAATTTAATTTGGAACTATTTTTTTCTAAAAACATACAATATAAATATAAAACTTATATTATTAAAATATAAATTAAAAAATGGAAACATTTTTGATCACTTATCCAATAAACTTGAGTTTTTTTTTATATAAATTAGATCACTAAATAAAATGTCATACCCACAGACAAAAATATTGCATATTTTTTTCAAGACTAGAGCTAGAGAAGGAAATAATTAACAAACGCCTTTGTATCACGTTAAATTTCTTTCTTTTGTAGCAGTGGCGGATTCACACATTTTCCAAGCATAGGCTGTTAAGTTTTTGCCGCCCTAACCTCTAGAATTGTCAGTTTATTTTTGCAAGTCGAAATTGCAAAAAAAATGGTTATTTCGACCCCTGGCAATTTTGTATGGAGGAAATGGAAATTGGTTTGGTAAACTATTTGTATAGCCTTCTCGGGTTAAGATCGCAGCGATGAGCAAAGTGACAGTTGAAATATAGCTATGGGCCATTATATTTGTTTATGCATGTATTTATCTTTGCCACTGCGATATTTTTTCGAATTTGTATTATTTTATCTCTCTCTCTCTCTCTCTCTCTCTGTAACATTACAACCCAGAGTGGGTCTTTGCTGACTTTACAATCTGCCCCCACTTTCTGCGGTCCTCTGCTTGTTCGATATTTAGAGTCCGTAAATCCGCTGCAATATTATCTTTCCACCGCATCCTTGGTCTTCCCAGAGGTCGTTTTCTTTCCGGGGTCTCTTCCCATATCAACTTGACGACACGTTGATTTTGTCTCTTAACATGGCCGGCTCATCTCAATCTTTCTGACTTTATTATTTTCACTATATCTGGCTGTTTATATAGTTCTTCCAATTCTATATTAGTTCTTATATTGTATTGCTGTGTGTTGTTGTCCTTAACTGGTCCATATGTTCTTCTAAGAATTCTTCTTTATGCGATTTTTAGACGATTTTCGTTTTGTTTTGTCATCGTCCATGTTTCACATGCATATGTTATTATAGGTCTTATCACTGAATGGTAAATTCTTATTTTCGTACGGCGGGATACAATTTCGATTTAATTATTTTTTGCAGCGCAAAACAGCATCGACTCTATGTTAATTTCTTGGGTTATATTGTTGTCAGTCGTGATCGTAGCTCCCAAATATTTAAACTGATGAACTCTTTCAAAATTGTAGTGGTCTATGTCACGTTCTGTCCCATTCTATCTCGTCGTTCTGTTCTGTTATTGGTAGTGTTTAATTATTAATTATTGAGATACATTTTTAGATAAACCTTTTTGAAGATTTGGTTTTTCAAACAATTTGAATTTGAATTAGTTGATGTAACACGTAATCCTTTTTAATAGGATTCAGGACGAATTTAATCTTCAGCTAGCAATTAACAATGTTATTTAGATGTTTTGAATAACCTCTAAAAAATTGTTATACCAATTTGGAAATTATTGTTTTAAATATGCAATTAACAGACACATTTATTCAGTAGGAATAAAAGGTCAACATAAAATGTTCAGAGGAGAAATGCAAAGAGTTAGAGATGAATTATTATTGTTAGGAATCACTTCCAGTTAAATCAGTCGGAAGAAACGTCAAAAAAACACGACGGTTGCCGAATAACCCTCGATAAACAAAGAAGTTGACGCGAATATTTTTAAGCTGGAATATATAATCGTCTTGAAGAAGTAAAGGGTGGTTGGAAGGTAACCAATTCTATTTCTTTAATAAATCATCTCTAGACATCCTCATTGCAATTGTTCATTTTTTTAGACACGAATTTGACCATCATAGAGTAAATATTTAGGTGACTCAAAACATTCCAAAAAGTAAAGAACGTACTCTCATATGATTAGATAGTTTTTTTTTTCAATTTTAACAATCTGATCAACTTTTGCCTCACATCCACAAGCTCCTTATTTTCAACTTTGTTCCTGCAACAATCTTTTCTTTTCCTGCTCTTGGAAACGATTGGAAATTTAATTTAATATTTTTCTTCATACAGGATAAATACTGGTGAACACAATAATAATTCATTTTGAAATAATGAAACTTCAGCAAATGAAACAAAAACTATGTAACAATCGTCGAAAATCACTTTAAAACAATAATGGAAAACACGTCAAATCGCAGATGTTAATGGCCCATAGCTGAATTTTGTTGTTGAATCTATAATGAAAGGGGAGAGGAAAAAATCATCAAAAAGATGTCTCAAAGACTTCTTTCTGCAGGACACCAGAAAATAATTTTGATGTTCGTACTACCCAAACACAATTAAAAAAATAGGGTTCCCAAATTTGCCGTCTTATGCTCAAGCCTATTCGGACTGCTGGTTAATCCGCCACTGTTGTAGAGTTAAACAATCGTAGTTGGTTTTAAAAAAATTATGTACGGTTGAAAACGGCAGAGGGTCGTTTAAAAATAATAACTCTGAAATAGTAGAAGCTAATCAAGTCATTTATTTTGTATAGCTACTTTGTTGATAGTTTTTTAAGGACGTTCTATCAGCGCGTCGCGGTTCACGGCAAGGGACTAGATTTTATTTGACTTAAAATCCTAGATTTTCACAAGCAAAGTATTATTTTCAAACAAAACAGAATTTATTATATTATTCGTCTTCAATTGTTGTGTGGCCTCGACTGTAAAGCCATAACGAGGGATTAGTTGTTTTCATTGCACATGAATATAAATATTTATGTACAATTCATGTCATTCAAAGTAATTTTGGAATCATACGAGTTAAATGTTTCTTTTGCCGTGCAAGAGTGTTTTATGAATTCAAAAGAAAACCGCTTCCGTTTTCAACCTAATACTAAATAAAAAAAAAGTGGCTTCCTACATAAATCTCACAACCTTCATTTATGATGACATCCATATTCATATGTTTCCTTTAATTTCAAATACCTACCTACGACTATAACAAGTTTCTTTCCTAAAAGCTACTCACGCTATCTCTGTCTTGTGCTTCGTTCGCTTGTGCGATCGAGTCAGTTTGTTGTGTTTGCGAATCTAGATCGGGAGCGCTGCCCCATTGAGCCTGCCCCATCATCCTGTCGTCGTAGAGCGAAAACCTCGCCGACTCGGTGGCGGCTTTGCCGCGCGTACGACGCACCGATGGGGGTACATCGCCCGGCGTCTTTACTCTCTGCGACGGGTCTTTCAATCTCGATAGATCGCCGGTGGAAGAAAACACCTAAAAATAATACATAACATATTTAGAATATAATAAGGAATGAAAGGCACATCGCGAGGCAAAATTGTTCGGGAGTAGGATAAGAACTAAAAATCAAACAGCCATGCTTGATGATTACAATGAAGTACGCACAGAATTTATGGCGGGTAATAATAATATGTTGTGGTTAAAGTAGGGTGTTATTTGTTGCTCTTGGTATTTTTTTTTATTTAATGGGTAGACCGAAAAATAAGAAGGAAGCGAAAGAGGTAGGTACAGTGCAACAGAAGTAGCTTGGCGGGCGACTAGCCTCTAAAATAACAAATATTCGACTGAATATACTTCACATTCGTAAACTTCTTCCTCCGATTGTACTTGAGACTCACGATTACTGAAAATTTCGTCGTCGCCGATCGGATCGTTATTCGAATGTTTTCGTTGTGCGCAGATTTTGTGATCTCTCGCCCGCCAAGCTACTTCTGTTGCTAACGTAATTAAATTTATGAAAAACAAGGCGAAACGGGGCTAGAAAATTTCAATTAAAAGTTATCGTCACGTTTATATATTTTTTTATTTACTGTCAATTCCAATACATTTTCTGATATAAAAATATTCGGTATCCGTTACAAAATATTTAGTTTACTGTAGGAATATGGGTTTAATAATTCCTTTTTCGTACACACAGGAGGAATTATATACATAGTGGACCAAAAGTCTGGAAACGGACTATTATTTGAGCACATTTTGAACACTTGATTAAGTAATCATTATGTTAAAAATGTTATCTTTCAATTGATACGTTTAAATGTAGTTGAAAATAGTTTGTATTAAAAAAATTATTGAAACAACTTGACACACTTCTGTTTTATTTATTTAAGACCTTCTAGGCTACATAGAATCATAATTGTTACATATGGCTGAAATATTATTAAAGAGGAGATTCCAATAATGACTGAATATACAGGGTGATGTATTTAAAAAACCAAAGTGACTAATAATATCAGAGAAATGTCAAATCTGGAATCTCCGTATCTTAAAATAGGCTTATCCCAAATTTTGTAAAATTCGTACTAGCAATTTACGATATAATTGTCCGTTTTCAGACTTTTGATCCACTCTGTATACTCAACTTCGATAATTGACTGGTAGAAAATCATAAATCTTCTTCTTCGAGGTAGCTCTACAACCCTTTGTGGGTCTTGGCTGCGTTAACAATTTGCCTCCACCGATCTCGGTCCGGTATGGCCTCCTTCCAGTCATATATTCGCATAGTTTGTAGGTCTCTTAGGATGTTGTCCCGGTCGCCCCAGCGGTCTCTTTTCGACTGGATTTTCTCCCCACCCTGTCTTGATTAGATGGTCGTCAGGTGCTCTCTGGACATATCCAGCCCACCTCAGGCGCATTGATTTTATGGATTTAACTATGCCCGGTTTTTGATGTAGTTCCTGGACTTCCGCATTTGTCCTTATTCGATATTGTTCGGCGTTTGGGTCCTTGACGGGGCCAAATATTCTCTTCAGGATCCTCCTTTCAAATCGCTTCAGTAGGAGCTCATCATGCTTCGTAAGGGTCCAAGTTTCGCAACCATAGCAGATGATCGGTTTGATTACCACCTGGTACACCTTAAGTTTCGTCAAAATCATAAATCACTGGTTTTTAAAGTTTTCATTTAACACAAAAATACTTCTCTCTTCAAATACGCGATGCACTTGTTCCGATTATGAATTGCTACAAGCAATGAATAAAAATTCGAATGAAATGAAATAGGAATTAAACTTTGAATAAAAGGAAAAAAGGATCGATCTCTCGCTATGAAATAAATTGGAATTTGACGACCGTCAATAACGGACGTCTTGGAAATACTGACTATTGCGTCGACTCGAGACAGCGCTTTAAAAGGGGAGTCAGCTGCCCGTGTACCGTCCAGAGACATCGCGAAGGGAAAGTTTATAGCTGTTTGTGATTTTATAATTGGTTGCTAATTTACATACGTCGGTGCTCAGGGACGGCTCGAGAGTACTTTAAATCGGAAACAAATAAAATTTAATAGAACTAAAGAAAGATCAACCGAAGTGTTGCAATCTGTGATCGCTACTGGTACTTGATTCGGTTTCAATCGGCACTGGAAGTGGCGCTACCGTAACGTCTAACTTAATTTTTTATAACTTAAAACATACACTTTTAGTTTATTACAACTTATTTAATTTATTTTACACATTAATTTATTTCAATAATTCCGTAACGCGCTTATGACTTTCAAAGTCCGAATATTTATCTATCTGACTAACTACTGACTGAAACTCAGCGACCGCTTTTCGAAAAGTTAGCTACTTCCATCTAGTAATTGAAAATATTCGAATTGTTCGCGATTTTGTACAGCAAAACTATAAACGGTGGCCGAGATCCAGCATTCACTTACCTCGTTGAAGTGATCCAAAGATCTCTGCCTCGATAGGTTATTTTCTCTTTTCAAAAGCTGCGAAACACCGCAAGTATTCGAATTGTCGACCGGTTTGATTGGCAACGTAGAGGGCCTGATAATTTCATTTTCGCTTCTCAATAAAGACGTAGTAACGCCGTTAACTACTTTGCTATTCAGTTTCACCTGAAACGTAAACATTGTTTCTAATAGTGTTACTCGAACAATCGAATTTCCGACTAACCTGAGTTTCTTTGCAAGATACTTCGTTTCCCGAACACTTCTTGCTGTTTAAAAAATTCTTGAGACCGTTCCATTTAAATCGGGACTTCGAAGGTGTTTTGTATGAGTCGTTTTGTTGTTTCGGCATTTCGTGCACCGGGTTTTGTACATATGGAATCGGAGTAGCTCTGTGGTTTATTTGAAAATTGAGAAAGTCGTTTGGTATCAACTTTTGAGATTCCAATCCGCTGCAGTGTTTTGAGGATTTGTCGATAAGTAAACTGTCGCTTGAACCTAAAAATAAATACGTTCAATAGAAAAGATTACCATGCTTGCAAGAGGGATATATTCTATAGCTCATTTCACCAATATACGACGGTATCGGATTAGTCACCCAGGGCATCGACTTAACGTGTTGAGAGGTACATTAATAAATTCCCCCAAGATTTAAACCCGAAAAAAATGTGTTTATTATTATGGTTTTGTCGAGAGATTTTATTTTTATTTTTTGCTTTATTGTTAACAGAAATCGTTGATGTAGCTCTCGATGAGTTAATTATGTTAAAAGGGAATGCAACAAAAATAAATTTTCGGCAGAAATTTAATAAATATGTTTAATCATGTAGTACTTACAGTATTATCAAACATCAGATTTATAGTCATCATCATCGGAATCACTGTCGTCGCTATCCTCATTCGGATTGTAAATGATTACACACAGTATTAACTGCTTCGATGCGGTTTTCACGAACCCACCATTCCTCTATTAAATTTTCACATTTTGCGACACATTTTTTCCAAATTTCAGGAGTGGCAGTATTAAGTGCTCGTTGTCAGGTTTCCAAAACAGCCTTATCACTGTAACCATTAGATCCAATGTGATTGTCATAATAAGTTTTGCATATTCCCCAAATATACTCAATGGGATTAAATTGGCAATGATAAGGCGGAAGTCTTAGCACACGATGTCCATAACTAAGTATAATTTGATACACTTGTCTTTATCCATATTGTCATGATAATCGGCCGATTTTGATTTTGACGTAAATAAAAGATCCGATCCATGCTTTCCAACTGCATGCACAATAATTTGTCTTTTTCCTTCACCTTCGGTGTGTTTTATAGACTTTATGTTATCGTCCTGCCAAATTCTTTTTGTTCCACCTTTAGCAAAAATCCAAGTTTCGTCCAGATAAACAAGAGCATTCTTGTTTACAGTGAGTATAATTCTTTTGTGCACGACACTAGCTTTTCCATACACAGCCTTTCGGTTGTCTTCATTTTTAAACTTAAAAATTTTAAGACTCGTTCTAGAAATTTTAAATATATCTTTTTCTTTTACTTCGTTTAATATTAAATCTAAAGAGACATGTTCTTTTTTTTCACGCATTTTGTGCACAATGTCACGAATTTCAAATTTGTAAGCTTCGGGGAAAGTCATCAGTCGGCGGGGTTTATATTTTTCAACTTTTTGTTCACTATTTCCATCTTTCACACTTTTTAAAACTGACGTTAATTTTGTTTCACCAATACCCATCGCAACACACACACGCTTACGTATAGATAAAACTGGTAGCAACGGATCTCCATTGTCCTTTTCCGCAGTAAAATAAGTGTGTACATTCAATATTAATGCATCTACATCTAAAACACGTCGCGTTATTTTCGCGGTCTATTAGGTATACATACACTACTTGAAATTACAATCGGTACTATAAGATTTTAATGTAGGTACCCACTACAATGATAACCCAGGATTACTAATTACGTTTCTGTAAATAAAACAAAAACAAATCAACAAGCCAAATTAAAGTTTAATAGGTTAGTTAATCAGTGAAATTTGTTTGGAGTACTAACCCACCTCTCTTATTATGTACAATACATAGTCATTAAGAACAGATTTGGTTACAAAAGTAACCGTGCTAACAAATAAAAATATTAGGGGAATTTACTTTCGTACTTCTTAAATGTACAGTTGAATACTGGTTATCGAGTTTCTAACGATAATCCGTTACCACCGTATATTCTTGAAATATGCTATAATATAATTTTTAATATTTACAATTATTAAGAATAATTTTATAAATTATTGCGCATAAAACTACTCTGCCTTTACCTAATTACGCCCATGCTTACAAGAAACTGAATTTAAAAAATAATGAGGAAATAATACCAACTGCTTGGCAAAAAAATCACCACAAAAATTATCAAACCAGAAAAACCAATTTAGTAGTAAAACTGGACACCTACCAGATAACAAATTTCTTTCCATACAGGGGTTTCTGCCTTGATAGGGTTGCAGGGGAGCGACGCAAACGGCCAGTTGATTAGAGTTCTTGCAGTTTTCCTCGGACGGCGAAAGGAGCGTCTCTATTGTGTTAATAGAAGCGTCGAATTGGTTGTCGTGCAAATGATTATTATTTATTAGAGGAGTCGGACTCGCTGGGGGATGGTGAGGGTGGAGACTGCGTCCCTTCAGAGTCGGCAATTCTATGAGACGTTCGGCTATGCACAGGGCTGTTAAACGAGCTTCCGCGTCCTGGAATTTGTTCTCAATATAATAATCGAAAAAAGGCTTAAATACTTTAATTATATAAGCAACGAAATTATTTTTGATCGTTACGCGTATTACCTTCAAAATAACAGATAGTTAAATAAACTATTGCAAATAAAAAAAATATTTTGGAAATAACAAAATTGATGAGTTATTTAATTTAGAGTATATGTAGTTATTTCACAAAAATAAAAAAATATCATACCACTATAATAAATAGAAAACGAAATCTAATGTACGTCATCAATGACGTAGACAGCAGTGATACCACCTATTAAAATTTGAAGTTTGTCCAACCTCCCCCGGCGTGCGCAAATTTTTGTAGAATAAAACGTTTAAAGTACGTTTATTTACAAATGGGATGAAATAACTGTTTTATATATAACCGTAAAAACGATGTGTGTGTATGTTCTATATGGACTTCAAAATGATTGAACTGATTTTAATGAAATTTTCAGGCAAGTGGGTGTTTCTATGAAGTTTGGTAGCGATCTGATAAACGAAAGTGGTGGGAAGGGGATGAAATATAAGAACTATCAAAAACGGCTGATATTAGTATCGAATTAATGGTTTTTGGGGTCCCAGAAACGTCTACCGGATCCGCTAGTCAACTATTATATGAGATTCCGAACGCCCATGATACATTAAATGAGACTCAAAATATACACAGTTGGCGGCCGTCTTTAATTAGTATTTTTTTAGTTTAGTTATGTTCACGAGCTACTTCATCAAACAGCCTGTCTCGTCCACTGCTGAACATAGGCCTCCGTTAACGATCTCCATTTATTTCGATCCTGGGCATCCTGGATCCAATTTGGTGCTACTCATTTTATGTCATCCGTCCACCGGGTCGGCGGACGACCTCTGTTCCTGAACGCATCTTGCCTAGGTCTCCACTCTATGATCTTTTTGGTCCATCTTTCGTTGGTCATTCTTGCGACATGTCCAGCCCAGTTCCACTTTGAATATGTTATTCGCTGGATTGCATCGGTAACCCCTGTTCTCTGACGTATTCGATCATTCGGAATCTTGTCTCTCAGCGTGACTCCCAACATGGAGCGTTCCATGGCTCGCTGGGCCACTCCTACTTTATTTACCGATTTTCGTGTTAGAGTTAGGGTCTCCGAACCATAAGTCAGAACCGGCAGAACACACTGATCAAACACCTTCCGCTTAAGGCATATGGGGGTTTCGGACTTAAAAATGTGTTTCAGCTTCCCATAGCCCTATCCTTCTTTTGATTTCGCAGGTTTGATTGTCCCTGCCAATCGTAACATCATGGCCCAGATATCTGTAGGATGTAACTTGGAAGATTTCTTTTCCTTCTACTAAGGAGTTTCGGCTTGGGACTAGATTTGTCATGAAATTTGTTTTCGATGGATTTATTTTAAGCCCAACTTTATGTGAAGCAGATGTTAGTCTCATAAGCAGTTTCTCTGCCTTATCCAAGCTATCTGAAATCAGTACAATATCGTCCGCGAACCGAAGGTGACTTGTTCACGTTCAACTTTTGAACTTTTGAACCATTTTTAAAAACTGTACTTTTTGGAAAAAAAATCTTTTATATTTTAAAATACCAATACTTTCAAGTACTTCAATTTCCTTCAATTTCTATATTCTCTAATAACTCTAACAATTTGGAAATGGAAATGCGACGTGCATCAGATTTTGTTTTGTATTGACTATACAAAAGTGGGACAAACAAAATGTAATTGATAAAATTAAAACAACACAACCAACCGAAACAAGGAATACGTCAAAATAAGCGACATTTTTTTATAAAAATAATACAATATTTGACATACCTGATCCCAGCAGTCTTCAGCAGTTTCGCAAAGTAAACGAGCCGAGGCTGTATCTTTCCAAGATACAGGCCACAGTGGTCTAACTTTTTTCCTGCTTACCAATGCTTGCATATGCTCTAAGGTGGGGTTCTCTCCAGCTTCCTGAACATTAATTATCGTTGTAACATCCCAAAAACTGATAATTTTGTGCAAAAATAGGTCATGCGTCTTATTACACGTGCTTCATTAACAATACGCACGTGAAAATATACGTTATTCTCTTTATATTCAATAACAGATTTAAAAGAGAGTGCGTATGGATTGAAAGTGAATGATTTGATCGTCAAATGCCTTCTTTACGCCGATGATCAAGTCAATTTAGCGTCATCTGAAGAGGAGTTACAGGCGATGGTTAATGTTATGCATGATGCCCTGAAATTCAAAGGGATGAAAATAAATGTAACCAAAAAAAAGTAATGGTTTTTGAAAGAGAAGAAAGCATGACAAACTATGAAGTTCTGATTAAGGGAGAAAGAATGGAATGTGTACTTGGGTTCAAAGTTTGCAAGAGATGGAAAGTATGACAGTGACATTGAGCGAAGAGTGTTGACAGGAAAACAAATGAATGGGGCACTGCATAACTTTATGAACACCCAGAAAATGTCAAAAAGGCATGTCTGGCTGTACATAGAGGAGTGTTGGTTCCTACACTTGTGTATGGTAGTGAATGTTGGGTTTGGCAGAAGCATGAAAATAGGATTTTTGCTGTGGAATTGAGTAGTCAGAGAAGTATAGCCGGAGTAACTTGGTTGGATAAAGTAAAGAATAATGAGATCAGAGAATGATGTGGTGTAAAAGAAGATGTGGTTACAAAGATAGATAAAGGAATGCTTGGATGGTTTGGACACGTAGAAAGGATGGATGAAGGAAGATTGACGACAGAAATTTATAAGGCGAGTGTGAATGGACGGAAGTCGTTAGAAGTCGACCTCGGCGAACATCGATCTAGATCAGATCAACATTGTTTTGAAGAAACGCCAGGTCAAGAGTACCAACAACCGACGAGCATGTATGAGAGCACTGATGAAAGTAGAGGAAGCAAAAGATGTGTGCAAGAACCTACCCCTACGAGAAAAAGGCGTGACTATATGTACGTATGTAAATTGGCAAATGAACAATTACTTATATATTTTATTTTGTAATTAATTTTTTTGGACAACGCAAGTTTTTTTTAAAGAATAAATAATTAAACGAATTCGTTTCACTTAATTGACGACGCACGTGTAAAGATACAGTGAACCTTCCGTACATACGATAAACGCAACGTTATTACCTTTGCGAAAGGTTGAGAATAGGGATAAGGTTCGGCGTTTTGCATATCAGTACATCTAGAACCTAATTCCCAAAGTACCAAACCGAGAGCGTACACGTCGATTTGTTTAAGGGCACTCTCGCAGTCTCGTAGATTTACAGCTCCTTCCAAAACTTCGGGAGCCATGTATCGCAAAGTACCTTAAAATTGTATGGATATATGCAACTGTTTAATAACAGAAATTCTTAATGTTGAATGACAATAATACTTCCTCATGTAATACTACTACATTTCTCCCTGTTATCTGAGATAGAGCGAATTTAAGACTATTCCTGCGAATTATCGCCCTATTGCATTGCTCTCAGTCAAATCCAAAGTTTTGGAAAAAGCGTTTAACATAGAACTCATCAAATATCTGGGGAAATTTGAGATAAATCATGACAAACAATATGGATTTCGACTAGTTCGGTCTACTGGTGATTTGCTGGCTTATGTCACTCAGCTCTGGACAAACACTATTGAAAAGTTTGTTGAATCCCGTTCAATAGCCTTGAATATATCTAAAGCTTTCGACCGCGTTTGGCACCAGGCATTGTTAAGCAAATTATCTGCCTACGGTCTCCCAACCAAACTGCGCCAATGAGCTTCATGCAAGATCGCTCCTTACATATGGCAGTTGACGATATTTCTTCTGATACGTTAAAAACCAATGCTAGGGTCCCCCAGGGTTCCATTCTGTCTCTCACCCTATTTCTTTTACACATCAACGACCTCTTGATAACCACCACAAACCCCATTTACAGTTTCGCAGACGATAGCACACTTGTCTCAACTTTCGCATCCTATCGATCACTTTCGGTGAATGATACAAATAGACTCGGGCAGGAACAGATTAACTCCATCAATAGAGATCTTGAAGCAATCGTCGAGTGGGGGAACCAACAATCTTGTTCAGTTCAACGCCCAGAAAACACAAAGCACCAGGTTTTCCAAGAAAGTAAATTCCCCAAATCATTCCATCACAATGTCCGGAAATACCCTTAATTAAGTCCCTCTATCTCGATTTTGGGAGTCACGGTGTCTAATAATATGTCTTGGCATGAACATGTTGTTACCATCGCAAAGTCAGCAAGCCAGAGGCTAGGTTTTCTGTGGAAAGCTAGAAAGTTTTTTACTCCTGATCAACTGTTAACGACGTACAAGGCTTAAATCCGACCTCTACTGGAGTATTGCTCGCACATTTGGGGTTCAGCACCAAGGCACTCTCTTCGTCTTTTAGATTCCATTCAGAAAAGGGCTATTCGGTTGATAAACAGCTCAACTCTCACGATACCCTTCACCCGACATTACTTTACAGATATTTCCATGGCAGATGCTCCAGAGAAATAAAAATTCTTATAACCACTACTGGCCACATTCGGCCGAAGAACTCGGCACGCTGATCAGTCTCACCCATTTACTCTCAAGATTGACACTACAAGAACCCTTTTTGCGACTATTTTCAGTAAAAAAAAAAAGGTAAATTATTTCTCTTCGAGAGTTCCAACTCCACGTTTAACAAAAGTACACATTAACTGCCGAATAGAACCGCAGGTTATTCGGTAATCATCGTGTTCTGTTGACGTTCTAATCCCACTTCGTCGAATTTAGTCAGGTGGTGTGCCCTTTTAATTTGTCATCCTTATTTTTCCAATGGGCTATGCTTCTAAGATATCTTACTCAAGCAGGAGCCCTTCCACTAACAGGTACTAGAAATATAATAGTATTACATACAGTGTGGGCCAAAAGTCAGTCGTCAAAAATACAAATTTACTATCAACACAGGAATACTAGTACAGTTCAATGAATCTACAAAAGATGCTCAAAGTGTTTCCATGCTGTTCTAAGCAAACATTGATTTACAAACATTGTCGCAAATCATCCAGGATTACAGGTTTTTAAATATTTATTGGTATCGTGTCTTCAAATGCTCAACATCTCGAATCTTGACGGAATAAACCTCATTTTTTTTATTATTCCCCAGATTGCAAAATCTATGCGTGATATCTGGGGATCATGGAGGCTATTCAATGGTACAACTTCTACCAATGCATTTGTCAAAATTTTCATTGAGAAAGATTTTTAATCCATAATGCGGGAAGCTTGATCTTGTTGCCGTATCAACTTTTCCTCAACTGTTAAAAAAAGGGGCTCGATTAGCCCACCACTTAAAATCCCTGCCCATATACTCACGCCAGGAGAGTTTCAACTCTGTCTTCATCGCCACATGGAAATTCTTGGAATCCCAGTAGATTCAGTGTCAGTTCAATCTGACATTCACCTTAAAAGTTGTAACGGAAATTTTTCCATTTTTATTAACAATTTTTCAAAGCCGGTCCTGGTATTAAGCCATCCCATCGAGCGTTTTATCGATTATCGTAGATAAAATTGATTTACTTAAAGCAGTTTTCGTTGAACTGATTGTAAATTTAACTGTGACAACAGAAAAGTCGACAAGAGTTATACTATGTATTTGGAGTTCCTAAGTGTATAATATAATTGGTGAGAATAATTTTAATTTTCATATTGTATTTGAACTTGCTTTTAATTTTAATTCGGCATTAACGGCTTGGCTTATTTTACTTTAATGAAATATTTTATACCGGGGACCTTCTCCGTTATTGTTGAATATTTTTCTTGATCGAAAATCATTCTTAGTGACAATTTCATTTCAGTTATCGATCCTTTTTCGGTTGCCGACGGCTGCTTTTGGCTGCTTTCCTGTTGGCTATTTTTCCTGTTGATTGGTTTTCAGTTACCTGCTTTTTTTTGTTAATCGACTGGCGGTTTTGTCGGCCTCCAATTAAATACCACAGTGTAATACTTGGGCTTTCTACTTAATGTAAAGAACTTTGCAGTAAAATTTAGTACAAAGCAGTCCATTAGTTTCCTTATTTTAAGATGATTGTAAACTCAGGCGCAGACGTTTTCATAGTAGGAATTTCCTCCTCATGAAGACATCCACCGAGGGAATCTTCTTCTTTCAACATTATTGATAACTTCTAAATTTTATATTCATTTTATTTTTTTTTCACATTTTTAATAAACCTGTATTTATACTTGTAGGTTTTTTTTTAATTATTTCTTAGTGATAAGAACGAAGTTTGTACAACCTTGAAGTCGAAATGCGTCGATTATTTAGCTCGTTTTGTGGTATTACATTAAAATAATACGATTGGATTTGTTTGGGGTTAATTCATTTTAAGTGATTTTTCTTTATAAAATCACTTGGCGCCCCTATGTGGTTTAGTAATTTTAGTTTTATAGTTAGTTTGATATATTCGGAAAAAATACGGTTGTATAGGCCCGTGAATTGATCCCCTCAATCCCTCAAATTTAATCCAATCAAGAAATCAAGGAGTCACGGAACCCTGTCTATAATATTTTAATCTTTTTCCTTTAGGTTACTTGGCTGCTAATAAATAGTTTGAACATTAAAATTTATATTTCATTAAATTTTTTTTGTTCAATTAATATTAATTATAAATATTTGATTCTTTTTCCATTTCAGACAGTTAGTTAAAATTATTTAAAATTCTTTTTCAGTACTTAGACCTTTATTAAATCATCAATTTATTATCTCGTTACACATTTTTGGTAAAATTTAATTTGATAAAATAATTTAGTTTAACAGGTATTAGAAAAACTTTTCGCTACACAATTAGCAGCTCTCGAGTTAGAATAATTTAATTTTATAAAAGTAACTTATAACATTACATACAATTGGCTTTAGAAAGAAAACTTTAGTAACACAAAATTGTCGCCAACACTTGGGGCATTAGTAGTTTTTTTACAGTTACACAAAATTGGCACCCAACTTTTGAAACTTTAGAAAAACAGTTTTATTAAGGGTTACAAAGTCATTTTGTCAATCCAAAGAATGGTTTTGTAAAAGTTGGAACCGACTTCTTTCAAGCTGTCCATATCATCTTTATTTAGACCTTAAAGTAAAGTAGGCATGTATGGTCTCAATTGCAGACTTATTTCTAAATCTTTTGTAGGCTTGTTCTTGCTATTCCACACTTCTTTGATGCTTTTCTTTGAGATTTAGTCGGTGAATGCACAAACATTGTGTGACAATATTATCTTCTGCAGTAACAGGCTTTGGCCAACAAATCAACAAACATCTCTGTAATTATAGTCATGTTTCCAACATGCTTGCAAAACAGCTGCTCTGTAGCTCTCAGAGAACAACATATCCTCAGACTACTAATATTAACTTACTTATGGGTACCAAACACTAGTCAATTTCAACTGACTACCACCACACTAGGGAAAACAAAATGTAATTATTTCCAGGGACAACCGACTTATTGCCCACCCTATATATGGTTGTACACAGATTTTGTGTATTGGACAAAAAAATATGACAAAATGTTATATAATATAAATAAATAAAGTCATAACTACAGTTTTCCCACTCCGCTTACTCACCTGCTTCGCTGATGGATTTGTTCTCTGCCCTCTTTGGAATTACCGCTAATCCCAAATCGCAGATGCAACAAAATAGATCCGGTCTGACCAAGATATTTCGACTGTTTATATCTCGATGCGCTATGCATGGTTTTCCTAAATCACTGTGTAAATGCGCCAAACCTTTGGCAATGCTCAAACTCATTTTTCCCATAGTAACCAGATCGATGGTGTGAGATTTGAGATACTCTTGGAGACTCTCTTGTTCCAAAGAAAAGAGTAGGAGGTATTCAATGGAGCCGGGAGTGAAAAAATATTCTCCTCCTCCATAGCATTTTAGAATACCGGGATTTTCGCTAGCCATTTTATACATTTCACGCTCGTTGAGAAAATAGTTACGGTGATGAGCAGGGAATACTTTCACTGCCACTTCTTGGTCTTCAACTAAACCCCTCCACACTGTACCGTAACGACCTTGACCTGAGACAAAAAAATCCATTATTTTTTAAAACAAATTGTAAACAATTTAAATTTACAGCTACCACTACCCTTTCATTTTACTTTCTCATGAAGATTTGTACTGCAAACTTCATGTTTAATAAAATCATTTACATTTCCATCACTTCTAGTATACCACCACCAGATTCATCCACATCAGTCTTCCCCCTTGTACATTAAACATTAAAAAAAATTATGTATGACTTTAACTTACCAATCAAATTCAACATTTTCAGTTTGTCCAAGCTGTAATCTGCAGGAGGAGGTAGAGGCTGGTGACAACTTTCAATGTCGTTCTTCTTGGGTTTCATCCTCCAACAAATATAAATTAAACCTGTCAACATAAATATAATAAATATAAAGATAACGCTGATTATAATATAAAAGAGGTTGTTGAACGCCCCTCGTACTGGTAAGTCTTCTATTGGGGGCTCTTCCTCAGGTACATAAGCATCCCTAAAAGAATAATTACTAATAAATAAAAAAAAGAATTATCCAGCTTTAAACTTTACCTGAATTTTATGTTACATTTTTTTTTATTGCAACAACAAAATTTGGTGTTATTCATTGCTTTTGGAGGTTTTTTGTCAGCTAAACATTCCGATCTTTCGCATTCGTTTGGCTTACCAGAAAGTTCCCAACAACCTAAAAGTAAAATTGTCTAAAACCATTACTTGCAAAAATAATTCAAATATTTTATTAACGATTCATAATAACACTTTTAAAACAAGAATGATTCATAACAAGCACAACAAGTGTCTGGAAACCATATGATGTGAAAAAAATCCATTTAGCAATTTCAAGTGGTACTTAATGACCACTTTTCAGCATACAACTTCTGAATCAGATTAAGATAACATTTGAGTGTTTTAATTGCATAAAACAGCTTTTAAGAATCTGGTTACCAAGATTAATGAATTGTTAAAGTACACATTAACTAATTATATTAGAAACTAACAAATAAAATGTAATCGAAAGAAAACTGTTTTAAATAGCTCCATATAAAACAACTAAAAGGATTATTCAGTCATTAAAAACTACAAATAACATTGATAACATGGAAAAAATTGTTTACTACTTTTTAAATTATCATATAAAATTAAACTCAACATATTAATTTTTCAAATTTAGTTAGTCAGCCATTTTTGCTAATTAAAATCTTACAATTGTGCCTGGTTGTACTTTACTTGTGTCATCTTGTTCCAATAATAAATTTTAATTATTTAAATTATCATAAAAACTATACTTCTTTTTAATTTTTCAAATAAAGTTAGCCCAGTCATTTTTTGCTAATCAAAATTTAATAATTGATCCTTGTGCCACTGACAGAATTTAATTATTAAAAAGTTATGAACCTCCTGTTTTTGTTCTTTTCTATTAGTTTCATAATCAGATACTATCAAATAAAATTTATTTACAAATCATATATAACTTACCCTGTCCCATGATTTTAATGCTACCATTGTTTGGATCCTCTAACCAGAAAGTATAACAATAGTTCCTACATTGTTGGTAGGATTCACTGGTTATTACCTCAGGACTGTCATCTTCAGCTATGTGGGCTATAGATCCAGCAGAGTTGGCACATACTATAAAGTCATCAGTATCTTCAGGAACAACACCACAAAATAACATTAGTGAAATTATTAAAAATGTTAACATGTTGGTGCTGTTTAGTGAGACTATTAAACCATATCCTGCAAAAAAGGTAAGTTAACAAAACAAATAATCAAAATAATTTAAACAAATGTAATACTAAAACATTAATTGTTTCTTGAGGTGAAAACTATAGGGAATTAAAATTTTAACATAGTTTATTACAATAAGATAATCTTTTCTAGTTCCTGAAGTATGTATATATTTCAAATTTAAAAGTATATTATAGGGGGTAAATGTCTTTCTACAAAAGGTATCAAGCAAAGAATATGAAAAAATTAAGTTTTAAATATAATCAGATGAAAATAATTTTATGCAATTAAAATTTTATTCATTAAGAACTAGAAAAGATATAAAACTAAGACATTTTTATGTTTAAATATCACAAAATTAATTTATAGAAAATAAATTATTAAAAAAAAATTCAGTAGCCTCTTGAAAAGTGTTTCAACATAATTGTTAATAAAATATACTTATTTTGATTTTCTTTTGCGTTTGCCTTTGATTAAACAAATAATAAGTGTAAACAAAATAATAAAAAACAAGTTGGATAAAATATCAAATATTTTCACAAGGAATAAACAATAAAATGACAAAGCATCTGTTATAGCTTTATTTTCTTGAGATCTTTGCTTATCGAACTATAATCAACAAACAATACTATATAACACTAAAAATGTATGAGGAGCGATAAATTAGTGGGAGATATTGTGTTTCTATGGTATCCTACCTATAATCTTCGATTACACAAATATTTTTATTAAAGATAAGGCTAAACAAACACCAAGTTAATCGTATTATTATCAATGCTACTTGACACTGTCTGAAACCGAATTCTAATGTATGAGAACTTCCTATCGAACATGGTTTTGCGGATTTATTAGCACTTTAATTTTATTAATTAATTACAGCGCTTTTATCGTACGGCCTATCTGCGCCCCTTCTTAACTGTGGTCACGTGACTAAAAAATTGACAGTTAACACCGACTGACTGGCGCCTTCTCCAACTCCAGAAGTTGCCGCTTCTTAACAAATTTCTCTGAATTTTCCTGTTTTCATTATTATAAAATATACTCATAGAAAAACTTCGACTAAAACATTTTAAATAAACTCATTACATTCAACAACTATTTCTGTCTTTGAAAATGGAAATGACTATTTACGCAAAACGGAAACGTGTAAATGACTCGCATAATTTATAATAATAATAACTGCATGAAATAGAGAGAAATAAGTTCCCTTCTACTCTGTGATTTTAATGTACTGAGTACAGCCAATCACAACATATGCTGGGGATGTGCTGTGCGTGATCTGTGCGCTATGCAGGTGCTGACAATCCATTTAACATATTCAAAATGTAGGAGCAAATTATTTGAATCAAAAATTCTTTGCACCCAATTTTCGCATAGGAATGCTTGAGAAATAAAAGTTACATTTACTCAATTTTCTTGTAGTTATTTAAAAGCAATATATTCCTTTATTTTTATTTAAATTCTTGTATTTGAAACTAATCTATAAAGAAATATGAGGATCTGTCGATACAGATTTCTGTACGGAAACCTAATTTCAACGATTGTAAAAAGATACCACCATCGTCGATACCACCTTTTTTAAAAAAATCTCCTTTATCAGACCATTATTCAAAAGTATGTTAGGTTAGGTTTTAAAATAATCATACATTTTAAAAATGAATTGTTCAAAATTTCCTTTTTCAATTACACGCAGAAACATGTTTTGGAAAAGAAAAAAGTAATTAGGTATATATTTTACTATTAAATATCGTTAATTTTAATTTATAATTTTTTATAGAAAGGATTTTGGTAGGTATAACATTGTAGTACCTGGTAGAGTATCAGCAAAATTAACTGTACCAGATCACATACAAAAGCCGAATTATTTTGCAACCGGTAAACCTGACAATTATCTCGCTGAAGTAGAAATAAAACATTCTGGACAAATATCAAGAATGATGGATTCTTGTAAGTTAGCTGCAGACATTTTAAATAAAGTAGAAAAAATAATTAAGGTATTAAAATTTTGCTAATTGGTTACAAATACAAGTTTACCATTTGCTAACATTATAGGTTGGTGTGAAGACAGAAGATATTGACATTTTTGTTTTTAATAAATGTATTGAAAACAATGCATACCCATCACCCTTAAATTATAAACATTTTCCAAAATCTGTGTGTACTTCAGTTAATAATGTTGCTTGTCACGGAATACCAGATGATAGACCATTAGTTGATGGAGATATTATAAATGTTGATATAACTGTAAGTATAATTTTGATAAAGATGTTTATAGGCTATTGTAAAGATCCAAAATGTGTATTTTTTAAAAGGTTTTTTTCAATGGTTATCATGGAGACTGCTCCAAAACGTTTCTAGTTGGTAATGTGGATGATAAAGGAAAGAATCTTGTGCAAGCAACAGAAAAATGTTTAAATGAAGCAATAAATATTTGCAAACCTGGAACATTTTTTTATGAAATTGGATTTTGTATTGAAGAATTAGCTGCAAAATTAGATTATCAAGTTATACCAGCATTCATAGGGCATGGTATTGGATGTTACTTTCACGGACCACCAGATATTTACCACATAAGTAATTAATATTAAAATTACAGTTGAACTTCGTAAACTCGATTTTTTATTTTGATTTCTAAAAAATCTCAATGGTGTTTAAATCATTATACAGATAACCAGTTGTATTTTCATTGGTCGAATTGGTAAATAATTATAACCAACTCATTTGAAGATAGTTGATGATAATCAACTGACTGTCAGTGTTATTGTCGTTATTGTGCAGGTTCAGATCTGTAAATCCATATTTTCACTGTGGGAAACTCCGAAGTAACAATAGACCTGCAAAAAATCATTAAGATGACACCTTGTATATTTTTATTTTCTCAGGCTTTAAATTCCATTTGTATTTCTCCCTTATTTCTTTCTTTCGAGTCTCTTATGAAAATTGAAGGAATTTTATCCGTTTTCTCCTGCTCAGAATATTGACTCTGCTTAAAATAATTGGAAATGGTCCGACTTGACGTCGGCGTCGATATTGTAATAATCTGACATAGAGGGAGAGCAAAACCAAGAAACATACTAGGACCCCCAGTGTTCTATCCTGTCCCCCACCCCATTTCTTTTACACATCAACGACATCTTGAAAACCACCATGAACCCCATTTACAGTTTCGCAGATGACAGCACACTTGTCTCAACTTTCACACCCTATCGATCACTTTTGGTGAATGATACAAATAGACTCAGGCAGGAACAGGTTGACTCCATCAATAGAGATCCTCAAGTAATCGTAGGGAACCAACAATCTTGCTTCAGTTCAATGCCCAGAAAACACAAAGCGCCACATTTTACAAGACAGTGAATTTCTTAAATCATTCCATCACAATGTCCGGAAATACCCTTGAATTAAGTCCCTTCATCTCGATTTTGGGAGTCACGGTGTCTAATAATATGTTATGGCATGACCATGTTGCTAACATCGCAAAGTCAGCAAGCCAGAGGCTAGGTTTTCTGTGGAAAGCCAGAAAGTTTTTTACTCCTGATCAACTGTTGACGACGTACAAGGCTCAAATCCGACCTCTACTGGAGTATTGCTCGCACATTTGGGGTTCAGCAACAAGGCATTCTCTTCGTCTTCTAGATTCCATTCAGAAAGTGGCCATTCGGTTAATAAACAGCTCAACTCCCCCATAGATACCCTTCACCCACTAGACCATAGAAGAAGAGTTGCAGACCAGACATTACTCTACAGATATTTCCATGGCAGATGCTCCAGAGAAATAAAAACTCTTATACCACCACTGTCCACATTCAGCCGAAGAACTCGGAACGCTGATCAGTCTCACCCATTTACCCTCAAGATTGACACTACAAGGACCAATCTCCATCAATAATCCTTCTTTTACAGTGCTGCTACGGAATGAAACAAGCTTCCAAAATCAGTTTTTCCAGAGAACTATGACCTGCAACTTTTCAAAAATCGGATCCACAATCATCTCCTTTCTATAATCCCTTATTCTAATAGTCGCAGTGCGGGCTGTCCGCATTTTCAGTAAAAAAAAACAGCCATAACATAGATTTCACACACCTAATAAAATTTCGAAATAAGCATAGGAAGTATAACTATAATTGCATAATTGAGCCATTCTTGAATGACCAAAAAAGTCATCAACATAGTCCATTAATGTTTGTTGTTTTCTTCAAAACCTTTCATATTTTTTTCAAAATTCTGCGACGTTAATGAGATTTTACATTTTGTATGACACCCTGATCAAGTGGTTGCAACTTTTATGTGATATTCAAAGAAAAATGACCAAATTTGATAAATTTTAATTAGTTTTGAATATCGGCCGGCAGTTGTCAATGAAAAAAATAATTTGTCTTCTGATTTCATATGAAACTACCTGCATCGTATGCAATAAAATGAACGTGTAAAAACGCCCAAAATTATGGGATTTCCTTTCAAATTGGCTTATCAAGGGTGATGACAAATACTCTCGTCAAAGTTTGATTTATCAAGTAAAAATTACATATAATTCTCACTCTTGGCGCTATTGCTATCCAATTTCATTCGAGTTATCGAAGGTCGACTGTTCCTACCAAAATGATTCACTAAATCATTATAAAAGTGACTTTTTCAGAAAATGATTATCCAGGACGAATGAAGCAAGGCATGACTTTTACAATTGAGCCAATTTTAACACAGGGTGAAGAATTGATAGATATTTTGGAGGATAACTGGACAGCTGTTACAGCAGATAATGCTCGTACTGCACAGTTCGAACATACCATTGCTATTACTGAAAATGGTGTGGAAGTACTGACCAGATAATTAATTTTTGCAACGTGGGTAAATTTTTGAAATGCAGTAGGTTAAACTAAAATTGAAGAGCAGCTGACAAATGGTGAATATTTATTTTTATTTACAAGCTATTTTAAAAAATTTAATGTAAATATGTTGTTTTGTTGTATTTATATTGTTAAATGATTAAAGACACTTGGAAGAAGTGAAGTAGCCGTTTTGCTAAGTATTTTTCCTTAAATTTTAATCCTAATAATGTTCATCAATGTATACACGCTCAAACCAGAGAATAACAAACCAACAAGAAGCGGCAGCTTTGTCGGAACGTTTGATGTGTGTGTGGTCGATTTTCGGTTACCTTTGTACACCTTAAGTACATAACTCTGCGCGACAAAAAAATATAAGCGTCAAAATTGGGTCGGAATGCAACGTTCTAATTAATACACTTCACAAATACTGAGTACAGGGTCAAATTTATAATAAATATTAGGTATGTTTTTTTGTATTGTTTTTTTTATGTTCTGGTTTCCATGAAAAAGGATATTCTGTAATGCTCAAAGAACATCGTGAGAACCAAGGGAAAAAAGGTAGGTGTTACGATTTTTTTGAGTCCGTCTCAGTCGACCTTGTCTATCGCGACAGTGCGTCGGTCACAATCGGGGGACTGTCGACGCGACGAACAAAAGGAAAGCTCCCGCAAATTCTCGACGAGGTGTCTAGTAGTTCCGAAATTAAAGACTTTTCGGGCTCCTTCTAAAAGGCCTTTCGGAGGAATATAAAGGACAGCGGTCGTAAAAAAAGACAGTTTTTAAAAGTGGCTATAGGTTATGAAATTTAAATAGTTGTAAACGTTGTAATTAATTGAATATCTAAGTAATTTATAAAAGTAAAATTTATTGTGTAAAAGTATTGGAATAAAAACTTTTTTGTTACTGTATCAAGAGTTTAAAATCACTTAACCAAGAAGGAAGTAAATTTCGTAACAGTAAGAATTGGTGTTCTTCTTAAATTTCTAGAGGTTGTATGCCTCGGGGAAGTCCTCCCTAGGCAATGTGTTCCAAAGCCTCGCTGCTGTTTATTGGAAAGAGTCTTTGGAAAGAGATGTCCTGCAGGTCTCCAAAGTGACAACGAAGGGGTGTGAAGTCTGAACTCGACTAGTTAATCTCGAAGAAACAGCTAAAGGAGGAACGATTGTTGATATTTCAGAAGAGCAACGTCTATGAAAATATCTATAAAATAGCCGTACTCCAAATATGGTTACAGTATTCCGGGACAGGTCGGATCTGTGCCTTATAGATCATAAACAGCTGACTGGAAGTGAAATAGCTCTTGGCACGAAACAGAAAGTTTTTGGGATACACATTTGGCAATGGACCTCACGTGATTTTCCCAAGAAAGGTTATTGCTGATAAAAATACCTAAGCATCGAGATAGATGACTTCAATGGTATGGTTACTCCTGACAATATTATGTTGGGCACAGTGAGATCGGCTTTTGTCGGCCTTTGTTCAAAAGGACGAGATAAAAATTGCCGGTATTCTTTGCATTATGCGGACTTACTTTGTACACCATATTTTTTGTCATGCGTCTTTAGAAAACGTTTGTTCAATACGGAATTTTATCGCTTCTTGTTGGTTTGTTATTACCTACATACAAGTAGTCACGCCTTGTTAAGGTTCTTACACACGTCTTTTGCTTCTTCTACTTTCATCAGCGCTTTCATACATGCTAGACGGTTGCTGATACTCTTGACCTGGCATTTCTTCAAAACAATTTCCATCTAATCGAGCTACGTCTCGGTCGACTTTTGACTTGCCCACTCACACTCGCCCCTTACTTTCATACTTCTTTTGCAAAACTCGATCTTTTCGTGCGGACTTTTTTTGTACAATATATTTTTTGATCGTTCACTCAAAACAAGCCTGTTTGTCGCTTCAATCAGTTCGTTATCGGCCAAAATCAAAGGCAATAACGACGGCAAGGAAAAGCGTATAATTGGCCAATTTCAATTTACAACTTTTTCAAAAAACAATTTATCGTCAAACGTGTCGCCCGAAGAAAGGTTAATTTTAAAGGGTTAAATAAAACTACCAGAAATGAAATTAATTTTTTTATAAACTGTATGTACAAGATATTGAAATCTTCATTTGTGTACATATTGCCCCCACTTTTAATCAGCTAGAACTATTTTTACAACAATTAAAAGTGAGCGATTCAATGTGAAAATAACCAAAACACTCTTTTTTTTAAATTATTTGCTTTATTTAAATTGTTTACTCTTCTAGAAAATGGAATGTTTCATACCATATAAAATAAATAAAATATTTGCAGCTTGGTTATTTTCCCATTTTGAGTCTATTTTAAATATATACATGGATGGCTCAGGATGCTGACATATTTCAAAGCGCTAAATTTATCAACTATCTATAAAAAATAGAGTTTGTACTTAGTTTTTATACAATTCTTCGAGACTTTCAATAAATAAATAATTAAAAACGGGTCACTTTAACAAAAAATTCGCTTATATATACAAATTTTATTTATTAAAAAACGAACGGCTTTTTACACAATATGTCAACATATAATAAAATAATTGAGCTCTTCTTATGAAGAATAAGTCCGTCGGAGAAAAGAGAATAATTTAAATTTTCTGTAACATGAAAATAAAACATTCGAAAAACTTAAATATTTTTTTGTACTATAAAAATAATATAAAAAAAGAAATCGTACAAGAGAACGTCCATAGATAGAAACAGTCGATATAACACTATTAAAAAAATAAGTTTTTAGTACTAAGATCAAACTGGATTTGTAGGAAATTGTTCGAATGACCGTAAAGGACACAAAAATTGATTTTGAAACGGGATGATTTATAATTAGATTACCGAAGATTATTTTTAAACTCTGTAATTAATTACTAGATCAAATCCTAAACATCATCATTTATAAAAATAGCGAAATTTGTAATAGACGAAATTTCAGTAACATTAGTACATACAAATTCCAATGCACGTCATTAATGACGTAGATGTTTCAAAGCAGTGACACCACCTACTGAAATATTCAGTTTGGCCAACGTCCATCGGCGCACGCAAATTTTTATAGAGTACTTTTAACACTTTCATAACATTTTTTTGTTGCTGTTTATATTAGTACTTACATTACCCTCAACACGTGAACAACATATGCAGCCGGCTGCTTGTCGATCAAAATGCATTTATGTCGCATTAATTAGAGCGATGACATAGACAGCGGTTTGTGCCGACTCGGTGGCCGAGCCGGCACATATTGTTGTATTTTCAAATGATGCAAAACACACACTGTTGCGACAACGCCTGGCGGCTGAAAGCGCCGTCTCGACACGTCGTCTACTTGAAGAAACGCGCGCGGTTTTATTGCTGGAGCGGCGCTTGTTTACATCGTTTTTTATGAGCGCTGACACACACGTCGGTTTATCCCGCGTTTTCCCACAGTTGCAGCCAATTATAGGTATTCAGTATCGAAAATGACTTTTTTTTTCTTTTATGCAACCAAGTAGTTTTTTAAAGGAAGCCAATTGACATACGAGTAAAATTAAAAAAAAATTCTTCAACTTCTCGTACTTCAGAGTATAAAGATGTCCTCTCGTTAGGGCGGTCATTTACAATTGGATGCACCCAGAATCGTCGATTTTTCGTTTATATGGCGAATATAGCAAGCCCAAAAGTACTCTAAATTTTCATGCATCCTGTCAATTTGACAGACAATCGTTTTGCCGTATTTATGCACTTTTTCCGGCCGTACTGCCAAATTAACGAAAAGACGTTGTGTGTGCCATCGTCGAGCGGTAGCCGAGTCGGCACAAACCGCTGTGTGTCATCGCTCTTAGTATATTCAGTATGCTGTGGATTAGTTAAGTCATGACCAATTTTTATTTTTAATTTATTATTCTTAAAAAACTTATCTTTCCAAATTAAAAGTAGTTTCGTATTTGAAATGGCATGGCAGCACTTTCAAACGAAATTATGTCCTTTAATTTCTAGATTCACATATAATTATCGCAATTTAGCAAACTATAGCGCTGTCAAAATATGTGACGGGCATCGGATTTTGTTTTGATACAATGTTCAAGCAAATATTTTATTTCAATGTTGGTAAACAATAAACATTGTATGTTTTAATGGATCTACCAAATTCAAAGAAAATATTTACCATAAAAGTAATAATTTTATTGCCAGAAATAGTGTATTAATATAAAAAATATATATATTTTCACGATTTTAAACGTCTATACATAGATTTTTCGAACAATTTTCTGTGTTGAAAAACATACTAGCACCTATTATGTTGTTTAAGTAGTAATATGGTAATATTTAACATTCGTTTTCCACAAAACGGCGGTTTATATAAGAAATGAGCCACAAAACAGCGGTAAGCTGTACCAGTATTGGTATTATTGCACTCTTAACTGCATTTCTAACGTACGCGTACATCGGCCGAAACTGCGGATAAATTTAAATGAGACAAAATGAACACACTTTTTACCAAATTTTGTATTTTTACCTCTAAGGACAAAATAGAATTTTTTTTTTTATATTTTCGTGTTACAAATCTTTTTTTTATGAAGTTCCAACATTTTTCTTGGATATTTTATTTTGGTAATTTAAATTTGTCATAATTTTTTGGCAAATATATTTAATTGGAATAATTTTAAATAATTACATACCTGCGTTTTAAAGTAATGAAACTAGTTTTACTCCAAAATACTTGCCACTAATCGCAAAAAATATCTTCATACGATTTAATTTAGAAAAATGAACTTTTTTATCATAAAACCCAATAACTGACAATCTTAGCCTAAAATTCACGTGTTTTTTAATTGTTAATATACTATTTCTAGTTTTTTTCCGTCTGAAATTTCAAATAAAAGGAAAACGATTGCCAGCTTATCACAGAATAAACTGTCGATTTTTTTTCGACACAAGCTACCGAATGTCAAGTAAAGCTATTTTTTCGCAATCAGAAAAATTGCGAGCAAAAAAAAATCGTAACGTACGTCAGTCGGGATTATTCATAAATGGAATTGTTTGCCAAAATTTGTGATGGTACAGTAAAGGAAACGATTTTT
This sequence comes from Agelastica alni, assembly GCA_950111635.1. Classification (NCBI taxonomy): domain Eukaryota; kingdom Metazoa; phylum Arthropoda; class Insecta; order Coleoptera; family Chrysomelidae; genus Agelastica; species Agelastica alni. The sequence goes on along the minus strand of OX467712.1, from coordinate 9,053,085 downwards.
TTAAATTTTTTACATTTATTCATTTAAATATTTGTTCGGCCGATGCTCGGACGCATAATTATGATCAGAAATCTTGGCTTAGCATTAGTAATTAAAAAAAAAATCTGAACAAATACAGTGAGTTTGGGACTTAAATAATTATAGGTACATACACATAAAAATAGTATCACTGCGAGGGCTTTTCACAAAAAATAAATTAATAAAATACTTTTGACCTTTAAAAAACAATGGTGCTTAAATAGACTTTTTTTCCTAAAAAAAATGAGTAAGTGATCAACGCTGTTCGTTTCCAAGGCGTCGTCTTTAGTCTATTTGAACCTTAAAAGCAAATTCCTATGCACATGTAAACACATAAATTTAAAGTTCGAATAGACTATGAGTGAAAACACCCAATTTTAATATACTAATACGATTGTGTTGAATTGTCAGGTGGTTGGTACGCAAAATATTAAAAAAAATTCATTGTCAATATTATTTAAATATTAACTGGAAGACCACGATGATTAGCAAATTACTTAATAAAAATATTTCGAATATTCGCTGTAGACAATTCACACAATCAAATTAATAACGCAACAGCAGTTTATGAAACTAGTCGCAAAATAACAAATTCTTTACAATTTATTGGTGAATGGTTTTTCTGCTGGTGTTTATGTCTTTCAAACACCAGCAGAACTTTAATAAATATGAGGAAACACTTAAAATCAATAGAACATGGGTGCCTGTACTTAAATATACAACGCTGCTTTCTTACAAACATAAGAAGAATGAATTTCGGGAATGTGACCAATTCCTGAATAGCCCTCAAATGTGCCCCCGCCCACGAAAACGTATATAACCTGCGATCGTGACATACAAATGTCACAAACAGTCAGCCATAAAAAGCAGGCATTACATCTCCAGAAGATGCCATCCACTCGAGATGGCAAAACGTCAAGAATTAACTCAGACCTACGACGGCCTATAAACCCGAAAAACCATTCACCAATAAACGATGGCCGCGAAAGCCTTTTACAATAATAAGTCTATACAATTTAGTTTGCATGTAAAAAAATTGTAGCGAAAACGACCCTCCGCTATTCGGGATAGGTACAAACGATTTGTAACCATTCTTGTGAATAGCGTTTATTCATCAAGTTAAAATGATTCTGATGGGTCTATACCATCGACGTCAAGAATACTGCAAAAATTAAATGTTTTTGTGGGAATCTGCTCAAAAAAAAAACTATCGATGTGAGAGGCAACTATTCAACATTAAGAACAACCAAATTAGTTGACCAAAATTTGAATTTGACCGCCTTTCTAAAATTCTAAAAAATAATTTGCACTAAGAGAAATTAGTATCAAATAATTGTGCTTGCATAAAATTTGTTTAAAATTGAAAAACAGGATATTAAAAAAACCACCCCATATTGTTATTACAAAAAAAAAAAAAATTGTGCGAATGCGCGATTTATCTAACGAATTAAATACAGCAAGATTTTACAAAGTCGGTACTTTCGGTAAAAATAAATGGACAACAGCCTTGATCACTTACGCGGAGATCCTAAGTGACGAGACAAAAAAAAGGATAAAACTTAAAAATCGAAAGCCCCGCCACAACACCATATAAAATATACACCTTCATAAGGAACCGTGTTAATTATCTTGTAACAAACAACAAATATAAAAAAAATAACACAAGATTGCAGGTTTGGACAGTCTCCTACGATTTTAAGCTGAACATCTTGCGCGTACCTTTTTCTTCTCCAATTCGAGATAAATTGCAACCGAATGGAGCCATTTTATTTTAAAAATTTGGTTCTTACAAGAAGAATATGCTTTAATCTCAAAACTGCGTAATTTATTATTTTCATCCGAAACAATAACCCGGGAAATTTGAAACTTTAAATTACTTACGAAATATTATGGCCAGGACCTATCATGCACCCTTCCGATTATACAGTCGGACGAGTGCATGAGAGGGAAATGGTACTGGACTCTAAACGCCACAGTTCACATCTTTCAGACACGTGTCCGATCCCACTCCCACCCAACTCCGTCCTTGCATCCGATTGTGCGCAGTCTATCCTTTTTCCGACTGCGGGACGCGTGTCGCTTGGTATTTTTTTCTGTGTTTCGACAGGTTGATGTAATCTTTTTTTTTCAAGCAACATGTACCCAAAATATGCGTTTTCCTTTGTCCTCCATGAATGATCTATTTTTTATCTTCTTCTAAACGAATGGCTAAATCGCAGTTGCTAAAATTTTGCGTACAGGACCTTCCGCGAGAATGTTTGAATAGAGAGACTGGCGAGTGACGAGTGTATGGAGCTGGAGTCAAAAATCGGAAAGGAGCCGGAAGCGTGTATGACATGTGTGTTCACCCCTTTTAAATTACAATACATTTTCTGATAAAAAAGTATAAGATAATCGTACAAAACATTTAGGATACATTATCTCGGTTGTTGATGTGCGCTTCTGTTAAAAAGGGAGCGGGAACGCTGTAAGTGTGCCTTTCATCAGTAATATATCTTTACGATCGCAACGAAATTTCGTAATAATCACACCATTAAAACGAGCTGGAGTTTGGTGGCGTGACATTTTTAGAAGAATATTCAACAACTAACATCAAATCGTAAAGATCAACAGTTTTTAAAATACAACGAATTCTTTAAAAGTATGACTAGTACCGATCGGAATGATTCTAGAAACAAACAACGCCAACAAAACAGCCAATACCTTCTTTTAATAAATATTTACCGATGATTGTCTCGTTCATTTAGTGCAATCTTTTAATTTTTTTTAAACGTCGCTTGAAAAAGGTACCCGCCAGAATTGCACGAATTTTATAATTATATTTTCTAAATATTAGCTAGTGCTTCAACTAATGTTTAGAAAAAATACTCTGGTACCGACATTTTTTGAAAATGTGCGATATTTTCTTTATAAAATCAGACGATATTTATCATTTATTTCGTAAATAATCCCGAAAGTTAAAAATCGCAGGAGATGGTCGCATATCGAAAATATTTTGATTTTCAGACGCTCGAAGCGTCCATAGCATTTAAACGTTCGACACGGTACCTGTTGTAGGGCACGTAAGGAGTCCGATTTAGATCGTTGTCAGTTAATACACGCGTCCTATTGGGCACTACGCCTTCGCACCTACCCATTAACCAGTCTGTGCACTGCTTCACTTGAACATCACTAACGTGCTCACCGGTCCACTGTTTCAGCCACGTTCGGAAACGACCCGCTTTTTTCTTCGTCACTTGCGGATGAGACTGTAACAAATGATTTATTGTCTTAATGTCTTAATTTATAATTTTACCAACCTATCAACATTTTGGAACAATTAGTGAAAAAGTGAGTTTAAATTTGATTTGTTTGTACAATGTTTTCTTTGTTGAATAACTCCATACTATAACTAGTTTTAAACATCGTGGAGGAATCACAAAAAAATATTCTGTAAAATTGACTTCGGGAAGGTTACTTTATATAAATTAAGAAATACTATGATTTGAAAGCAAACGAAAATTTTATTTAACTAAAAAAAAATCTAGAGCGGATCTAAGCGGATCGGCAACGGCACGGCACATGCTCGTCATGAGTAAGGTTTTCAGATGTTATTCACACTGTAACAGACTTGCCGCAAGTTAGCAGTTTTTAGTTTTAGGAAAAGTGATATTCGCGACTTCGACGATAATAAAAATTGCTCTTATATTAGACGAAAAATACGGACAAATTTTGCAGAAAGAGATGCATAAAATGCTAAAAAAACGCCATATAGGGAAACCATAGAGAGCTTTATTTTTTGGGACATATTCAATAAGAATTTAATTTTGTTCCGACGAAAAAATGGGCCTCTGTTGGCGCTTCATCTTGTCTTGTTACTATTGAATTGAACATGATTGCCGGTTGAATGCAGGAACGTGCACGCCACGTGCTCGGCAAATATTGTTTCTGAAGAACGTCGCTTGCCGATAAATTGCGCGTGTAGTGTGAATTAAACTCCGGAAAATCCATAAGAGCAAATGATAAAGACATATTGCCGAGCTGGTGCCTTGCCTGTGCCGAGCACTTGCCTTGCACGAAAGTAAGAATCGGCCTTAAGTGTGGCTTGCAGGTGTTGTGAAGGCTTTCAACAAAGTCTTTGGATTTTCGAAATAAAAAAAAATGTTACTGTTTTATTACCGGTTGATAAAGAAAGAGGGGCTCTAACCTGGTACAAGGACGACTCGGTGAGAGACGGCGGGTATGGCCCGGGAGTCGTCTATGGACCCTTTTACGAAGATCTCTAGATCGCTAGGAAGAGGATGTTCAGTCTTAATAAAGGCAATTAAAGAGTGCGCCCGATTATTCTAGGTAGGAATTATAAGGCCGCAATCAAGGCTGTGGTAACATCACAAAAAAATCCAAGCTGGTCGAGGAATGCCACGGTTGCCTGGAGCAACGGGCAAGAGGCAACAAAATCTGCCTCATTTGGACACCAGTACATTCAGGTATTCCGGGTAATTAAAAAGCCAATACATTGGCAAAAAAAGGTTCAAAGAGACTACCAATAGGTCCAGAGCTGTTTTGCGGATATACAAAACAATACATTAAAGAAGAATCTAAAATATGGGAGCAAGGACTGAAATCAGCACACTGGTATAACTTAGAACAGGCCAAATGCTTACCAAACCGGCAATACTGTGGGGGCAACAATATTTTACTTCTAAACAGGAAAGACCTAAAACTGCTAGTTGAAATCACTACAGGTCACCACCCAGTCAATGAACATCTAAAAAGTTAGGTTAGGTGGAGAAGTTTCTGCAGCGAGGATAAAGACTTCTAATAGAAGGTAAAGCACTATCACAAAAAAGAATAAGATCGTTCGGTAATGCAACTAATACCTCTTAGAAATTGTAATGCAAGATCACTGATCTTGTACTCAAATTGGGCTCAAATTGGACCCAGAAAACACAAAATAAATAAACCAAGGGATGGCACCAAAGACTTAAAAGGTCGAGGTGTCCAAGAGCTTCTGTCAGGTCTGATCCAATCGTTAAATAATAATAAATACTCTGTTAAAAATGACAAAAGGAAATTTCCTAAACAACTTTTATTACACTTCTGGATTGGATTTAGTGACTCCTACACATATTTCCAATAATTTAATTTTTGTTCATAAAATATAAAATATTTCAATAATTGCATGCAATTCCAAAATGAAAATGTTCACGCAGTATTTCTATAATTCAATACAAATTCTATTTACATAGTCATAAAATTATCTTTAGTCTTTAATCTATCAAAAAAAAAAACAATTTAAGAAAAAAAAACTAAAGATTTATATAATGTATGAATGTTCCAAGATATTTTTAAGTTTTAGTCGATTTCCTGTTAGACTGGTTTATATACTGACCTTTCTCGCTCTGTGGAAGGCACGAATATGGTACAAATAACTATCTTTTGAGACAGTGAACATAATTTTCGACTCTAGAGCACTAAACTTGCACTCGGTGTCATCATTAACCTCGTACCCAGGATGTTCAGTTTGATCCCTTTCAGGTCCAGTTCTTTCATTTAACTTTCTTTCGATGGCATCTAAAATGTTGAAATCATCTCCGTCCGTTTTCTGATCGTCTGGTTTATCTATCCTATTCGACTGATGGTTTCTAAACTGTCGTTTGCCTTTTCCAATATTGTTGACCACCCTTCTTTGGTACAGCCTCAAATTTCTGTCTAAGTATACCGGCGATCTAGGTTTGGAATCCATCGTGATGTCAACATATCTTTCTTTATAAGTGCTCCATTTCTTACCCTCTTCCACTTTCTTATTGTCCTCTGGTTCCGTGTCGAGTAATTCAATTGTCATTCGACAATCTTGTTTATATACAAATATCTTGAAACAGTTTTCTTCTTGGACGGCTTTTTCGGCTGCCCGCTGGTATGCCATTTCTTGGTGCACCTACCGAAAGATTTGACGGTGAAATAACGATAATAAATGCAAAAAAATAATATATGACTAATAACTTTACACACGGGTGCGTAATTTACTAAAAGTATGAATCCAACAGCAGTCTGCAATACCGCGTATCTAAATTTTCGCATATTTACAGGAGGAAGAAAAAACTGATCTTGGCTATTATTTAACATTGTTTTAACTAAACGTATTCGTGATTTCTATGACCATTATTCTATACGAATTCGACTTAAATTTACCAATATCTTTATTAGATTTTGAGAAATATTCACAAATAAATAACAATAAATTAGAAACACGCGCCACTTGTGTCAAGACTTTTTCTAGCATTCGGTAAATACGCGGCTTTGCTGCCAAACACTCGCCAACCGTAACGCTAAATAGACGTTCCTTATCGGCTTATTTCAATCGCGTGAGGAGCCAATAAACACTTTGAACCCACTGGCGCCAAATCTCAAATTACCGACTTCTGTAGATACGCGGTACTGCAGAGTGCTGTTACGCGGTTTTGCAGTCTCACCGACGTTTTATTACATTTTTGGTTTGGATTAACTGAATTGTTTAACCTTCCGTAAGCCTGGTAAATAAAAATTACGCCATACACCTGGTGGGGTCCAGAAGGCCCGGAAATAAGATATTACAATTAATTACTTATTTTAAAAATCTTAGAAATGGCAACTGACTAATAAACTCATAATTTAAATAAAAAAAATAACTCACGCAAAAGATTTAATAACGTGACCATAAAACTCAAACTTAAAACATCTTTTCTTTGAAAATTATTATCTAATTATAACCTTATACAGTGTGTACATAAAGTAACGTAACCTACTGTTGAGTTTACAAAAAAAAGTTTACCTATTACATAAGTTATAAGATTTTGAAAATGCTTTAGGCTTCCGAGACCCCGGGATTACGTAAGGTATTTTAGCCACACAATAACTCCAGTAATTTAATTTTTGTTTATTAAATTAAATAAATTCTTTAATAGATTTGGTTCAAAAATTATATTGTTATGATTTTTTGGGTCCGTCTCTTTCGATCTTGCCTTGAGGCGACAGCGCATCGACCACAATTGAGATAATACATAATGAGCCGCAAATAATAATAGACACTGGATGATTCTCGAAAATAAGGTCCAATAATGTTGAATAGTGACGATTTTTGAGAACATTGATTTGCAGGTATTTAAACAGGATCATAGATCAAGTATTTAAGTTTAAGTTAGTTTGAAGTCAAGTATTTGAAGTAATTATAAAGTGTTATACACTCGTGAATTTTTAAGTGATTTGTAAAATAAAATTTATTGTGTAGAAATATTAAAATCAAAATTGTTTAGTTATTGTACGGAGGGTTTAGAATTACCGAACCGAAAGAGTAAATATCCTAACAATATGAAGAAAACTTGAGATTTTAAATCTGCTAGAAATTATCCTTTCGCCTAAATAACAATAATTTCATTCAGGAATCTTTTTGTTTTAAAACAGATTCAACTTAATAAATTTATAAACATTATACATGAGGGGAGTGCATGTTAGTTCTTTGAACTTGTATTGCGGTGGGTGCTAATGGTTAATTTATTTGTTTTCAAAACAAACGAACTGTTGTGAGATAATTAGCAGAGAAAAATTTCTGGTGCTGTAAGAAAACTGTTCCTTAATCTGACTTGGAGATAAACGTTGCGATAACTCTCGACGCTCTTTTCAGTATTTTTTTTATTTTCCCAAAAATCCAATTTACCTATTTGGAATCATGGAAATATACAGACTATGGGTATTCACTAGACCGTGTAGGATTTTTTAATTTTTCTTTGTCAAACAGAATTAAGTCGTAAATCGCCAATTAACGCGTCTTTTTTTGTGTTTTACATAAAAGCTAATAAACAGAGACAATGCTATCAAAAAAACAATGTCGCTTTCGTTTTTAGACAAAAATTTTTACCGTTCTTTAATGACCCATCAATCTAAGCAAATATTAAAAGCAATTAGGAAAAATATTGGACAAATAACGAAACTTACCCTTTTATACGCCGATTTGCAGTATCCCCCAGCTGCTCCTTTTTTCTGTTCCTTCAAAAATAGTTCCTGGCACGCGATCGCAGTCCTTTCGGTAACACAATGCTGTAACTGTCGTACTGCGTTCGATACAACTTTATCTAACGTGAACGCAGCGTAAGCGTGTATCCCGAACATTTCCCTCAAAGTATCTTCAAAGACGTTCGCTTCCATATTGCCATCGAGGAGATTCTTAACCATATCGAGGAACGCCGGATAGTAATCTTCGATCTCTATTTGTGGTTTCGGTTTTAACCGCAATGCTATGGCAGTACTTTCTTTACGACTCGTACGGGATTTAGATTCCTCTGTAGCCAACGCTAATGCTCTTTCGTAAACTTTTAACAGTCGTTCGCAGAGAATCGCGTGCAACCGCAAGAAAATATACCAGTTGTTGTTTGCCATGAAAAGAGTGTATGTTTCACCCTGCAACATAAATTAATTCGTTAAAACTTTTAACATTTTTTGGATATTTGCTCGACATTTCATTAGTTATTTTATGCTTCTTTTATTCGGTCAAAAAGTTTAACACATAAACAAATAAAACCCCATATAGTACTTCTAAACAAGACCAGGTAGGGGCGAGACCTTTCGGACAGCACGAATAACCAACAAGGAAATCCAGCAGCGAGAAGATAGAAGTCGTAAACTATTTACTAGAATAAAAAGAAGAAAGGCTGCTTATCTGGGACTTGTGATGCGTAATACATACAGTCACGCTTTTTTTCCGTAGGGGTGAGTACGGTTCTTACACACGCCTTTCGCTTCTTCTACTTTCATCCGCGCTTTCATACATGCTCGTCGGTTGTTGGTACTCTTGACTTGGCCTTTCTTCAAAACTATTTTCTGCCTTTGTTTAATATCAAATTAAGCTATGCAGTGCCCCTATTCATTTGTTTTCCTGCCAACACCCTTCGCTTAATGTCACTGTCATACTTTCCGTCTCGTAAACTTTGAACCCAAGCATACAAACTCATTCTCTTAATCCACTCTTTCTCCTTCAATCAGCACCTCGCAGTATGACATGCTTTCTTTTTAAAAAACCATTACTATCGTCTTGATTACATTCACTTTCATCCCTTTGATTTTTAACCATCGCCTGTAACTTTTCTTCAGATGATGCTAATATGACCTAATCATCGGCATAAAGGAGGCATTTGCCGATCAACTCATTCATTCTAAATCAATTTTCGTATTCAACTGTCTATGAATAAGTCAAACGGCCACGACGAAGCCACACAATCTCTGTCTAACACCTTTTTGGATGTTAAACCAGTCTGTGTAACCTCCATTTGTCCCAACACAAGCAGTGGAATCCTCGTTAAGTGATTTCAGCGCTCGTATCAAACTACCGCTCACCCTATACATAGACAATGTTGACCACAATTCATTATTTACCACTCTCTCATAGGCCTTTTTAAAGTCTACGAAAAATTTGCAGCTTATAGTCCAAGCCAAAATTAAAGGTAAACAGTGATAAATACAAAGAAAAAAGATGTCCTCGATAAGAAATATAAAGCAATGAACGGGACTAAAGACCATCGAAAGTCTGGTTCACACAGCCTTTCGGTAACGGTACTTATACAGTAACAGGGAATTTTGGATTTGGAAGTTGGAAGTATGCAGTCATGTCCTACATGAAAATTTTAATGCAGTTTGATTTGGTTTTATTTCGTAAAACAGTTGGCAACGTCTAATTGAAATACTTAAATTTTTGTCGCCTTATCAAAATGAGCTCAGTATCATTTAAAAATTTACAGTGGTAGGGGGTTGAAGGGGCAGTTGAATAATTTATTGAGAAAGTGTATTTTCATTTTTTATTTGCATTCATAATTACGTAGAAAATGAATTTATCCGTACTTTAGAACCTCACTGTAAAAAAATGATCCGTCGCGGGACGTCTCGCAGATGTGAACAAACTATTAAAATATGTATGGTTTACTAAAAAAATTAAATACTGCACTGCTGAGTATCACTTAATATTAATATGTTACATTTTCTTTAATATTTTAAATGTATTATAAATTTTAAACGAAATCAATAACCTACAAAAATTTAAAAAAAAAACACGCATTGTTTTCGAGAACTGTCATTTGTCATCGGAATTTTTTTCATTTTTATCGTTAAGATCTCATTTTGTAGTTACTACAGCCAAGGTATTTTGGGTCGAAAGGTAGACTCGACGGACGCCACACCAGCAGGCAATTTAACCCTAACCCGCCTCATTAGATATTTCACATCAAAATTCTTAACAAAAATGTTATATACACATATGAATAATTTTTTACTATCAAAAAAGCTTTTGCTTACTGGATCACTTGTTTGCGCGTGCAAGGGTACTTTTTGTTCATCATCCTTCAAATCTGTCTCCATTTTAACTAATGCAGGACTAATGTCCCCTCGAACAGGAGATTTGATGGGACTTTCTTTCTTCGTTTCTTTTTCCGACTTTGGCGAACTACTCAGACTATCATTACAATCATCTTTGTCTTCTGAAATAAAACAAAAATCATTGTATCAAGTAACACTTGTAAAAATATCGGATAGCAACACAAAATTGTCAAATGAAATTAAATTAACATGCTAAAAAAATTCAACTTTTATCACTTAAAACTACCCCGATATTATTTTTAGTTAAAAATGAATTTTCCTTTTCCCGATTGAAAAAGTAGTACACACTTAATATAATAAAAACCGGAAAATAAAAAAAATACTTTGAAAACATTATTTTTCCAGCAACAAACATAAAGGAAAAATTAAATAAGGTAAAACTAGGGAATCCAGCAGCCAAAGGAATGTTCATAAAAAAATTTAACAGATCATTAAAAAACACGATAAAATCACTATACGATAGGAATTTTAGCGCGGAAACATATGGAAAATACCTTTTATTATGTTGGCCACTTCAAAAGTATTTTGTATAATAACAAGTAAATGAATTTGTGTACTTAGGTTCAAAGTTTACGAGAGATGGAAAGTATGACAGTGACATTAAGAGAAGGGTGTTGTGGCAGGAAAACAAATGAATGGGGCACTGGATTGCTTTTGAACGACCAGAAAGCACGTCTGGCTGTGCATAGAGGTGTGTTGGTAACTACACTTATGTATGCAGAAGAAGCATGAAAATAGAATTATTGCTGCAGAGATAAGTAGTCTGAGAAGTATAGTCGGAGTGACTCGGTTGGATAAAGTAAAGAATAATGAGATAAGAGAATGCTGTGGTGTAAAAGAAGATGTGGTTACAAAGATAGATAAAGGAATGCTTAGATGGTTTGGACACGTAGAAAAGATGGATGAAGGAAGATTGATGAAACAAATTTATAAGGCGAGTGTGAATGGATAAATTGGTAGAGTTCGACCTCGGCGAACATCGATCTCGATCAGATCAACATTGTTTTGAAGAAAGGTCAGGTCAAGAGTACCAACAACCGCCTAGCATGTATGAGAGCACTGATGAAAGTAGAGGAAGCAAAAGATGTGTGTAAGAACTGTAGAAAGTGGAAGGAAGTGGTCTCTGCCTACTCCTACGGGAAAAATGCGTGACTATATGTTTTTTCCTCGATCAAACACTTAAAATTCCTCGTACTTTTTTGCAGCACAATTTACACCTTGTAATTCACACATTTCACACATTTTTTTTTGCATTTAACGAAATAAACGTTAATTATTCTGAAGAAAATTATCATTATTTAATAGACAGAATAAACTATCAACTTGTTTGACACATGACAGCCTTCCAAACTTGTCCTAACCTAACACCAACACGACCTGGTTAACAAATAACCTAACCTAACCTTTGTACGCGCACTGGTTCTCTACTTACTTGCTCATTAACCTAAAAAACAGTCCTATGTAAATTTATAGAGTAATCTATAAGTTATAACTAGTTTTTTATTAACTGAGCCATAAAAATATTTTATCTAATATACCATTATTTCTGGTTAGAATTGGCAACGTCGCAATTTCGACTTCGAGTTTGGAAGGCTGTCATTTGTCAAACAAGGTGATTATGCCTTATTAAATAATGATTAATTTCTTCCGAATTATTGACGTTTGTTCTGTTAAATAATTGCAAAAAATATGTGAAATAAGTGAATTACAATGTGTAAATTGTGCTGCAAAAAAGTTCGAGGAATACAAAAAACTCTTGAAGTGGCCACCATAATAAATACTTACCAAATACTTTAGTTTTACTACACATTTTTTTTAAAAAAAAAGTATTTTCCAAACGATTTCGCACTAAAATATCTATTAGTATGGTGATTTTATCGTGTTTTTTAATGATCTGTTAAAATTTTATGAATATTCCTTTGGCTACTGGATTACCTAGTTTTTTCCTAAATAAATACAAATATTGGCTTACCGTCTTCTTCCCTCTCGTCATCGCTCAGCTGTTGCCTTGGATGAAAGAACAAATCTGGCACAAACTGCCTTAACAAATGTTTAATTCTTCTCTTTTCTCCTTTTTGAATGCCCGTCTGTCTCTTAACGTGATGAATAAGAAGATTAGCGGCGTCGTCTAATATTGTACGATCCTTATAATGCAACATCAAGTGGGGACCAACTATCGGATCCGCTCCCTCTTCGTTTTGTTCATGTCTCTAAAAAAATAATCCACGTTAAAGCAGACTTTTCTTATGCATTTCTTGTCGCGTACGAGGTCCGACAATAAACAACTAAAACTCTTTCGACGATTAAAATGTCACTTATATGAATATATTATAAAATCGAGTATTTGGGATAGTTATTTATTCCATATTTTTAATCTGTCAGTTAATTTATGTGTTAAAGTGAGTCATTGTATTTGTATCAATAAATGTTATTTTAAAAATAGGATATAACCTTTATTTCCTATAAATATGTCATATTATACTTTGAAATGTCGGCATTCGCACAGCGAAAAAGCGAGCAGCGTGTCAATTTAAAATTCCTGGTAGAACTTATTAAAAAACCGTTTGAATGACCAAATGTTGACACAGATAAACAGAGAGAGTTGTAGGTTCAGTTCAACAACTTTTGTGTAACACAAGATGTTTTGGGAGAGCTGAGAATCATCTGTAGAAGATGATATACGTGAGGGACGTTCCCAATCTATAAAGTGTAAAGAAAATCGGAGAAATCGTCAGAAAAGACCGACGTAACAGAATGATAGCAGATTTTGGTTAACATTTATGGGGATATAGACACGACGATTTGAACATGAAAAAGGTTTGTGCAAAGATGATTCCATAAAACCTTTCTCATGATCAAAAACTTTACTCGAGGCATTCCTGAAAAGTTTAAAAACTTATCCAGATTAACTGAGAAATGTAATCAATCACTTATGATTAAATTCCTGCATTTGAAGTCACATTCATAACCTACAATAAAATCACGTTTTAGCAAATCTAAAATAAAGGAGATACTCATCTTTTTTTTAGCGTAAAGGGCATTCACTTCGAAGGGTGTCTGAGAAGCAGAAATGTCAATCAAACTTACTACTTGGAAGTCGACCTGATTTTTGACAGGAGAAAACTTGAATTCATCAGGACAATGCACCCGCCCAAAATGCCTTCTACGATCAGCAGTTCTTGACAGAAAAATAAATATCTATCCTCGACCAGCTCCCATTTTTAACTAATTTAGCTTCCCAGTTTTGAGAAGACAGCGAGAACGTGTAAGGCGACGTAAACCCTGACCACCCCCGCGTATATTTATCTGATTTAGCTCTGTGATTTCTTCTTCTTCCCAAAAATAAAGAAATCTTTTAGCGATCGAGAATGCCCTTCGTATAAAAATACGTTAAAATTATCTTTAAAATAAAATAATGTTTCTTTTGTGATTACGTCAATTGAAATACCTTAATTACAAGAAACATTCAGTTCAACTTTTTTTGAAAGAAACAATTACATAACATTTTTTTTTGTTATTTAAAATGCAAATTATTTAACAAGAATTACTCACTTCATCAAAAATCGTTTCGATCTCATTAAACAGACTTTTTGAACGTAATGCCTTGACATCGGTCTGTTTAAAATTAATGCCTTGATGATCGAGACTCTTCAAATAATATTTTTCGTTTTGCTCCCGCCAAATCTTATTGAAACCTTTTTGCGCTTCCCGCCATTCTTCTTCTTTAGTTTTCAACCTCCGCAAGACTACAGGCACTGCCACCGCTGGATTTCTCTTCAATCCATCTATTATATCTTGTGCCTTATCACCGTATATCCTATAAAAAATTTATTTTAATTTAAAACGTGTTCTTTATCAATAAAAATGCGAACTTAATTATCGATTCGTACCCTTTTTAATTTATTATGTATACGAATCCTCGTTAAGTTTTGCAACTAATAACAAGCAGTTATCTTTTTGAAATTCTTAACACTTCTCAAAATATTTATGGATTAAAAGAAATTATTAACATACACTCGACAACCATTTAAAAAAAAAATAGGAATATTTCAAGGCACCGGTTTGAAGCACTTGTAAAAAATTAACGTTTTTGGTAATTTAAAATCTGAATTTCAATAAAAAGAGTCCATTGAAATGTTACATTTTTTTACCTTACCTTGCGTTTTTTAGAGGACGCAATTTTATTTTTTTGATGTGTAGGGGGGGTCAGTGTAAAGCTAAAATCAAGTTTGTGGGGTCGCCACCCTTGTCCCACGGCCGCCATCTTGAAAATAGTGGTTGAAATGGTTATTTCGATTTATCTCTTAAACTATTTATCTGATAAAAAAAGTTTGTCAACATTATTTGTTGCAAATTTAATTCTCTACAATTTTGGTCCAGTATCTTTTTGTCGTAGAATTATAAATAAAAAAGTTATAAGCGAAAATGTTCGGAAATTCGAGAAAAAAAATTTTATTTTTCGATATAACTTTTTTTTTTATCATTTTACGAAAAAATAATATCAGACCATTTTTGTAGATCGTTTTTTAAGGAATAACTTTTATAAGCAACATTTTTTAATTAAGTCAATAGCTACGGTTTTACAGCGCTCCGAAGTGAGTATTATTTTTCAGTACTCTTAACTATACATATATTATGCGTGTGTACTAATAATGTGTCATCAGTTATTTTCCTTTTTTTTTTATTTTGTTATTATAATTTTTTTAATTATTAATTTCGTAATATTATTAATAATTAATTATTGATTCTTTTCCACTCCATTACAGAATTTTACAATTATTGATTTTTAAAATAATTTTAAATTTGATGGCCGTTACTGAGAATACTGTCCAGGTAGAAAATACTCACGTGACCATGAGGGAACAAAAGAACATCTGCCTGCTATTATTATTATTATTTCTAACCTCTAACCCTGATGTCGCAGGAACAAAGTCTTGGGAGCGTTTGCGCCGTACGAAAAAACACCAGTCGACAGAAGTAAAATTTGACAAGAACACTATACCGACGTTATCACAAGAGAAATTTCTTGGTAATGAAAAGAACAAATCTAACTTTATTAAACTTCTTAAAACTGTTTTCTCAGAAATAGGTTTTACCGTTGACCAAGCAGAATCAGATGCAGACACTCTTATCGTTCGCTCTGCTCTTGCTGCATCTCCATTATTCGATACCGTTACTATTCAGGTTTTATATACGGAGATGTTATTGCGGATAACTTGCTGTTTCTTCATGCTTTTTCAGGATGTGACACAACTTCAGCTCCTTACAATATCGGTAAAATGAAATTTGTGAAAACCCTGGAAAAACATATAGAGTTCGCAAGTGGAACGGCTTTGTTTCTCAACAAGAGAGTTGATCCTGCTTTGCTCACTGTAATTGGTGAACGTTTTTTTATCTCTTTATACGGTGGTAATAAAGATGATAATTCTCTTGACAGTCTAAGATACAAACAATTCGCCAAGGCATTTAACTTATCTTCACTTCCTCCAACACAAGACACAGCTCGCTTTCATACTTTCCGAGTCTACCATCAGGTCCAGTCGTGGCTTGGTAATAATAATGATCCTGAAGAATGGGGCTGGAAAAAATGTGGAAAATTATTGATGCCAGTGCAGACCTCTAAACCTCCAGCACCCTCTGAGCTTCTAAAATTGATTTTTTGCAAATGCAAAGGAAACTGTGGAGCGATGTGTGGATGTCGAAAAGCAGGGTTGAAATGTTCTGCAGTGTGCTTCCATTGTTCTGGAGAGACATGCAGCAACGTAATGGAGCTCACAGAATTAATAAATGAAAATGACTTTGATGATGAACCGCCGACATTAACACCCCTTCCTTCTCCAGTTCTCCCACTGATATTTAATTCCGAAAGCCTGGTCCATCGAAAAGACTAAGGACGGAATAGTTCAAATATAGAAAATCACCGTGGATTATGCCTATTGGGGAAACCACGTAAAAAAAAACGCGCCTCCAGACTCTACCTCGTGGGTGGTGGGGAAAAGAGTCAATAATTAATTATTAATAATATTACAAAATTAATAATTAAAAAAATTATAATAACAAAATAAAAAAAAAAAAGGAAAATAACTGATGACACATTATTAGTACACACGCATAATATATGTATAGTTAAGAGTACTGAAAAATAATACTCACTTCGGAGCGCTGTAAAACCGTAGCTATTGACTTAATTAAAAAATGTTGCTTATAAAAGTTATTCCTTAAAAAACGATCTACAAAAATGGTCTGATATTATTTTTTCGTAAAATGATAAAAAAAAAAGTTATATCGAAAAATAAAATTTTTTTTCTCGAATTTCCGAACATTTTCGCTTATAACTTTTTTATTTATAATTCTACGACAAAAAGATACTGGACCAAAATTGTAGAGAATTAAATTTGCAACAAATAATGTTGACAAACTTTTTTTATCAGATAAATAGTTTAAGAGATAAATCGAAATAACCATTTCAACCCCTATTTTCAAGATGGCGGCCGTGGGACAAGGGTGGCGACCCCACAAACTTGATTTTAGCTTTACACTGACCCCCCCTACACATCAAAAAAATAAAATTGCGTCCTCTAAAAAACGCAACCCGAAATGTAACTTTTCAATGGACTAGTAACGGTAAAAATGTTTTGATTACGACCAGCGCAGCGTTTAACCGATTTTAATTCGAAAACGTACCTCTTAATGGCTCTTTGATGTAACGTCGGTGAATTCCCACCTAAACAATCGTCCAATTTATACTTCGCGACATCGTCTGGATTCATACGACTTAATTTTTTATTGACACCTTCCAAAACCCTGATGGTGGATGCATTTACTTCGATCACAACGTCTAGTTCGAATCTTTCGTCTTCGCAACGATACATATATTCTTCGTACTGGGTTTTACGTGAACTGTAACAAAAACAAAAATGATGACGATCTTTATGAATCATTTCCTCTTCCGTCACCAAATACTCTTATAAATAAAAGTACTAATATGTTTTCGAATAAACGTCATCTTGAAACTAATTAAAAATTTTTCCCGATATAAATTACATTGCCCACGTAAAGTGACCGACCGTTTATTTATAATTGATTTTACCAAATCGTTATCGTCGCTTAATTAATTTGGTCGAAAGACTGTCTCCCTTCTTCTTCGATAAGAATGTGTAAATACCGGAAAAACAATTTATATTTTGTTTTTAGTCACGATTTGTGTGGTTTACCCTAGTAATAAATAATACATTATTTTTTCTTTGGCATCCACGTTTACGAATTTCTTTTAGAATTAGAGATGTCAAGGAATGGCAAAGAATCCAATTTGGGAGAAAGATGGCCATATTTTACAGCGTTCTCACTTTTTTCGATTATGAAATTCACTAAATTATCCAGACACGCTCTCCAGTGTTCCGAATGGTGGCAAACAGGCCTAGGAAAAGGAGGACAATGATAGCTTCCGTTTGAAATCAAAATTTGTTTTTCTAGCTTACTTTTTAAACAGCAGAAATACAGAAATCTTTGCGATTTTTCAAGACAGGAAAGAAAATTTTTTCCGGAAATGGTAGGTTTTATTTGGGTTCTCGGGAGAATAACGATGAATTAAGTTTTTGTGAGTTTGTCTATTAATGTTATACAGAAACAGTAAATTCGAATACTCCATTCCATTCCCAATAACTTACTGGTGCATATTTTTAAAATTAATTTAGATTCAGTGTCTTGTAATACAACAGACTTTGCCTCCAAGGAGGAGTATTATCCCCTTGCTATGATCTATCGTGGTGGACTCTTAAGCAAACAGAGTAATAGGTTATGCAGACGACATAGACATAATTATCTCTGGAAAGCATCTGATCACCTTGAAAGAGCTGATGCAAAATGCTCCCAAGCTGGTCATCAGATGGTGCAAAAACAAAGGACTGGGAGTAAACCCTCAAAAAACAGTAATTGTACCCTTCTCCAAGAAGAGACAATTGGATATGGGAAAACCAATATCCATGGAGGGTAAGGAAAAACAAATCTCCAAGGAGGTAAAATATCTGGGCATATGCATCGACCTGAAACTGAACTGGAATGACACCCAAGTCATATTAGGAATAAAGCCCCCAGGAACCTTCACGTATGCAGGCAACTGCTTGGAAAGACCTGGGGGATAAACCACAATATGACTTATTGATCATATGTCACGACCAGCTTGAACATATACCTCTTTTAATCTGGTGGCAGAAAACAGAACAGAGAACAGCTCAAAAATTACTCACCAAAATTCAAAAATAGCCTGCATGGGGATCAGGTGAGCAATGCGGACCACAATCTTTGTATTTTAGTTATTTATGAGTATCATTATTATATTAACTAAATTAAAAAGTTATTTTCCTTTTATGATCCCAGTTTTTTTTTCAATTACAAATACACTGCTTTTCCAAACATATTCTTCGGTGTTTCAAATGGTGTTAAAACTGTCGATGGTGCGAAAGAAAAGTTTTTCCAAGAAACGTTAAGTTTTGTTTGGATTCTTTTTGGGAGAGAATAACACTTAAGTAACTTTTTCCAAGTTGCACTTTTTTCAAGAACATCTCCAAAATATGTGATTTTTCCAGACACATTTTTCAGTGCTCTAAATGGTGACAAACAGGTCGAAGGCGGGAAAAAGGTTTTCTAAGAAACGATAGGTCTTATTATGGTTCTTTTCGGAGAGAGAATAATATCGAAGTAAATTTTTTTTACACTATCCATATCCGTTCTGCAGAGTTAGAAATGGTGGTTAAACTGACGAGGACGGGAAAGAAAAATTATTCAAGAAAGAGTAAGTTTTATTTGTGTTTTTGTGAGTTTGGCTACTAATGTTACACTATTGCCCTACAGAAATATTTCTCAAAATCTCCAATTTTTCCAAAATTCTCAAATTCTATGACTTTTTCAGAAGTTGGAACCTCGTTTAAGAATGGACCCCTTTTAGGGAGGATCTACAAGGGGTCCAATGGGACCTAAGTTATCTCTTAAAACAGAAGAACGTTGAACTTAGTCCTACTGTAAATGGAAGCAAACAGTTTAGCATATATGTTGAATTGTGGGCAATGCATTTTTAAACCTACATTTAATAAGGAAGACCCCTAAAAGTTATATATTTAAAATATTGTTCCGTTTGGTTACAGCTATTATTTTTCTATTTTGAAAATAAAAAATTACAAGTTTACGTACGCACAAAATAAGCAGTATAAATAGTTAATGCATAGATAAATATATTTTAAAAGATAAAGAAATATGTGAATACCTGACAAAAGTACTATCTTCAGACCAAGTGGGAAAAGATACCCATTGATCGTTGAGTACTTCCTTGCACAGCTGCGTCCTTCCCGAACATTTCAGTCCTTCTTGCGCTTTGGGAATGATACAGTAACTGGCTCCTAGCCTCTTTGCCGTTGCCAAATCAATTTCCAGAGCGTGATCTCCTTGGGGACGTTCGTTTCTGGCAACATTGAACGGTACGGGTTCCGTTTCGTTTTGACCCATAAATTCGCGGAACCACCGCAACAATTCGGGAAATTTGCCGAGAAACGGCGTGACTATTTGAATTAATTCAGATTTCGAGACGATCTCTTGATTAAAAAGAGTCAGACATCGCAAAAAATTATTGTACACTTCTTGGGAACGCACGGCTTTTCTGACCTATAAAGAAAAAAAAAAACAGTTCATATTGACGAAAATTAATGTTTCTCTTAAGATATTCGAGGTATTTTGTACTAATTAATTATAAAGTTTTTTAAAGATTCTATATTACAAATCGTTAACACTAACGATAAGTTTTATCTAAATTATGGCACAACATAAAAAAAAAAACTAGTTTTACAGATTTGTTGTTAGGGCTTGGTCCCACGTAAAAACGTTCATAACGCTTATAAGCTTCAATATCCTTTCTATCTACCTAAGAAACCTTTTGATTCTCATAATGAACTCCAGTGACCTTTACTGAAATAGTGCCATCTGTCGATTCATCGATTTACCTTTCTTAATAGGGTATACAGCAAATTATCATCTGATCATTTCATTGAATATTTCATTTAAAAATATAAAATGCTCGCTACTGTTACATTTCCATGCTGTTATGTAAAAATTCTCCAGAGACTTGGGTTTGTTTGGTTCAATTATGCACAAGCAACGCTGGTATTTATTAAAAGCGACTTTTTATGATAATACTAGCTTTTATAGAAAAACATTAACTATCTACGAAGCAATATGAATGATGTTTAAGTTAAATTGTTGGGAAAGTTACTTAATATATTTTAAGAAAGTAAAGAACATTTTATTTAACTGAAACAAACATGGACATGGGCACGATCTGTATCAAGAAAATCTATACGGAACTAAATAATAATTATTTAAAGGAACTCATCCCAATTATCTTAAAAAAATATTAAGTATTGCTTGCAGATGTTGTGAAGGATTTCATCGAGTCGCCCTTAAAACTACAAAAAGAAATTTTATGGACAACTTTTATAAAGCCTTTTGGTTTGTCATAAATGAGAATGGTTATGAACTTTTGGAAGGTGTACAGGACTAACTAAAAATTATTTAGAGGACTTATCCTGACTATAAAAATAAGTAGTGCGGCTTGCAGATGTTGGCCAAAGGTTAAAATAATATCCCCAATAATATATTTTTTGTTTCGTTAGATATATTTAAATATTATAATAATTTACATCTCTAAATCGCAATATTGAATGTTCTACAACAGCCTATTTTTTATTCGACACTTCACGTTTTGTTGTAATAACTTATTTTATTTATTGATTATAATCAAATAAAAATGATAAAACTAATAATATAAATAAAATAATGGAATAGTTTCACGTTTTTTAATATTTGTCTTGATTATTGCATGTCGATATTCACCATTGAAAACGTTAAATAACTCGATGTATAATAAACAAAAACTAAGTGTAGATGAACATAGTTGATTTTAAAAGCAAGTGTTTCGCCTCGTTCCATTGTGAACGTATTTCATTGATGTTTATTTTATTATAATCTATTGTCACTTACAATATTTACCTTGCAACAGTTCAAATATTTAATAATAATTCGATTATAAAGACACGTTAATCTTAATAATAATAACAAAAGACCACAGGGTCGAAAGCCTTTGGGTTTTTTTTTTCTGTTCTATTATATTTAGAATTGAAGAAATCAATGTTTATGATCAAAATTTAAGTTAATTTATTTTATTTAAAATTTTCTCGTTTTTACAAGGATAATTGGAAAAAAAAAATCGTTCATCGTTCACTCCAGCTATTCTGTATTTATTTACTTGAATGATAATCGAAAAAAAATAATTATCTTATCAAAACCGTTTTTAACAGATACCATCTCTTAACCTATTTCTTGTTTTTGATTCATTTAATTTGAACTGACCGAAATTTTACAGTTCCTTTTATGTTATCAGCATTCTTTTTGCGTTGCGATACCTTTTTTTATTGCGAAAAACGTTATTTCCCAAAATAATCATTATACAAATATTTTTCACAAGTATAAAAACAAAACGTATGTTTCAATTACTTATTGCCGCAATAGAAATGACTGCAGTGTCAGATTTATACTATTAAACTGACAACGTTGCACTTCTTGATTAAATAAGTAAGGTTAAGTGTAATTAATGCTGCAACACACAGTAAAATAAATGCTGTCAACTAAGACCAATTACACATTTACACCAGAGAGTATGTGAAATGAATTTGACTGTTAATCGATGAATGAACATAAAAAATTAATCCAACCCATAGACATAGGAGACTAGACTACGGGGCTAGATGCGAGAGTTGGTTTCCGATGAGAAAGAGACAGTCGCTCGAGAGGTTGTCTCGCGCTCTCTCTAATGGTCGGGGTTAACGCCCGAGGGGCTCGCGGCAAGCTGAGCGGTTCGAGACTCGAGCGTAAGCGCCGCCCATTAGACAGAGCGCGAAACAACCTCTCGGGCGGCTGTCTCTTTCTCATCGGGAGCCAACTCTCGCAACCACACCCGCAGTCTAGTCTCCCATGTCTATGACCTAACCTAACGTCCTAACCCCTTTACAATGTATCAACACCAATGAGAGATATCGAGAACGATATATGAAACGATTATAGAAGCCACTTTTTACGTTTTGTTTACCTTTTGAATCATTTGAAGTATCTATTATCGACAGTTTTGTGGACCAAAAATGTGGACTGTATGTTTGCGGATCTGTATGCGTGCGACTCTGCAAGTACACGGCGACTCTTTTTATAAAAAATTCAAATTTCTCGGCTCTTTAAAGCTCTCTGTATGTGTACGGAGCCGTATCGTTTAATTGTCAGAGCCCCGTCCTAATTTTTTTATGTTTTACACAATTTATTAATTAAAGAATCGACTTTTCGCCAACGAATTATTAGTATGTATTAAAAAAAAAAAGTTATATTGTTTTTCGGAGAAGTGCCGCTTCTAGACAATTACCATTTATATTAATAAACAAAAATTTAACTATTGGAAATATGTGTGGCTAAAAGATGTTGTTTAAACACTTAAACACTGAAGAGTAATAAAAGGTGTTTGGAAAATTTCATTTTTAAATTTTGAGTTAACATGTGGTTCATTGAAATCATTTACAACATCTGCTAGCCACACTTAATATTTTTATAAGAATACTTAAAATAAGTATCTGCAAATAATTTTTAGTTAGTTTTTAGTAGTTTCTTTTCGAGTAAAGATCGTGTCCACCTTTCAAAAGTTGTTCACAGTTAAATAAAACTTCGTCCCATATTTTGTCTTTCTTTTTTATATTTTTATATCAGTGTGAGACAAATCGTACAGAATGGGTTGCTCACGCACTTTTTTAATATCGCGAACTGACGGGCAAATAATGGTGCATGCAGCGTTTTGTTCGTTCGCTGGCCGCGGCGGAAAGCGATAGCTCGCTGCAGAGAGACGATGGCGCGTTTGACAGATCGCGGAGGTTTGCACTCTTCCGTTCGTCACCGCGCCCGCTGTCGCTCTAGTTTGCGCGCCGCTTTTTATTAGACTATACCTACATTTTTCATCACAAGCATCTAGTTGACGTTAGCGAAGAAAGTGATAATTATTAATTTTAACTTAATACTGTAACGTACGACAATCTCGAATAAAGACATTGCAACTTAGAGTTAAGATACAACGCGAATTTATTTTAATAAAACAAAATACACAGTCGTCGTATTGTTGATAATTATTTATAGAGTGTGTTTACACAAGATATAAACGCGTGATAATAAAAACATCTGTTGATAAAAGTCCCCATCATTTTGATTCGAGACTAGTTTCATCAAAAATCTTAATGCAGAATTAACTCGTCATGATGTTATTCAGAAATAGGTAATTTATAATTAAAATTATAGTGAACAAAGTGAGATTGTGATTTTTGGAGGGAAATCGACGACCCACTTAAATATGATAATTGGTGTTGCAATAAAAAAAATACTATATTTTTTATGATAAAAATAGGATTTGAAAACAAAGTTATGATTGAGTAATTTTAAGTGATAGCATAATTAACATTTTAAATCAACAGAACGATACGCATTAAATCAGAAATAAAATGTCTCGAACAAAATGATACTTTAAAATAAAAATAACTTCAAAAGAAGTAGCGAAAATTTATTTGGATAAAAAATTAGGCGTTCTTATTTTTGTTGTCCTAAAACCATGCGAGAACTAGCAGACCAACGCGGAGTCCATCCAACAGATGTAGTCGAATATTCCACGATTATTAGAAAAGACAGAAATGGAATTACTATTGAAAGACATCTCACACGCAACTAAATTCGACGGAGTGGCATTTACGACGTCTACAAAATAACAAAGGCAGCAGGACCTGACGAAGTGCTTGTTGACCTACTAAAACTTATCGGAGAAGACGCCATAGATGTTCTATTAAAACTGTTTAACAACATTTATGAGACGGGCAGAATTCCTAGTGATTGGCTAGCCTCAACATTCGTGACACTGCCAAAGAAATGAGTCACACCTTGAAAATATTTTTAAAGATCATTTATAAACGAATTTCTAAGGAGTTACAACAAGACATCAGTGACACTCAAATGGGTTTTAGGAAGGGCGTGGGAACAAGAGAAGCGCCATTCGGACTAAACGTACTGAGACAAAGGTGCCTAGATATGAATCATGATATGTACATCTGCTTTATCGACTTTCAAAAGGCATTTGATAGAGTCCAACACCCAAACCTCCTAGAGATATTAGAAAGAAAAAAACGTCGATAGTAAAAACATAAGAATAATATCCAATCTTTATTAGCACCAAACAGCACGAGTCAAAGTCGGAGAAGATCTGAGTGAGGAGATTAAGATATGTCGAGGTGTTAGACAGGAACGTTTTTTGTCGCCTCTCTTGTTCAATGTATATAGTGAAGGCATCTTTGAAGAAACGCTGTCAGAGGAAACCGGTGGTATTGTCACAAACGGGGAAAGAATTAACAACTTGCGATGAGCAGACGATACCGTTATCTTCACCAACAGTCTGGAAGACCTACAACATCTGGTTGAGTTAACAAGCATTTTCTGCAAGAGATATGGCCTAGATATGAACCTTAAGAAAACCAAAGTCACAATAGACCATCTATTAATATTAATAACGACAACCTGGAATGGGTATCCTCCTACAAATATCTTGGCACATGGGTAACTGAAACAGCAGAACTCACAAAAGAAATTAAGTGTCAAATTGAAGTAGCTCACAGCGCTTTCATAAAAATGAATAAAATACTCTGCAGTCGAGATATAACATTAGAACTGGGAACCAGAATGCTAAAATTCTATATATTCTCCCTTCCATTGTATGGAATGGAGGCTTGGACACTTAAATCAGAAAACATCAACAACATAGAAGCATTTAAAATGTGGTGTTATATGAGGATGCTGAGAGTACCATTGGGTTGACAAGGTTTCAAATGAGGAAGTACAACGCCGAATGAATAAAGCCAAAGAAATTAGTAACACCATAAAAAGGAGAAAATTAGAATATCTAGGACATGTTCCGAGAGGAGATAGATGTAATATTCTTAAGCTAATTATTCAAGGCAGAAGAAGAATCTCTTGGCTGCGCAACTTGAGGGAGTGGTTTGGTTGCACGTCCGCAGAACTCGGGCGGGAGATTGATAAGGTCCGAGTAGTGACCAAATAACACTGCTTAACGATTATAAAGATGTAATGTCGAAAATTTTAGAGGGCTATAAAGTAAAGGAATTCTGAACGAACTACAAAATGTGACAGTTAATTATTGCTACGGTTTTTTACTCTGACAATTAGTTGTCAAATTATAAAAATTATGAAAATGGCAATGTCTCGTCCTTTAAATAAAAAAACTGAAGCAGTTATCATCTTTGGTGAAGCTAATCACAATAACCATGCTACAACCGAACGGTTCAATAAACGCTTTCCATAATGGCCAACAGGTAGCATTGTTTTTGCTGCTCTTGTTCTTTTCTTATGAACGATAAAAAGAACTACCCTGCGAAAACGAAAGGGGTAGTTTCTAAATTAAATAAATTTATTAAAAATGGGGTGGGGGTACCGTGAATCGTCAGCGAGATACGGATATATAAACATTAAAACGTGCGATTCACACGCGTCCCGAAGGAATACGTTGCACGTGTCGATTTAAGAAAATTACCTTATCGAAGAACGCGTAATCGTTTAGCGTTCCATATTTTCCTGCTTCGCTCAAACTGACGTCTCGACAAGTGGATGAAATTTTGTGTTTCTTCGGAGGAGGAGCGTCTCGATGTTGATAACTGGAATACGGCGGAGATCTTTTAACGGGACCAGTCAGATGACTGGGTTTGTGTTGTGTGCCGTGCCTTTCCAGCATATGGTCCCTATGATACGGCTTGGCTGGAAGCTTCTTCACGGAATTCGGGTGTTCCGACACCGGTGCCTGAAAAAACAAACGATGCCACTTGTTAAATATTAAAACTTACAAGAATAAAATGTAAAATTCCAAATATATGACTTAGAAACGTTCGGGCTTTAACAACATACAAAATAATAAAACGTAGGCAGAGACCACTTCCCGCTACGGCTCTTGCACACATCTTTCCCTTCTTTAACTTTCATCAGCGCTTTCATACATGCTCGTCGGTTGTTAGTTCTTTTGACCTGACCTTTTTTTATAACAATCTCGATCTGATCGAGATATGTTCGCCGAGGTCGACGTCTCCGTCTTGCCCATTTACATTTATTACATTTATCTATCTTTGCAACCACAGCGTTCCCTTATCTCACCATTCTTCACTTTATCCAACCGGCTATACTTCCCAGACTACTCATCTCTGCAGCATTTATCTATTTCCATGCTTCTTCTGTTAAACCCAACATTTACTACCATACATAAGTGTAGGGACCAGAGCTCCTCTATACAGTCAGGCGTGCGTTTTTTTGACACAATCTGGCTGCTTATAAAGTTGTAGATTGTAGGGGGGTTCGTGAAGGCTATGCAACCTCTTAAGCACCTCGACCTATAAGATCTTTTGTGCATAACCCTTAATCTATTTGAGGCCCGGGATTCCGAGACTTCGAGCAAAGTTTATCAGTTTCCTGGGAGCTAAATTTCTGACATCGAAGGGCTTTAGGAAGGCCCCTTCCAGAAACTTAAGCCTCTTGCAGAAAAGTGCAAAGCAAATGTTCTGCAGTTTCAGCAGTAGCGGCAACTATCACTCTCTGTTTTGCCCATCTTCTTAAGGTGATACCTCAGAGGGCAGTGTCTAGTGAGGAGCCCTGTCCCTAGGCTTACTAGCCTTTTCGCTTGTCTTTCTCATGGCACTTTATGCCAGTGAGATTTCATTTCATCTGCTTCCCAGCGTCGAACCTCTTCTTTCAAGTGGGCTTTGAAAAGTCCACAAAAGGGTTCTGGGCCGGAAAATTGATTGCTTATAAAGGTATACAGTGTCCTATTCATTTGTTTCTCTGTTAACACCCTTCGCTCAATGTCACAGTCATACTTTTCGTCTCTCGTTAACTTTGAACCCAAATGTATAAACTCATTCACTCGTTCCACTCTTTCTACTTCAATCATCACCATATTATCTATCGCCTGCAACTCTTCTTCAGATGACTCTAATATGACCTGATCATCGGCGTAATGGAGGCATATAACGATCAAATCATTCATTCTTAATCTATACGCACTCTCTTTCAATTATCTTTCAACTGTAAATGTTAGTAAAATTTGGTAGTTAATGTATTAAATAAAATACAAATTAATAAATAACATAATAACGAAAGTTTAATGTATTTGAACGTACTAAACTGTATAAAATCCATACGATCACAACACAGTTCTATTCCATAGCATAGGAAATAGCAAAAGAATTATAAAATGATTGTTTTTCGTTATTACTTACCTGATTGATATGACTGGTGGCGTCTGGCAAAAATTGTCCGAATTCTGCTAAGAGATCGCTCTGGTTTTCGAAAAGTTTAGCTACTTGACTGTAAACCTCTTGTTCAGTGAGATGCTTAATGCCGGTCCCGATGCTAGATTCCTTTAATGTGCGTTGTTCCTTTTGATAAGTGTGCAAGATTTCCAAAAATTTCTTGTATTTCTCCGGTTGACCTTGGAAACGATTCTGAAAACGAAAACAACTTTTAGATAAAGGAATAAAACTAATAGATACACTTTCTGATTTGTGTAATATCTTATCGCAAACTGTTTATTTATTTGGTAGTGGCAATACTGTCTTTCAAATCTAGAAATCACTAAAAGGCAAAGTTTGGACTCTAAATAAAAATAAACATAACTTTGTATCACATCATATCATTTAAGAAATGACAGTTGATAAAATTATGGCAACTGAAAACGTTGTGGAGGCTTTTGACAGATTAATAACCTCGTAATAGAACTAATGATAATGTCACTAAACTTTTAGCGCCACAAGCTCGGCAATCATTTTTACACGCTTTATATTAGCTTCACGCGTATCTATGTAACGGAATCTTTGGACAAGATTTATATATAAATTAATATATTTGATAATAAACAGATATTGTAAAAGTAAAAAAAAAAAAGAAGAAAACGTAAACATCATAAAAAGCACCCCACTCCTTGATTGTAAAATTATTTTGTAGTTCGGTTTTTTTATAAAGCGTGTTGTCTTAGTTTTTTTAAACTATTATTTATTGTCCTTAAGGATGTTTAATGGTTACAAATTTATATATAGATATTTGTGAAATTTAAACATAGTGGTTGTTATATTTAGTACTTAAAAAAACTCCACGAATTGTTTCATTATTTTTTACCGATGTTTTTTTGAGAAATATGATTTTAATAAAAGGTTTATTTAGCATGGGTTCATATGGCAAGTTCCCGACTTGGTGTTTCTCGAACAAGTTTTGCTCATACCTCACAGACAAATTTATAAGTTATATTATAACGTTAGATAGTCTTTTTGTGAATAAATTAGTAAGGTTGTTTATCTTAGGACATAATCTTACGAAAATATTTATTTTAATAACTGTGTCATAGATTTGCAAAAGTTATAGCGTTAAAAAAGTAATTTTACAACATCGCTTATTGAAACAATTTGTTCAATGTAAACAATGAATTTGTACGTTAATACGAGTATAATTTGACAGAATAGTAAAGATTTTTAAAGAAAAAATGTATTATCATTTTATGTATGATTTAAAAGGTAGTTTATGTGGATAAAAAACAAAATTTATTTGAATAATATATCTAACAATTTTTTTTCCAATGTATTGATTATTATTATTATTATGTATTTATTTATATTTATTTTAGGTTAGCGTAGTAGCACACGTATAAGCAACTATGAGTAAAAAGTTCTGCCAACATTAAAATGCCTTGCATTGTAGTCACATTTATTTTACAACATCATACACGAACTTAAAAATATTAATATTTCATTAAAATAATAGTTAAAAATAATTTATTCATTCAAAAAACTATTAAATAAGAAATTTTCAATAAATTTTTGAGTGTATTAACTTACTCTTGACTTATCACTTAATAATTTTACCTTCTTTTCAAAAGGCCGCTCACTTTCATGTTATAAACCATTACTGTCAATCATATTTTATTGTTATTACTTTAAAATAAATTTTTTTATTTGAAAGTTAAAAAAAAAACATCACATTTTATGTTATTAAGACAATGTTATTTAGATAAAAAACAATAATAATCCACATAAAGTTTACAATTCAGTATCATACGTTATTTCTATAATATTAACGCTCGATGATGTTTCTGATGGTATCAAAGTTACAATAGGCCGATGATAACTAAAATAAACAACGAAAGTGTCGCAGGCGGAGCCTAAGCGACGGAGCGAGCCGATTAGTTACGGGGCTGCTCGAAGCTTTCCAATCACGGCACCAACAGTCGTTGTTACCCCTCAAGAGCGCCCTTACATGTTCCACATCAAAATGTTTTGAATACATTTTTTTTTAATTGATATTTTGTAGACTTGGATTATTATTATTAGTGACCACCTTCGGTGAAATCAGTCGGAGTAGGAAGAAATGACAAAAATACACGACGGATGCCGAATAACCCTGATGCTTGAAGGTAAACAAAGTACGCGCGAATATTTTGGAGCAGGAATATGCAATAAATTTAAAGTAAGTAGACCGAAAAATAAGAAGAACTAACTACTCTGCGAAAACAAAAAAGGTAATTGCTTATGTAATTTAAATACAGAAAAAGGAGGCAAAACATGGCTTCCAAGTTTTAATTAATAATTATCGTCGCAGGGTATTGGTTGTGACAGGAATATCGAAAAAGGTGTTTTTACAGTTTCCACGATGAGGCTAAAAGAGTAGAGACAGGTAAGCAACCTTGTATTTCATCTCCGAAAACATTTAACGGAAGGGATTGCTCCAGAAGTTTAATATTTCAGAAGGACAGGGACAAGGAAGATATTGTTAATATTTTTTATATACCTAATACAAAACTACCGACTGTAAAATGAAACAGTATCGTAAAGAAGGAAGAGATAGATATATTTATACCAATGAAATGTATCTGCATAGTTCCCATTTAACGAAAAATACCTGGGTTGACACTTTACTTAGCATAGTCGGTAAACTGTATGCAAAGATATTGATTAAAATAGTGACGAAAGAAACCGAGATGATATGGGATGTGCAAGCAGGATTTAGAAAAGGAAGGAAATGTATGGATCAGGTCTTTTCATTACGAGGTACAGTCGAAAAACTCTTGGCTAGAAGTCAGAAGGTCTACTGCGCTTTTATAGACTTGAAAAAGGCCTATGGCAGAGTGGTGAGGAGTAAATTGTGTCTATGTATGGGGTGAGCGGTAGTTTAATACGAGCCTTTACGAGGATTCTACTGCTTGGGTCAGGATAAAACGGAGTTTACACGGACTAGTTTAACATCGAAAAAGGTGTGAGAAAGGGATGAGTGTCTTCGTCATGGCTGTTTAGCTTATACATAGATTATTTTTTTAAATATTTGAAAGAGAGTGCGTATGGATTCAAAAAGGAATGATTTGATCGTAAAATGCCTTCTTTACGCCGATGATCAAGTCATATTAGCGTCATCTGAAGAGGAGTTGCAGGCGATGGTTAATGTTATGCATGATGCCCTGAAATCAAAGGGATGAAAATAAATGTAAACAAAACGAAAGTAATGGTTTTGAAAGAAAATAAAGCATGAAAAACTGTGAAGTTTTGATTAAGGGAAAAAGAGTGGAACAAGTAAATTAATTTATATACTTGGGTTCAAAGTTCAGAGAGATGGAAAGTATGACAGTGACAATAAGCAAACGTCAAGTGTCAAGGCACGTCTGGCTGTGCATAGAGGAGTGTTGGTTCCTACACTTATGAAGCATGAAAATAGGATTTATGCTGCGGAGATGAGTAGTCTGAGAAGTATAGCCGTAGTGGCTCGGTTGGATAAAGTAAAAAATAGTGAGATAAGAGAACGCTCTGTGGTGTAAAAGAAGATGTGGTTACAAAGATAGATAAAGGAATGCTTAGATGGTTTGGACACGTAGAAAGGATGGATGAAGGAAGATTGACGAAACAAATTTATAAGGCGAGTGTGAATAAACGGAAGTCGGTAGAGGTCGACCTCGGCGAACATCGATCTCGTTCAGATCAACATTATTTTGAAGAAAGGCCAGCTGTCAAGAGTACCAACAACCGACGAGCATGTATGAGAGCACCGATAAAAGTAAAGCAAGCAGAAGATGTGTGTAAGAACCGTAGCAAGTGGAAGGAAGTGGTATCTGCCTACCTCTAAGGAAAAAGGCGTGACTATATTTATGTAGTCACTGTAAATATAAAAAAAAACTTAAATAAACCAGTAAAAAGGTTAATAATAGTGCTTGCCGGTAGAGAAATGGAATTTATATACAACGGTCTTTTAATATTTAAATCTGGCCAAAAAATTGGGGATTATCAAGATGCAATGAATTCAGATAATTTCGTAAGATGGATAAGCACGTAGATGGTTTCTAATATAAGATTATACAGTGTTTTGGTTGTAAATAATTATCACAATGAAAGTAATTTTTTATTCCGCCACTGGAGAAAAGTGCAATCCCCCTCTTAATATCTGGTAACTGTCAATTTCTATATGTTTTTTATTTACTTTCAGTTTTAATACATTTTTTGCTACATAAATATTTGGTAATAGTTACAAAATATTTACGATACGCCACTG
This sequence comes from Agelastica alni, assembly GCA_950111635.1. NCBI lineage: Eukaryota > Metazoa > Arthropoda > Insecta > Coleoptera > Chrysomelidae > Agelastica > Agelastica alni. The sequence continues at coordinate 9,021,000 of OX467712.1, read as the reverse complement.
GTACCCAATTCGCTTTGAATCGGCAGTGCACATCTGCTGATATTGTGAACATGGTGGGGGCCGATAACATGACTCTTTCATTAAAAATTTAAGTCCAACCCTGAGAAGAGAGAATAGACCTCTTTCTTCTGACCCTGCTGATGGTTTATGTTAAAGCATTGAGTACCCCTTTTATCCCTCCCCTAAAAGTACCACTGAACATCCTTAAATGCAATATTTCATCCGTTTGTTTTACGATAATTCCTAAATGTTATAGTTTTTCAAGGGAGCATTTATGATTAGATTCAGAAAATAAACATTTTTTTTATTTACGATACAAACAAACATAAAAGTAAAACTCTTCTTGCAACCAAAATGTTTTGATGAATACATAAATAGCCTTGCATATCATTTTAAATATTATTAAAAATTTTTAAACCAAATTAATGTAATGAAAGTTTACATATATAAACAAATAATTTAATATGATTGTATAGATTGTATAATTACTGTATAATGAGCAATTAAATTTGACCATTCTTTTGTACAAATTTGCTTTCCATAATCAGAGAAACAATGGTTGTACCAAAATTTAAATTAAATGACAATTTTATCGCTGTTATAAAACAAAACAAAAATTGTTTTAAACGCGTAAAGACTAAAAATTTAATTAAAAATTTTGAAATTGTGACCCAATTTTAAACAGCATGTTTTTATGTTTTTATATCAAAAAAAGAGGGGGGGGGTTACATTAAAAAAACCTTACCAAAATATATTTGAATCTCGACTTACAATCGAACTGCGATTGCAACATGTAATAAAATAAATCGTTATGTCACAGCGGTTTTTAAAGTTGATAAAAAATTAATTTTTATAACTTTCGTATCTGCGTTTGGTAAAGAAGTGGCACGTCGGTCGGCGCGAATTCTTACTTTTAGAAGCTCGAATTTCTTGCGATTATATAAGGACAAAATTACTTGCAAACATAAATGATGAACACCGGCTGATCAAGGAAGATAAACATGTGAAACGATATAGTGGTGAACGGTCGGTTGTAATAACAGGTTTGTTTTTGCAAGTTTTAGTTTGGAGGATAGTAAACAAACTAGTTTGAATGCGCATGTGCGGTTGTGTGTACTTAATATGGTTTATCCAATTTATACTGCAGATTACCCATATATTTAAGACTCCCATATTGCTAGAAGGGGAAGCCGAGCGAAGCCCCTACGGTGCAGACATATATCCATCTATCCTTTTCGCGAAACGGCGAGCCTTATACGCATGTCCGAGAATGGAGCATGCGCACAAGCATTATGTTATTAAGTTATATTTGAATACACGATTACATTACGAAGCTAAGAAAATGTCTGAAAAAGATGTTTCCATAAGACAAAAATATACTTAATAATTTTATTTAAAAACAAATAATGTGTACTGTATAATTTTATGTAATGAAAAAAAATAAAGAATGTTATTTTTCATTGGAAATTAAATTTTATGTATTAATTTTTCATTAGAGATTAAATTTTATGTTTTTTTTTTCATGATTATAATATTCAAAAAGTATATTATAATTATAATTTTCTCTAACAGTTTTTTTAGCAAATTGATTTAGATAAAAACAATCCGAATATAATTTTTATTTTTTTAAAAAGTTAGGTAAAAAGAATTATTAATCACAACAATTTATTGTATTGATTTTAGCTCATATATTTAATACCGAGTATTAAATATATGCTCTTAAATAAATTTTAAATTTCAAGGACAATAGGCTTTCCCCACCGCACGAGTCGTGACGCTTGCGCACGAGTCGAGTTATCCGATAGAGATAGAAACAGCCATTTACCGTCTCACTTACGGTCTACTTCCATTTAAGGGTGCCAGCAATATAGGAGTATTAAATATATGAGATTACCTTGTAAAATAGAATATAAAAATTCAAATGTAAGTTCGGCTATGTTGCGTCAAACTAATAGTTTGGAAACAAAACACAAACTGATCTGACAGTTATCAAATGGTTTTAAAATCGTTTGTCGACGCTGCAAGAACATCCCATTAAGAGTCCGAGTCCAAGTTTGGTATGATTTTTGCAGAAGCGCTTATTTTCAACCGCGCTTGCTCAGTACGTTTACAAATCGTTTATAAAGATGAATTTTTTATTGATAAGGACAGCTTCCGGCGAAATCAGTCGGAGTAGGAAGAAATGACAAAAATACACGACGATTGCCGAATAACCCTGATGCTTGAAGGTAAACAAAGAAGTACGCACGATTATTTTTAGGCTGGAATATGTAATCATGTAGAAGGGGTTATTAGGTGTAGATTTAAAATGGATAAATGGTAAAATAAGAGAAACTACTCTAGAGGAAACTAAAAAAGTAATTGCCAATGTAATTAAATTTATGAAAATTGAGCTAAAACATGGATTGCAAGTTCCAATTGAAAATTATCGTCAAATGGTATTGGTTGCGACAGAGTCCATAATAAGACTGAAAGAGTAAATACAGGTAAGCAACCTTGTATTTCATCTCCGAAAATATCTAACGGAAGGCGTTGCTCCAGAAGTTTCATTTCTCAAGGACACTGACAAAGAATTAATGAATTCTTTAATGATTTTCATATATTACAGAAGCAAAGGCCGACTTTAAAAGCGATGCACAAATATGTTTTAAAGGCGGGGTTCAGCACCAAGGCATTCTTTTTGTCTTTTTGATTTCATTCAGAAAAGGGCCATTCGGTTGATAAACAGCTCAACTCTCACAGATACCCTTCACCCCCTAGAACATAGAAGAAGAGTTGCAGACCAGTCATTACTCTACAGATATTTCCAAGGCAGATGATGCTACAGAGAAATAAAAACTCTTGTACCACCATTGGCCACATTCGGCCGAAGAACTCGGCACGCTTATCAGTCTCACCCATTTACTCTCAAGATTGATACTACAAGGACCAATCTTCATCAAGAATCCTTCTTTTACAGGGCTGCTACGGAATGGAACAAGCTTCCAAAATCAGTTTTTCCAGAGAACTATGACCTGCAACTTTTCAAAAAGCGGGTCCACAATCATTTCCTTTCTATAATCCCTTCCCCTAGTCGCAGTGCGGTCCGTCCGCGGCCCACACGATAGGTCTACCCTTTTTGCGACTATTTTCAGTAAAAAAAAAAATAATAAAGCGGTGGGCAGTGACAATACAAAATGTTAATAATTAAGAAAGTAAGAAAGTAATTTTTTATTCTGCAACTGTAAGAAAAACTATTCTGCGAAAACGAAAGAAGTAATCGCTAATATAATAAAATGTATGAAAAAACGGGGCGAAATATGGCTTGCAAATATCAATTAAAAAGTTTTCGTCGGCAAGTAATGACTGTTCGTTAAAGGATTAGAGACAGGTGAACAAACTTTTATTTTATCTGAGAAAACATTTCAGAAGGACAGGGACAAGGAATTTAACTTTCTTTAATACAAAAATATTAGATGGTCTGAATCGGCATTCAGAGCATGTAGAAAGTGAAGTGGGGATACTGGAAGTGAGCCTTTTGTTAGTAATTTATCTCCAAATGTTGCGAAAACAAACCTAATGTATTTTTAAGAATTCAACGAAAATAAATAAGGGCACTATCGAATAAAATTGGCTGTTTCCAACAAGCCCGAAACGCTTGTAGTCGTATAAAGAGTTTTTTAAAGCAAAATTATTAAATCCTTCATTCTCCTTACGGTTCTATTTCCACAACTTCTCAAAAGACTCGATGCAAAACTAAAAATATAACTAAATCGTTGATATTCTTGCACGAGTGATGATATTTATGTCTATTGTGTTTTGTGAAACATTTGTGGATAAACGTGAATTCCAATAATTTGGCATAAAAAAAATGTTATCGATGGCCTGCAACTGAATCGACAAAGAACCAAAGAATCGACAATTTTATAAAGCAGATGACAGGTACAAATGATTCTCAAAGGATCGTTGATGAAAAACGTGACGGTGCGTGTAATTAAATTATGGTAAAAATGATTTACTTTTATCGGAACAATAAAACCAAACTAGCGAATTCAAAGGATACTTTTTTTTAAACTATGTAAACTATCTCGAACCGATATACCAATTTCGACGGAGTGGGACGGAACGTCTACAAAACACGCGACGATTGTCGAATAACCATGCTTGACGATTAACAAATAAATACGCGCGAAAAGCTTAAGCTGGCAGGTGTAAAGATTTATAGTTTATTAAAATTTGACGTTGTTAAAAGTGTATTTTTTCTGATATTGTATTTTTTTATTCAAAATACAAATTTAAAATGGGCAGACCGAAAGGAAAAAATAACTACTTTGCAGAAACGAAAGAGGTAATGTAATTAAAATCTATGAACAACGAGGCAAAACATAACTTGCAAATATCGTCACTGAATATTGGCTGCGACAGGAATACCGATGAAACATTTGCATAGTTTTCATTCTACCACGAATTTCTGGGCTTTTATTTATTACCAAATAAACGTTTATACGTTTAACACAATATATACATATATATGGTTCGTATAAACATTCAAAGACGCCAAATAAAGCAACAGTACTTAGTCCCTCTTTTCATCTTTGGCGATTAGCAATATTAGCTTTAAAAACACATGGTTCCAATAATTGTAATAGAAGTTGTTTTATTTTATTTTTGAAAACTTAATGATTTAAGACTGTTTGGTAATTTGTTAAACACTCTGATGCAGATGGTCTGTTAGCGTTAGTCTGTGTATTGGGGAAGTTAATATTTAGTGTTGGCACAGATTAACTACGCACAGATGCAAGACCCGGCGAAAGAACAAATGATTTTCTGATTTATACATACATACATACATATAGTCACGCCTCTTTCCCGTAGGGGTAGGCAGAAACCACTTCGCTCCACTTTCTACGGTTCTTACACACATCTTTTGCTTCCTTTACTTTCATCAGTGCTCTCATACATGCTCGTCGGTTGTTGGTACTCTTGACAGCTGGCCTTTCTTCAAAACAAAGTTGATCTGATCGAGATCGATGTTCGCAGAGGTCGACCTCTACCGACTTCCATCCATTCACACTCGCCTCATAAATTTGTTACGTCAATCTTCCTTCATCCATCCTTTCTAGGTGTCCAAACCATCTAAAGATTCCTTTATCTATCTTTGTAGCCACATCTTCTTTTACACCACATCGTTCTCTTATCTCACTATTCTTTACTTTATCCAATCGAGTCACTCCGGCTATACAATTCTCAGACTACTCATCTCTGCAGCATTAATGCTATTTTCATGCTTCTTCTGCCAAACCCAACATTCACTACCATACATAAGTGTAGGAACAAACACTAATCTATGCACATCCAGACGTGCCTTTTTGACACTTTCTGGATGTTCATAAAGCTATGCAGTGCCCCATTCATTTGTTTTTCTGATCTATGTATGGACATTTAAATGGGTTTGATTGCATTGTTGCCAAATCATTTAATAAGGTTTCTGTGTGATCTAGGCTTACGTCCGAACGCACACGAAAGCTCTTAAAATACACACGAGGATATTTAAATTGGTTTGAATGTTTATCTCTCGCCGTAAGACTTTCTCTCTCAACTTTAGCATCTGTGTTGAAACACTATATGAAGGTGGGCAGAGCACATAGTCATATTCAAAGATGACTGGTGTCCCAAGAGATAAAAGATCCGCAGGCTGGCCATTAAAGAGACGGGAGCACCCGATCGTCAAAGTAGTTGGAAAATCCTGGTAAAGAGACGCTCAAGATCGAGAATCGAGGATATATTGCGACCTGCACCAATGGAGACGGCCATCCGTTCTCTCTGATGAGATCACGGGTTCATCACGTTGATATTTCGTATTAAAAATGTTTTTATTTTGTCATTGTAGAAAATAGCAAACACTAATAATCTTAAAAGTAATTATTCATATATACAAATATTCGGTAACCGTTACATAAAATTTAAGATACACCATTGGTAACCGATTCGGTTTAAATTAGCACTCAATGTCCGCTTCTCTTGAAGATAAGAGTGGGAACGCTATAAAGCGTTTCTTTTCAGTGTGACTTATGTTTATTTTATAAAAATTAGTAAATTGGTTTAAAGGGTAAAAGCTTACCTTAATTTTATTGACATAGTTGATGGCGTGGTTAAACTCCACAGGCTGGTTCTGTGGAGTATCGGTGTGACCTTGGAGAGCATGCGTAACCGCCGCTTGGGCAGCAGACAGCGACAAGGAACCATAGGACAACGGCGGTGCAGCGTTACCCCCGTACGGAGGAGTGTGATGAACCATGGGAGGCGGCGGCGGCGGTTGCGGTGTCGGCGGTGGTTGTTGCTGCGGTTGCGGTTGCTGTTGCGGGGATATAACTTGAGATGTCACGGGGGGCAAATGCTGCGCGAGAGATAACGGTTGTGGGGTCGGTTGACCGGGTGGCGTTTGCTGTTGTCCCGACATGTTGATGGTGCCGGAACCTTTGAGAATCATTGCCGAACGGTGTTCTTGAGGTCCAGAGTTGATCGTTCCTGTCGGACTCGGCATGCTCACTGAAACTTGAAACGCGTATCCTTGATCGTTACGTTGCACTTCGATCTTGTAACCCGGCGGTAAAAAAGTATTAAATCCGACGATCAATTCGGGGAAACCTTTAAACAAATTCGAAACCCTCGTAATGACGCCCGGCGTATCGATGCTTTGGCTTTTGAATTCCTTCATTATGTCCAAGAAATCGTTATAAACTTGCGGTTTCGATCCGAATTTATATTTAACTAAATCCAAGTAAGATAGCGCATCTTCGACTTTTAACCGTTGAAAATTGGTGGTACTGGGCGACTGCTGTTGAGCAGATTCTTGCAATCCTGCACCCGACGGGGAACCACCTGCCGTTCGAAGCTGCGAATGCCCACCGCCGACGGGTATTGACATCGCCGGTGGTTTGAGCGAATGAGGAGTGGTGGCAGCGGGTAAGGAATGGCCATAATTGACCGGCGGGGCGGGAGGATACAGTCCTGATTGCATGCCGTCACTCACTACTTTTACGGTACTCGCGGAACTATTATTACTTGTGGAATACGACAAGGATGCTGTCACCACGTTGGGCAGCGATTGGCGATATAGGGCACCGCCCTGACCAATTCCGCTGCCTGTTAGAGGGGGTTCGCTTCCTTCCTTCGCAGTCTCATCCACGCGCAGGCGTTTCATTTCAAATTACATTTGGGCGGCTATAACAAACATCATCTATCAGTTGAACATTAACAAATTCATGATATGCTATCTTAAAGATGGCAAGTCCACAACGCATTTTATCATTGTTCTTTTAATTTTACGAGTTTCAAAAATGTTTCCGTTTTCTTTTGATCATTCGTTAACTATTTTTATGGAATGTGTGGATTGACATCTTTTCGATGCTTAAACATACATATTTATTTAGTCTTTAAGTTTTTCAAGTAACAACAATAAAAATTTTAATCGAATTATTTTTTTGCATTCCAAGCGGCAAAACTTGGGGACACTCTCGTATCTGTCCACCTTTATAAAGAGAGACACGGTCCCAATGGAAATCGATTGGGCGTGGCTTGGGAGTTTATACGTGTAAAAAGTGTACATGGTTGGCCCAAAAAAGGTACAGGTAAAAAATTATAGGTACTTGATTTCCCCACGTTAAACGTGAGGAAAGAACTTTTAATTTATGTTTACCAAGCAAGTATTTCAAATCGACACTTGTTTTATACGTTTTAACCTAACACCTCCTAAACTAGCCTACAACTTAAACTACAAACGAATTTTCATTTATTTTTGTTTACATTCAATGTTTATTGATTCACTTTCTTTGGTTGCATTTAAGATAGTGTCATTGTCTATCATTTGGGCAGTCCAGTGTGTTTTTTAAGAGACCTTGTTCATGTAACCCATTTAACGAAGTCATCCAGAATAATCTTAATCATATAAGTGCAGGAAGAAAAGGAAAACTCTCCGAGTTAAGGTCTTCAGGAGAAATATCGTAATGCATTTTATCTCCAGCACGTTTAGAACCCTGGATCCAAACATCTATTTAATAATCAAAAAAAAAATTCCCATAGAGTTAGCATGAGCTATAGTCCTTTAATGCTAAGCAATACGCCATCTGACGGAATAAACTCGCATCAATATCACGTGATGAGCAAGCGTGATTGCTTCGTGTTTATATACCCTGAAGCTCGCATTTGTGCGAAGATTATAAGTTGTTTAATAGTGACTAATAATTTGTTAATAGTGAAAATGACCAGCAGAGCAAATTGTTGTGTACCTGAATTTAACTCAGTGTATAAAAAAAAACCCAATTTGACTTCAATATTTCCCAAATGAGGGTCAAAGAGTTGAGCATATTAGAGAATCGGGAATGGTGACTATGGTTGATAGAAATAAACTGTGGGAGATCAAACTGAAAATAGAAAAGAGAGTTACCAAAAACATGAAAGTTTGTTCTAAACATTTTTGTTGGTTAATAGAATTACCTATCAATTTGTCAGGGGGCTATCAAAATCTTTACCTGAAAAATACTGCTATACCAAGTAAAAACTTACCTGTGTCCAGCATTATAACAAATTTCAAAAGTCTAAAGATAGAAGAGAAAAAGAAAAGATATAAAAAACTCATTAAAAAAAACAGAGAAGTTCTCTTGTTGCTTATTTTTATTAAAGTCAAGTAAATAAATACTTATAATTATCATTGAAGTCATGTCATCCATTGATTTCATGAGGATCACTTTTAAAAGCACTGGTCTGCAAACAATAAGATCTGATTATCCACGTATCATCCTTTTTTTCTTTTATACTACAAACAATAATGTGGTTTGCTGCAAGAACAGCTTCACCCTCCAGGCAGAAACAGGTTGATTCCATCAATAGAGATCTTAAACCAATCGTCGAGTGGGGAACCCAAAAAACACAAAGTGCCACGTTTTCCAAGAAAGTGAATTCCTCAAATCATCCCATCACAATGTCCGGAAATACCCTTGAACCAAGTCTCTCCATCTCGATTTTGGGAGTCACGGTGTCCAATAATATGTCTTGGCATGACCATGTTGCTAACATCGCAAAGTCGGCAAGCCAGAGGCTAGGTTTTCTGTGGAAAGCCACAAAGTTTTTTACTCCTGATCAACTGTTGACGACGTACAAGGCTCAAATCCGACCTCTACTGGAGTATTGCTCGCACATTTGGGGTTCAGCACCAAGGCATTCTCTTTGTCTTCTAGATTCCATTCAGAAAAGAACCATTCGCTTGATAAACAGCTCAACTCTCACAGATACCCTTCACCCTCTAGAACATAGAAGAAGAGTTGTAGACCAGTCATTGCTGTACAGATATTTCCATGGCAGATGCTCCAGAGAAATAAAATATCTTGTACCACCATTGGCCACATTCGGCCGAAGAACTCGGCACGCTGATCAGTCTCACCCATTTACTCTCAAGATTGACACTACAAGGACCAATCTTCATCAAGAATCCTTCTTTTACAGGGCTGCTACGGAATGGAAGAAGCTTTCAAAATCAGTTTTTCCAGAGAACTATGACCTGCAACTTTTTAAAAAGCGTGTCCACAATCATTTCCTTTCTATAATCCCTTCCCCTTCTAATAGTCGCGTCCGCGGCCCACACGATAGGTCTACCCTTTTTGCGACTATTTTCATAAAAAAAAAAACGATGCATCGACTACTTGGAGTAGCAGTCAGATAAACAAAAATTGAGGACAACGGTAGAAGCATATCTGAATTCCTCCCAACTTAAAATATTGAATGTAATAACGTTCAAATATCGAAATGTTTACCAAATTGTATACTTTCCTCACTAAACATATAGGTTATAGCAAATGTAATCACACTTGGCGTCAAAAACATATGTTTTCGACAGAGTGACAACGCGGGAAAATGAAGGTTAAAATGTCAATAAAATTCTTATTACTTTGAAAAGGGGCGCTTCCAAACCATGTTGACAATCACTATAATAACGGCTTAAAAGGCGTCTCATAATTTTGATTTCCAAATAAGGAAGTGTAGTCCAAAAAGTATAATAGAAAACAATTATTTGCTCTCAAAAAAAAACAAATGAAAGTATTTTTCGTTAACAATCTTCAGACAAAATTAATATTAATAACAGCATAATGTAGAAGCTAAAATATAAAAAGAATGAAACATTTTATTTCGATACAAAAATCACCGCATGGCTCTAACTGTACTTCAAATTGATTAGCAGCGAACGTGTGACATTTCAATAATTACAAATTATACCGGTTTAAATGTTTAAGAATTATTATTACCTTCGAAACAATTTTTTTTAAAAGGAATTAAAATTAAATATACAGTCAAGGTGTGTAATTAATTTTAAAATAACAATTTTCATCTACCATTAATTTAAAACGCTTCACAGAATATCTAAAAATCAACCCGTGTCAAAGAAAAAATTCTCGATGATTTCGAAAAGTTCGATATCGTGGCAACGGTGTCAGTCGGGTATTTTGGGTTGGGTAATCGGTACTCACCCTCGCAATATTCATTCTACCTGCAGTTAAGAAGCACCCGGTACTCTCTTTTTTTAATATATGAGCGCCCACAGTTCTGGGTGCATTAAAATAGAAAAATATAATGTCATTTATTAGACATTTTTGGTGAGAGGTGGATTATTATTAAATTTATTTTAAAATATATGCATAACATTAAAAATAAAACTCAATGACATGGCGTATTTTCAAACACTTGCTTAGGTTTCAATTACTGATTTCATAAAATGAAAAAACAGTTAATTTAAAAAATAAACCATAAACACTAATACACGTATTGTTTTCAACAATCAAATATATTATTTTCCAAAAATAAAACCTTAATATTGGCAATGAACTAAATACACGCACAGTTTAACTGTTTAAAACAATTTATAAATGTTCAAGCCAAGCTTGCTGTTCTTTTAGAATACCTACAGTGTCATGAATCCATTTTTCAGCACATCATTGAAATATGTTTAAGATTACAAAAATAAATAAACAAAATGAATGGTCAGGAATATTTGATTAATTTTAACATAAATATCATTTAAACACAATCTCTTTAAAAAAAACCGTTACATTTACTATGAAATTAAAAAATAAATAAATACGCTTCGAGTATGTGGCAATATGTCACGGTAAATTTGTTTTTTTAATTGTGAAAACAGAAACAAAATTGTATGTCATTTCATCGACTTTTACTTGTCACATCGAAATAAAAAAATTCTTTTATCTACATGATGTATATGAAGATATTAAAAATGTAAGTAGGTATGTTAGTTGAATATGTTGTAGGTTAAATTAAATTGTACAATACGTTGATTTCATGTTACATAAAAAATATACAGTCTGTGACGTAAAATTTTATCCATCGACAAAGTTTAATTTATCATTTGAGGAGGTATACGACAACCAAGTAGCATATATACTTATTATTTATACGGAGAGGTTTTTTTTGCGAATATAAACAATAATGACGCAGAAAGATTGGTGTTGTCAGTGACAAATTCAAAAAGTTGTAAAGAATAACTTTAAATTAAATAGAAAAGTATGAATAAATATAAACGTTAACTTTACCAAATAAAAGAAAAATCCGCACGATTTACAAAAGTAATATAAAAAGACCATATTGAACATTAAAATCCACAAATCTTCCGTTTCGCGTACGAAGCTTGACACTACCGTTTAAACGAAGCCGACAACTGCCATGTTGAACTGGCACTGGCGTAGTTCAGCTGATTGGTAAAGACACGCCCACTTATTTATTTCAAGCATAAACAAAACCGGTAGCATTTCTAGTGATACCACATTTTTAAAACTATCACTGGATTCTCGTATTGCAAATTTTTTTTCCAATTTTTTATAAAAACATCACGAAAAAACCATGTCCGTTAGCAAACAAACTCATATTACTGTCGACAAAAACGCGAACTTTCAAGCGAATTACCGAAATGAAGAAACGCAGCTTGATAGTGATTTGTCGTCTGATATGAATCAAATCCTGCATAATATACCGAAAGTAGACGTACGTCGTCGTTACGTAATAAAAATAAATAAAACATAGTGGTGTTGGGGAAGAGCGCGCGCAACGCGAGCTCCTCCTCATTGGCTGTGTTAACCCTAATATTACCCCAGTTGCGCAATTTGACAATACTGCAATCTGCAATTTCTGGATCATCTGTAGGATCAAAGGCGTTGCACCTGAAATAACTCGAAAGTATGCTGCAAGACCGTCGAAGAAAGTCAAGAGAATACGATATTTTACGTATTCAATTAGCAACAGTTAACTTTCCCGTTTGACCTTGACTAACGAATCGAAAATCAATAGGAATATAAAAAAACTACGCAATATTTTGGAAATATTTAAGATGATTATTAGTAACAAACCGGATCGCGTCTGATTCCACCTCGAAACAACACTTTTCCCGAATTTTATTTTTAGATCAACCTATTCTACGAGTTGGTAATCCATTTGTAAAATCAGGTGTCATTCAACAAACCTTTTCGTTCGGCATTTGTTCAGAAAGGAGAGACTTACATTTTCATCATGTGCCAGTTAAATGATACATTTTCCATTTCCGATAAAGACATCTATGGTAACGCGACGAGAGACATAAAATGCACCACAAGTAAAGTATCATCCTTTCAGACTAGTACAGACTATTTAATACGTCGCACAATCGTGATTATAATAGGAGCATAAATTTACTTATGCGTTGCGAGAATGTATATCGTAAGTTTGGCAACGTTGTTTGCCCTCCAATATTTAAACGACGTTGCCAATGTTACAGGGACGGTACAATCCTATTATGTTTAGGATTTTTGTGTGAGTAATGACCGTGAAAAGACAACGTCGCAAGAAAAGTTCGCTCCCGCGAGCGGAGAGGCTAGCTCTTCATTGGGTAGACGGGGAATCGATAGGAGAGTGGAAGGGCAGGGAACCGGACGCATACAAAGCGCTATTGCCAGCGGTTACTCTAAACAAAATGTTCATAAAGACCAAAATCGCTTGTGGACCTTTGTCAGTAAACAAATACAAAATGTTACGAGAATATTTCATAATTACAGTCTTAAATAAACTAAGTTAAATTTCTACTACAAGAATATGCAACAAATATTAAATCGTTGGAAATTTTTCTTAGAATTATATACAGTGTTTGAATTAATCTGCCAATTGGCATTTAAAAAATCATGTTGCTTACTAATCTTTTGTAACACGCTTTCCGCGGTTGCCAGGTCAAGTGTTCTCGACATCGCCGACAACAAACATCTCACTAAATTTGGTATTAGTAACAAATATGTTTATTTAAACTAAAAGAATTGACGAAAAAGTATTTCAGATACCTCACCTCCCACTTTGGAAAACATATGAACTAAATTTAGAATATCTACAGCAGCACGATAATGAGATAATTATCAGAAATTACCTTAAAAATAAGGTTTTTTTTATAAAAAAACATGCAAAAACACCTAAATAAGATAAAATGTAAAATATTAGGTCTTGTGGATAAAGGAATTGAAAATATGTCACTCACCTTAAAAAAGCCTCTTTTATATCGTATTTTTCAATATAACAGCTTTCCAGATGCACAATACTACTTTTTAACGATAATACTGAGATTTCACAAAAAGAGAACAAGTCTACACTTAAATTCATGAAAAGAAAATTCTGACACATTATGCTCTACCTCTTGATACGGTGACCGATTGGCGACTGGCTGCTTGCTGCTTGCAGTGCTTGCCTGCCTGTTTCAGAATCCTCAAAGCTTGTTTGGAAGAGTTCATTTTATTTGGGAGACAAGTCACGTTCCAAGAATTTTCAAAAATTTAAACTCATTAATGTGTTTCTTACTAATACATGTAAACAAATTTACATTTAAATTTTATTCACGACCAACCTCCCTTTTTGAATTGTCCACTTTTTTATAAAATTAATTTGTAAAAAATGAAACTGATAGCTAACTCCCCCATCGAGAGTAGACTTGACTGCATAGAATTATTTGTGGTACTCATGAGTTCTAACAAGAGTGCGCCACCGTTTAGTCAACGAAATGGTGTAATTTTAAAAAAAGCGCCAACGAGTCGATTTATAAATATCTATTATTTACCCCCATTATAACAAAATTTCTGCTTATATTTTTCTTTAACACAAAATTACATCAATACAATATAATCATTTAAATGAAATAACGTTTAATATTTTTTATCAAAATATATTTTATTTCATTGGTTATTGGTATCCCTGCTTATTAAACTATTAAATGAAAATGACCAATTAGATGTACAGAACGTGTCAAAAATAAGTAAGTAAAATTTTTGTGAATTATTTTGTGGTGTCATGAAAGTTAGTTTATTTAAAATGAAGTATTTTTGTGTACTTTTATCTTTTTTATATTTTCATTCTGCAGAATCACAAACATTTGTTACGGAAGCTGATATTGATTCCAAAGAATTAAGATGTTTAGGTTAGATATAAATTTTGTGAGTTTTGATAAAATTTGTATACGTAGATTTCAACAAATACTTATTTACAGTGTGGTTGGTGTTATATTTAATTGGATCTATGCTTCTTCAAATCCATAACGGACAAAAAAAAATGATAACATTGAACTCAAAAATGTTCAAAAGAGTTAAAAAAGCACATAGGTTAGCTAAAGTATAAAAAAAATATTGAAATTAATTCATTAAAACTAAAGAAATAATTAAATATTCATTTGGGCAAAAATTAAAATAATTGGTCATGCTATTATGGTTCAAATAAAGTAATTTTACTAATTGTTTTTTATGTAGTAAACTATACAAATTTTAACATTTTTAAACTTGGTCAATGTTTATTTAATTAAAAAAACATTTTTTCAAATACCAGAAAAATTTTGTTAAGTAATTTATCCCAAAAAATTTTAAATATAGGTCAATGTAATTTTAAAAAATGATAAATTTACATAAAAAAAATTAGTCTGTTTAAAGCTTTTAAAAAAGAAATTGCCAAGATCAAAATATTCATTCCTTGAAGTTAGAATAGTTCGTAAATGTGTAGTTAGTTAATAGTTTAAGATAAGAATCTTTGGGAAACAAAATATATTTTAGCTTTTCCTCAATGTGTATTTTATTTGTAAAAATTGTTTATGAAGTATTGTATGTTCTAATTTTGTTTTAGTTTGTAAAACAAGTATACATGAATTAAACAAAGCAGTAAATAAATTCGACCCTAATAAAAAAATTGATGTGGGAGGATATCGTTTAGATGTTGATGGAAACTACAAACATAGATCAGTTTCACAAGCTAAATCCGAGCTAGCTCTATCTGAAGTGATTGAACAAATATGCAATCAAATGGATAATTATATTCGAGCAACTTGGAAAGAGAATGGGACTCTTACTTTGTTGAATATGCTTTCTGATGAGGGTACCATGAACCCAAATTGGTCTGATGTTGATATTATTCAGGATGGAGATTTAAATAAGAGTCTTAAATATTATGCAAGTTTTTTCTTAATTTATTCAGTATAAGTGTTAATAATATTTATTTTTAGTGTGAAACTATCATGGAAGAATATGAGGAAGACATTATAAAAATGTACCAAAAGGAAGTTCCTGATGTATCTAAGGCTTTTTGTTTTCAACATTCAAGAATTTGTCCTGCAAAAGGAGTAAAACTAGAGTTATGATCTTAAATTTTAATGCTAGATCATTGTTGTATTTTTGATAATAAATTTTTTCATGTTAAGTATATTTATTGACCATCACTATCTATACCTTTTCTAGAGAGTTAGCAACTACTGGTAAATAAAGTATGTAAATATTTACTTTTAAACCCTTCCAGTTATTGATTGACAGGTGTTGTATGTCAAATGTCGTTCATTGGCCTCTTAACCTATGATTCACAGGGTAAAATCGCACCCATTTTAGGATTGGTTATCCACAGATTTAAGTTATGATATTAATTTCTATATCTACGATGGGGTAGGTGTTCTGATTTAAATTAAATGTGCAATGAACTGTCAATGTCAATTTTTAAATTTTGAAAATATTAAAAATTAACATACAATTATTAATCCTTGTACAAAACAAACGTTAACTTGTGTTACGTAAATTATGAACACAAAGTTTGTAAGGTTATAACAACGTTTTTTACTCATTGCATTTGAAGATTTATAAATATTACTATGAACTCAAAGGTATCTGCATACAATGCCAACATTTTTGAGTACCAGACAATATCCATCCTTGGTCAGTGTTTCGATAATAAAGCAGTTGTTCAATTAGCAAAATATCTACCATCTGGAGTGATGGTTGCAATTAAAAAATTTAACATTGACAAAATTAAGGAAGATATTAATTTGTTAGAGGTAGGTATGTATTTATATAACTATACAAGTTACAACTATACTTTTTAGTTTCATTTAATTTTTAATGAATACTATTATCATTGTTTTTGTTTTATTTTTCAGAGTGAAATTATTTTAACAAAGCAGCTTAGCCATGTAAATATTATTCCTTATTTTACAGCATTTGTAGCAGGTCCTGAGGTTTGTGTAGTAAGCCCACTTATGGCTTATGGTTCTTGCAGAGATTTGTTGACTAGGCATTTCAACGAAGGTAATTGTATACAAAAAGTACAATTTTATCCTAATTGAAACTTTTTAAAATCCTAGGATTATTGGAATCGGCTATCATATTAATTATAAAAGATGTCTTATCTGCCTTGGTTTATGTTCACAAGAAAGGTTATATACACAGGTAAATAATATTTCTCAGTGCAGATTTAGTGAATCAGTGGTATTTTTTTAGAGCAATTAGAGCCAGCCATATCTTAATATCAGACACTGGTCAAGTTTGTATAACTGGCATGAGGTATGCTTGTCCTATCGTAAAAAATGGTAAATGGCAGAGGGTTCTTCATTCATTTCCAGGAACCACAGAAAAAAATTTAAATTGGTTAAGCCCAGAGCTGCTGGAACAAAATCTACAGGGTAAATAATTTCCAAAAACAATTTCATAATGTCATTTTATTATCCAGATATTCAAAATAATCAGTGCATATATTAATTAACATAAATATATATTGTAGGTTATAATGAAAAATCTGATATTTATAGTGTTGGAATACTGATATGTGAATTAGCCAATGGATCAGAACCATTTGCAAGATTTCCAAAAACTTTGATGTTAACAGAAAAAGTTCGAGGATGTGCTCCTCTACTTTTGGATAAAACAACAATTCCCAGAGATGAAAATGTGGATTGTGGAGGTGATTTAACTCATTTAATTACTTTTATTTAATATTAGATTTAAAAGATGTTCGAGAATAATTAGTGCTTTTCAAGAAAGTTTGTTGCTGAACTTCTTATAATAGGTTTTGTTTCAGGAGATACAGAAATAAGTGCCAATTTTTTAAACAGACGATTCAGCGACAATTTACACGAACTAGTTGCACTATGTTTCATGTGGAAAATCAGCGATCGACCTTCTGCTACTCAATTACTTAACAACCCGATATTTAAAAATGTCAAAAAATTGTTACCTTTACCAGAGTTACTTAAACCCGCGCTCCCTCTGAGCGACAGAGTCGGGTATGATACAGATGAAATGGAAAATTTTGATTCTCTTAATAGGTTGTCTCAACTTGAGGTAAACTCTTGCGAATGGGATTTTTAATTCTTCAGCTCATGATAGTTTATTCTAATTTACTAATCACTATGTCTAAAAGCAATTTTAACTTGGCAGTACGAAATATTAAAAAAAACAAAACAAAATTTGCTAATTAAAAACCTCCCTATAGCACTGATATAATCGAGTTGCTTCTATAAATAATTTGATTGCTAATTGTAAAACATACTCAACTTTAGATTGCTAATCTATTACAGTTAGTGGTGAACTACTTACTGGCAGGGGTGGGCTGCCAAATTTTGAACAACCGGCTCGCTATTATTTCGAAGAAAAAAAAAGAGTAAATGAGTACATTGTCATTATTTATTTTTGTACAGTATAAAATATATAATATATATAACAAAACAAAACATTTATTGCACAAAAAAACTGATAAATTCCAAATTTAACATACTATGCTATGTATATTAATTGATTAATTAATGTAGAGTTCATATGCCTTGTTCATTTGCAGAAACATCATTATTGTGCCCATACTTTTGTTTCTGTTGCTAACCTGTGATTTGGTTCATTTAAGATGTATCTAAAGGAATGGCTGGTGAATGGTTTTCCGGGTATATTGGCCGTCGTAGGTCTAAGTTTCTAATCGATGTTTTGCTATCTCGAGTGGATGGCATCTTCTGGAGATATAATTGTCTGCTTGTCTTAAGGCTAACAGTCTATGACATTTGTATGTCGCGATCGCAGTTTGTATACGTTTTGGTGGGCGGGGCATATTTGATGGCTGTTCAGAAATTGTTCATGTTCCGTAGATTCATTCTTTTTATTTTTGTAAGGAAGCAGCCTTGCATTTTTAAGTACAGGTACCCATGTTCTATTTATTTTAAGTATTTCTTCAGATTTATTAGTTCTGCTGGTGTTTATGTATTTCAATCGCTTCTCTATAAAGCTTAGGGTAATATGCAAATGTTTATCGTATTCCATGCACTTGTGGAAGTGTCTACATTGGAACAACCAAACGGTCCATTAACACCATGGTCAAAGAACACAAAGCCAACTGCCGTCTTGGACATACAGAAAAATTTGCTGTTGCGAAGCACACAATTAATAATAATGATCACAGAATTAAATTCAAGCACCACATCTGCCATCCACTAGAGATGGCTAAACGTCGATTATAAACTCAGACCTACGACGGCCAATATACCCAAAAACCATTCACCATCAAACGATGGTCGCGAAAGCCTTTCACAATAGGGCATCAAAATTTGCTATTGGTTTCCCCAATAAATTTATTGTTATTAGATTGGATATATGTTCCTCAGTAAAGCTGGTTCTTAATTTTGATGCAATTAAATTCATAAGACTAAAACCTCTCTCGGCTTCTGAACTGGTAATAGCAATTGTGCTTGCTATTTTTTTAGCCCTTAAAATTGTATCAGGTAACTGAACATTTTTCAGTTGTATGTTTGCGTCTACAAAGTCACGAAAATCATTAACATCTACTCGAAACTCTAAAGTTTCACATAATGTTCTTACCATTTTTTCACCTTCTAGCCATGGTGTCATAATTTTATCTAATGACCAGGTAGAAGGATCTTAAATCTCGCAAAGCTGCACAAATTGTTATAGTTATCAGTGTCATTGTTCTCATTTTTATCCTAATCCAAGCACTTCGTATTTTACGTACGCACATAATGTGTATAGTGTGTTGCGTACATGATATGTTTGCGAACGTGTGGTACATCGGCGCGATGTGCATATTTTGCATAAATATACTATTAAAATGGCCTATTTTTTGGTTTTAGGGGTAATTTAACAAGCGGCTCGCCGAGTTTCAAAAATTTTAACAACCGCGTCGCGCGAGCCGGACTGGGCTCCAGCCCACCCCTGCTTACTAGCTTTTATCATGATAGAAGTCCAATGATGAGAACGAATTTTTTCTAAATTATTAAGTTTTATTTACAAGTACTCACATTGTGCAAGTACCATGAGATTTCATTTACCATTTTTTTTGGGCTTTATGAATTTTATGAAAATTCTTGCCATTAAAACTAATGGATTTTCGTGTTTCAGCAGTTACGGTTAGTAATATGTAAATATGTATAAAATAGTACTTAAGTAGTTTTATTAAAAATAATAAAATCGGTTACAAAAAAGTGCATTATTCAATATACGAGGCATATTCATAAAGTAGTGCCGTCGGCTTATTTGTGTGACGTGCAGCATGTGTTCACTTTTTGATATTAGTAGAACGGGTGACACCGTAGAAAAGTTGGCGATTTGTCTCTATTTTATATCCAAAGACTCATTCATCCAACGAATTGCGAGGCTTTGGAACTCATTGCCTAGGGAGGTGTTCCCCGAGGCATACAACCTCCAGAAATTTAAGAAGAACACCAACTCCTACCTTCTTTCCCTTGGTTCCCACGATGTTCTCTGAACATTACAGGATATCCCTTTTCGTGGGAACCAGAACATATAAAAAAAAAAAAAAAAAAAACGTAGAGATGATTAACGAAAGAGATCTGTCAAAGGCGTCCACTTTATTCCCAACGAAGCGGGTGTCGAGTGCTATTTAAATCGAATTGGTTACCACCCAACCACACCTTTGCTTCTCCCATATTGATTACAAATTCTCTCTTTCTTTAGGTGATTACAAATTCCCGGTTAAAAATAAAAATGCGGGAACTTTTTTGTTTATAGGGAAAAATCACGTAATGCGAGATGGCGCTGTCAATAACAAAATGACGGATCGAGGTGTGAACAACAAATATTTTGTCATTTGATTACTTGTAAAATCAAAGTATTTATTGAAGGAAATTTTAGTTATCTCAAGATTTGAGTTGATTTTTTGTGTTAAACAATTGAATTGAAGCTTGATTTAAGGTTTGTTTTCGACGTTTCAGTTTTATTGTTAAATGCCACTAAAGATCAGGCGTGTCCAGGTATCAATTTTGGTTTGTTTTCGAAGTTTTTCAGTTCTGTTGTCACTGGAATTCTTGTTCCAATGCCTATAAAAGTCGAAATATCAATTTCGGACATATTGTATTATGTGGGTGAACTTGTTCGACCAAATAAGGATTATATATTATAATCCAATTAACTTCGGTCATTTCTATCTTTCGTAATTATGGAATGTTGATACTTCAACACAACACTGGAAGGTTCTGGCTAGAAACAGATTCATCTTTCAAACGCTTTCTCTGTGTTGTTGAAGTCACTATGAATAATTACAAATAAAATGATAGATCATTGGACAACAATGTCAAACTTACCACTGAAAAAATCATCTATCAAAAAAGGCTTACTGCAAAGAAACATAAACTTTGATATTGGTTTTCCTATCTTTAAGATCATCTTCCATTTCTTAGCTGCCTTTAGATTTAAAAGAAAATTTATGCAGATATAATCGAATTGCCATATGCAGAGCATTGTGGAACAGAGCACATTTTTCGTGATTTTATCTCCATATCAGCTTTTTTAATCCTTTGCATTTTCGGATTTTGTGGATTATTAACACCAATTCTTCACAAAATATCGTTCAAATAACACTTTCAATGTTTAAATTGCTCAAAATAATATATAAAGTTCACTTTTCACCTTTCTAAACAAATGAATATTAGTTTGTTGCTCACACCTCGAGAACTTCATACGATCAATAATAGATGTTGCCCACTCCGTGATTTTTCCGTATTGTCATGTTTTTTTTACGTTCATCCTCCCACTGATTTCCCCGGAAGTGGTCCCTAACAATAATAATTCATCTCTACACGTGACGTGACAACAAATGATATACCTTTCATAAAGTGTATTTGGTTAACAATTTTAGTTTTCTGAGCTTTTTTTGGAGTTAAGACAATTATTTAGAATTAAGGAACAACATTGTGGTGTTAAAAAGTAGTATGTCACCTGTAGCCGAGGACACTTTTTGACATAGATAGAATCTCAAGCCGTGACGTCTCATGTAAGGAACCTTTTTCTACCGTTGTCGAGCTGGAACGTCACGTGCACGTTTAGCGAGTCTGTAGACTTGAAAACAACGATGCTGAAAGAGTAAAGACAGCTAATCAACCTTGTATTTCATCTCCGAAAACATCTAACGGAAGGCGTTGCTCCAGAAGTTTTATTTCAGAAAGATAGGAGCAAAGAATTAAAGAAATCGTTAATTATTTTCATACAATACAGAAGTAATGGCCGTTTTTAAAAGAAGTTTCACAAGAAGTACGCAAGATGCATAAGTAGGTTTTGAAGGGGGCAGTCAACTTTAAGAAAAGTACTTTTTAAATCCGATAAGATGTAATGGAAAGTTATAATGTAAGATTTAAGCATTTAGAATAAGAGAGTAATTTTTTATTCTGTCACTGGCGAAAAGAGCAACCCCTAATGATCTCAAAATATTTTATTTAATTTCCATACTTCTCTTCCAGGGCTCCTATATCTGCCCGTGAAACGAGAAATGAACGGGGAGAAAATGTCAACAACAAAAAGATGGACTTGGCAACAATTCTTGAATGGGGATCCAGTAACTTGGTAGAATTCATCGCAAATAATACACAAGCATGTCTTTTCTCTACAAAAGTCAATCTCATTGTGCCCAACATAATATTGTCAGGAGTTACCATACCATAGAAGTCATCCATCTCGATGCTTGGTATAACTATCAGCAATAACCTTTCTTGGAAAAATCAGGTGAGGTCCATTGCCAATTGTGCTTCCCAAAAACTTGGCTATTTCACTTCCAGTCAGCTGCTTATGATCTATAAGGCACAGATCCGACCTGTCCTGGAATACTGTTCCCATATTTGGGGTGCGGCACCTAAACATATCCTGAAACTATTGGATTCCGTCCAAAAAAGGGCAATTCGTCTGGTCGGTGATGCCTCGCTTACAAACTCGCTCACTTCTCCGGAACACCGTAGAAAAGTTAGCGATTTGTCTCTATTTTATAGATATTTTCATGGGCGATGCTCTTCTGAAATATCAACAATCGTTCCTTCTTTAGCAGTTGCTTCGAGATTAACCCAAGTTCACACTTCTCACCCCTTTGTGGTCACTTTGGAGACCTACAGAACATATCTTTCCAAAGACTCATTTATCCAACGAACAGCGAGACTTTGGAACACGTTGCCTAGGAAGATGTTCCCCGATGCATACAACCTCCAGAAATTTAAGAAGAACACCAATTCCTACCTATTTTCCCTTGGTTCTCACGATGTTCTTTGAGCATTACAGGATATCCGTTTTCGTGGGAACCAGAACATAAATAAAACAAATACATTTTTTGCTACAAAATTTGGTAACCGTTACAAAATATTTACGATACGCCCCAATCTGCTGACTTTGGTAATATAGTGGGGACCGTTAACATATGTCTCTTTAAATTTTAAGTCTACACAGTTTTACGCATACAGGACCATCTACCGGCTATTTACGAAGCTACCACAGTAGTTTTTTTGTTTTAACAGGCATTTTCCTGCCATGGAATGCTTTTAGAAATATCCACGACAATCGTTTCTTCCACCAGTCATAAAATGATTGCCGTAATTGAAGTTTTGTGTGCAGGATTTTAACTCGCTAAAATTTTTGAAAGTTGTGTACGGATCTACAGTAATAAGTGAAAAAATGAAAAAGCGTATCATCACACTGTTGCCGTAAACAAGAAAATTTAAAGCCGGTTATTCACAGTTGGATGAAATTCACGTATTTTTTTTGGAAGACATCCAAATAATTGACCTCATTCACGGTCATACCATGCTGGTTGTAGTCAAGGAAGTACTTTTTTTTAGGTTAGATTAGTTTATATTATTTTGATTTAAAATTCGGTTAAACTGTCATAAATGGTTGAAGATATGCTGCTGTTGTCTTGTATTGCAAAACGAGAAGACAAACAATAAATGAAAATAAGTTAAATACACAGAAATAAACAGAATTGGATTTAGGACCAAGTGGATATCCAACTCATCTTGTCACTCCACATTATCCATTTGGTTTTTTCCACTCACAGTCATTTTTTGAAGCAATCCAGAATTGCCGGCTTAAGATTTTTATTGGGAACTTTTTGACCACCCTCCATATAGCACCGACATTGCACCTAGCGACTACTTCTTGCATTTGAAACGGTATACAACTACTGATACTAAACTTCAATCCAGCAACTCAATCGAAGAATTTCGGTGATCTACGAAATCTTCAAAAGAAGTGTGAAGCAATTGACGGCAAAACACCGAGAACTTATTTAATAAAAAACTAGTGACATAATAGAATTTAAAACTTAGTGAGGACTCGACCCCACATAAAGTTCAACTTCTTTCACTGGGTTCCTGAAGGTCAAACAATTGATCAATATTACTACCTTGAGGTACTTGGACAACTACGTGAAAGAAAAAGAAAAAAACGACCCGAAATATGGAAGGACAAATCATGGGTTATCTCCACCAAGACAATGCGTCAGCTCGTTCCGCGTTATCTGTTAAGAGGTTCCTGACCAAGTACAGCATCACAGTGTTAGAACATCCAACTTACTCACCAGACCTTGCATCATGTGATTTCTATCTGTTCCCTAAGGTGAAATCTGCAAAGGGACCAGATTTGAGTCCGTGGAAGCTGTAAAAGAGAATGCGGCAAGAGCCCTGAAGGAGTTGATAGAAGATGACTTCCAGCATTGTTTCCAACAATGGAAAGCGTTGTAGGGATAGAGAAGAGGTGTATATTGAAGTTGATAATAAGTAATCTATAATATAAAAATGAATCGCTGAATGTGTTGCTAAGCGCAAATCTCGAGAGCAGCTGAACCGATTTCGCTAATTCTTTTTTTATAATATTCTTTGAAGTACGAATGGTTCTTACGGAGAGAAAAATTTAAAAAATTGCCTGAAAAAGTCTAAAAACAACATTTTTCTATATTCCCATACAAAAGATTCATAATAATACTTAAAAGTCAATTTGAACTTTAATGCCATACCATAAAGTTTAAGTGTTAGTGAAGGGGTTACGGGAAGGCAAAACAATTGAGTGACGTTAGTATCGTATAAATATTAATGTCAACATTTATACGATGGTAACATTACTCAAAAACAAATTGTCTAAAGTAAAATGTAAATTGTCTGTGGTAAAATGTCACTTGAAATGTAAACGTCTCTTTGCTGTGCATCTATAATATTACTAAATCTGAAAGCCACAAATTTCTATAAAATTAAAAATGTGTTGTGTGTTTGTGACTTACTAAATATGCCTCCTATAAGGCGGCGGACAAATTTAGGCAGAAGAACCCGAAATGCAACGAATCAAATTAATTATCTAATCGTACTGCCCAGGAACGTGAAGATCGCAATGAACGTGAAAGAATTCGGTTAAGACAGATCCGTGAAGCGAGACATTCGACTAATAATGGTGCAAGTTTAAATTGAGCTGCTTTCAATTATGATATGTCAATTGATTACAGTGCCTACAACTGTGTTGCTATTGGACCTATGAACTCAGTTTGCCAATATTGTAAGGCATTGAAATACAAAAATGAAGCCAATGGATTGTGTTGCGCAAATGGAAAGGTGAAATTGATACCATTGCTTCCACCTCCGGAGCCATTGTACTTATTGGTTTTATGAATAGGAACAGATTCCATACACTTTTTAAAGAATATTCAACAACTAGCTGACCCGAATAGCAGAATAAGTATTAAAAAAAATAAAAAATTAAAGAATAAAATGAAAATAACATTTTTTACAATGTGTCTCGTTATTTAATAGCCACACCTTGTATAGTGTAATATTTGCTTATTACATCTGTAATAAGTATTTAATGCTCTTTGGGTAATAAATAAATACAGTCGACTCTCGATAATTTGACACGTTAATTTGAAAACATTTTCCGGTCCCTTAATAAATACATAAATTGAATAAAATCAATGTTAATGTCGTTTCGGTAATTTGAAGTTGAATGTAGTATCTTGCTTGCCAACATGCGATAATTTGAAGTCCAGTCTTCCCTACTCTCTATAATTTAAAGCGTTTATCATGCACCTATCGTTTGTTTACATAAATGTACAGACTCTATGCTTCTACGACCTCAGAACGACATGAATGACAATTACTTCGCAGCTGTCACCACTATCAAAAATTCTTTGGACAATGATAGACTGAAGTTACTTATTTAAAAAAAGATTACGGACTTATTTTTGAAATAAAAATTTGTAATTAATTGTATTATTATATTTAATTGTTAATACATAATAATAATATAAAAATAATAAATCACGTATTTTGATCAAACTCTTATTTACTTGAGTCCTCCCTCGTGGTTATTTGAAAGCTTGTTATTTTGAACTCTTGGTCATTTGAAATTTATCTCTGGTCCCTTGAGTTTCAAATTATCGAGTGTTGACAGTAAATGTTTTAAATTTTTCCTTGAAATAAAATTATAATGTAATTTTTACCCTACTTCGCCTTGGCTATAAGAAGGTGCAAAATCTTTTTACCGTACCATCAAGCGCACTTTTTGGGTCTTATTTTAATAATCCTATGCTTCGTTGCCAGTTAGCTCTGCGCAACTATTTTCAAGGTCATAGCTCAACTCTTTTTTCACTACCTGTATCTAATAATTTAGATTATATTTAAGCACATTTTTTTCTATTCAAGTACATTTGTAAACAGAACTATTTATTATTACTTTGTTGAATATGATCCTAAATATCAATTAAACTACCACTCTTTAAATTTTTTTTCCATAATTAATAACAGCAATTTTTTTCACAACTATTTATTATATTATTTCATTGACCTAACGAAGGGCATATCATACTTATTTCTTAAGTCAGCTAACATAATAGCATTATCTTTAAGAGCCTCTTCTGCCTCCCTACGGATCTGCAAGTTTTTGTTGTTAATATTAAATGTCGGATATTCTTCTTCAAACAGTTGAAGATGATTTAAATAACAGTCCCTCAGATTGATCCATACATCAGAATCATCTTTGCCGAACTGCTCACATGCGAGCTTCAAAGGTCGCTCCAGCTCTTTAACGTTTATATATAATTCTGTCACCTCTAATTTGGCCATTTTTGCGTGCAATTCTTTGCAGAACGGAGGTGTTAAAGCTAGAGTTTGGTAAATTCTCCTTGCTTCTTCTATATCTGCAAAAAAATATGTAAACTTAGTTAATTTTTCAGTTAAAATTCAGTGAAATTGTTTACAACTTTTTAGTTCTGATCATCAATGCAAGAAATATAAAAAAAAAGAGGAAAAATAAATTAAAATCAGAGTTAGTATTCTGTGATCGCCTTTGCTGTGGTCACTGGTTGCAGACAACCTGATAGTTAAGCTACATGACTCTGGTTTCACGACTCAATGTTATGCCGATAACCTGGTCGTCACCATTACGGGCAGACATGACGAAGTAATCTCAAATTGCATGCAAGTAACACAATCAGAAGCTGGTGCGCAAAGGAAGGACTCAATGTCAATCCTAGCAAAACAGTGCTGGTTCCATTCACCAGGTGGCCCCAACTATAAATGGAATCCAGCTTACTTTTTCCAAAGAAGTTTAAATATTTGGGCATAATAATCGACCAAAAACTGACATGGAACAGCCAACTCAACCACATTCTTTCAAGCTTGACATGCTGCAGAGTCTTTGGCAAGATATGAAGTCTGAAACCAAAAATAGTCTACTGGTAATACCAAACGATCATTAAACCCATGATCACCTATGTCTTATTGGTAGTGGCCAAAAATGCAACAAATATCGGCACTAGTCAAGCTGCAGAAAGTGCAGCGGCTAGCTTGACTGGGAATCACAGGGGCAACATTCACGTGCCCTACTGCAGTCATAGAGGTAATGCTGAACCTTCGACCATAATAATAAGCAGCAATCAGTACCTTCAGAATGAGCCAGGCAATAAATCTTAAAGCAGGAAATCGGATTGGATATTTGAAAATTTTGGAAAATATTTCCCTAGAATCCATGATGTAAGCCGACAGATATTATGCCAGTTAGGTATGACTTCGAAATGCAGTTTGAAGTGGTCATAAACAACCATCAAATTTGCACAGAGAACGCACCTCAACTAGGATGGGATGCTTTATTGTGGTACACTGATGGATCCAAGATGAATGAAAGGATTGGAGTGGGCATTACAGGGCCGAATTTTAGGCACTCAAAACCGCTTGGTAACACCCCAATCATCTTTCAAGCAGAATTGCATGCCATGAGATATGTGTACAAAAGTGCATCAAAAGGAACAACCAAAGGGCAGATATCTATATTTTATCAGATAGCCAAGCAGCACTAAAAGCTCTGAAGTCATACACTTGTGAGTCTAAGCTGACTTGGGACTTTAAACAATCCCTGAGACAACTGGCAGCAAACAATCAGATTACTCTGATGTGGGTTCCAGGTCACAAGTAAGTTAAAGGCTACAAGGAAGCAGACTGCCTTGCCAAGGAAGGGGCGTATACACAATTTTCCGGCCCAGAACCCTTCTGTGGACTCTCTAAAGCCCACTTGAAAGAAGAGGTTAGATGCTGGACAACAGATGAAATGAAATCTCACTGGCATTAAGTGCCAGGAAAAAAATAAGCGAAAAGGCTAGTAAGCCTTTCACCAAGGAAAGCTAAACAGCTTCTCGAGTTGGACAAGAAAGACTTGAAACTGGTGACTGGACTCCTCACTAGACACCTGAAAAAGATGGGCAGAACAGAGAGTGATAGTTGCGGCTACTGCGAGATCTTCCCTGAAACTGCAGAACATTTGCTTTGCGAATGCCCAGCACTTTTCTGGACTAATAAATTTTGTACGAAGTCTCGGAATCTGGGGCCTCGAATAGATTAAGGGTTATGCAAAAAAGATCTGATAGGTCAAAGTGCTTGAGAGGCAGCATAGCCTTCACGACTCCCCTACAATCTAGTATACATTGACAAAAAAAACATTTTGGTTATTAATGCAATACCTTTATTTAATGCTATCCATTCAAGATAATCTGGTTTGATTGCATTGGCGATTGGTTCAACTTGCTGAATGGCATCTTTATAAACTGCTTCTATAACTCTGTTTGATGATGTCAAAATGTGATACTTTATTAGTAACATCCAGAGGGGTGCAGCATTCTCTTTAAGTGCCAAATGACCATTTTTAAATGCCATATTTACAGTTGTAGGATCATCCTTCATCACCACACTTTTTAGTTTAAGTTTCCATAATTCTACTGATGAAGGCAACACTTTTAATCCTTCTTCAACAATAGACATGATTTCTTCCTCATCAGTTAAAAGATCTGTCCATATTTTGTAGAATCTAGAAATAAAAATTATGTTGGAGTACTTGTTAAAATATCAGCATAAAAATAAAATGTAATAAAATATCTTTATATTTTGTGCAAACAATTTATTTTATTTTAGCAGAGCTCTTTCAACCTAGAAGGTCATCTTTAGTGCTTGCTTGTCAAGTTAGCACCAGAATTGATCCATAAAGTATTGACATTCATGATGTTAAACATATTAAAATTGTGAGGTGCATGTGCTATACAATATACAATTTTAATCTGTTTTACATCATATATGCCGATATTTTATGGATCTCTTCTTGTGCTAACTTGACGAGCAAGCACTGAAGATGGATGACCTTCTAGGTTGAAACTGCTCTGCTAAAATAAAATAAATTATTTGCACGAAATACAAAGATATTTTATTGGTTATGCATGCCATGTGCACTCAGCTCCACTTCAACTTTTTTAAAGAATTTAATACCTTTCAGTGAGACGAGAGGCTACACTGGCTTCTTCTAACTTTTTAATTAATATAGTTTTGATCATATTGTTTGAGATATCCTTTTGCTGATATAGAGCTATTAAATAATCCAAATATATATGCCACATAATGTTTTTTTTTTCTGGGGCAATTTTTTTTATCCCCAATTCAAATTTCTCCAAACATCTTGTTACACGAAATTTGTTGGATGGTCTAATATCCTCTGTTACTGGGTAATGAAGACCATTTTTTTCTCGATCTGCTAATGCTTTCCACATCTCCTCTTGATTAAAATGCTTAGTGATTAAATTATCTAAAATTTTGTGCTGTAGACTTAATGTAAAGCTATGTGGATCAAGCAAACCTAACACATTAAGTAAACAGGTAAAGCCAGTAACATTTTGAAAAATTGCATCTATGTAAGTATCTATTTTTTTATAACATACTTCATTTTTGTTTTGATTTGGTACATTTTCAGGGTCATTTTTCTCCCTCGTGAGCAATTCCAGCTGAATAGCTTCAATGTATAAGACATCACAGCTGGGGTGAATTGTTAAGCCTTTGTGAATGATAATTAAAGCTTGTTTAATATCTTGTTTCATGTGCCAAGCTGCTGCTACTTGCCATACTTCAGATTTATATGCAAAACTGTTGATCATATTTTGAAGAACAAGGAATGCAGTTTGACTAAAGTTAGATTCCTTACAAAATTTAAAATATGCAAGACAAAAATTAAAGTCATAAGAAAATCTTTGCATTGCCAATTCATACAAGTGCTTAATCCTTTTTAATATTTTTAGTTCTATGCCAGCTTTTCTGTCTGCTATTCTGAATTTATTTCTCCTTAATTTTACATCCCTTAATACAGTTTTTTCATACTGAATATAATCCAGGTAATCTTGAAGATTTTTTACAACTCCGTTGATTTTACATTCATGCTGTTTTCTTTTTTTTAAAACTACCATAGTTTCTGTTACCGAGAACAATTTGATCCTTCGCATTTCTAATATTTCATCACTCATCGGCTCCATTCGACGTTCCACTATTTCAGCCATTGCTACAAATATATTTTTTACGAGTTAAAATTTACACAACTTAACTAAAATTCTAAAATTAAATCAATACCACGAAGTCTCTCTACTTTACTGCGTGATCAATACATTAATACTTTAGGCAGTGCTTTTGACAATTGACAGCGACTTTTCTATTTCTACTATTCTGGTTAAACATCGTTGTAAATAGTATTCAGGAATCACTTACATGTAACTGAAACTCTAGATATCTTCTTTTTTCTCTCAAATGGCAGGATTCTTCCAAGACATGAAACGTGTTGGTTAAATGAATCCTTGTCTAGATGATAATAAAGAAGTCTATTTTATCACAAAATAAATTTGTTTTCCTGTCATTTTATAAAAAAGGAAAAAAATATCTAATATGTCTACGTCCCTGATTTTGGTGTGTGGGCAGTGCAATTTGTAGTCTTGATTTGACTTAATTTTTGTTACTGTATTTGTTTTGAAAAGGTGTAGTGCTTTCTAAACTTCAGTAAAGCTGGTTCTTTTTAAAAAGTTTGTAGAAGTTGGTAAGTGTAATAGTTTTTATCTATAATTTTTTTAGGTAAATGTCATTACAAATTACATTTAATGTTTTTTGAATTTGCGTGATTTTTTTGTGATTTTTAAATGATTATACCTTTGCAAAAAGATTTTATAATACGTCGCTTTTTTAGAAAATTAGCATTGAATCATATCTCTACTATGGTTAAACTTTTCGTATCTAGGGCATGGGGCAAATAGTTACATTAATTATTCTAATTAAATAATTTTGGTTTATTTGCAATGTTGTATTAAAGGAAGTTTACGCGAGAAATTCTATTTTCTTGGATATATATGCTATATAAGTTTAATTTTTCATCAGATATAATATTGACACCTGCTGGAAAAACGGGTTCCAATATTTTGTTTAATTCAAATTTTAATTATAATTTATTAAACAGAATTAATTATGCACAATAAAAATTTATTTTCTTTGTTTGAATATCAGTTAATTTTTTTTCATGTAAAATAAAATAAAATATATGTAAAAATGTAAAAAAATTGCAGTTTTGTTCATTCAATTTTTTAAATATTATTTCTCTTAAGTATTTTAATCTTACTATACAAATTTATAATAAATTATAAAAATTGGTTTAATCAAAGTATTTATGAATACAGCATCATAATATTTGTAATCTTTAAAAGTTGGTTTAAACTATGTAAAGATTAATGTTTAAATATCTTATTTATTAATGGGCTTGTTTTAATTTGTTCAGATAAAGAAATTCAACAATAGAAGTTCTAGAACTTAGCATTTTAAGTAATTGCTTTTCATTGGCCCGTTTATATACAGGTTGTTCCTAAATTCATAGGAAAAAATTCAGGAGGTGATTGTCTGTATGAAATAATGATGGATCTTTCCTTTTACAAAATTTTCTCAGCCCTTCCGAGATATCACCCCTAAAAGGTAGTAAGATTAAGTGTTAATTTTTTCATATTTAAGTACTTAAAGATAGAAACTTGAAATTTTGTAATTTCTGTGCACTCGTAAAGGACTCACTGCCGGTATTTTTTCAATATTTCAGTTAATTATAAGGGGGTAAAATTAGCATATTTTACCTTTTTTGTAAAATAAAAATATTACTTAAAATCCCTGTTTATTTAAAAGCATTTCTTAGTCCCAATGTTTTTTCCTAGAACCAATGGGTTCGGTGAAAAAAAAAAAAATACAGTATCATGATTTTTCTTCTTTATTACATAATAAATTACGTAATAAGAGTGAAAAATAGTAAAGATGTAAAATGCAAGAATAAAATAAGATTCATAATAAATGTTGGAAATGACAGCCCCCTGCGAAAAAAAATAAATACCTAATTTTACTCACCACCTTTTAGGGGTGATATCTCGGAAGGCAGTGGGCTGAGGAAATTGTGTTATAAAAAGGATCCATCATAATTTAATGAGGGCAATCAGCTGAACTTTTTCGAATTAATTTAGAAACACCCTGTATATTTCCTTGCTAATTTCACCAATATACGATGGTATCGGATTAGTGACCGAGGCATCGACTTAACAGACGCACTGTGTTGAGAGGTACATTAGTAAATTCCCCTAAGATTTAAACCCAAAAACAGAAATCGTTGATGTAGCTCTCTGTGAGTTTTTTGGTTAGAAATAGGCACATATTTAATTATGTTAAAAGGGAATGCAACAAAAATGAATTATCAGTACAAATTTAATAAATATGTTTAATCATATAGTACTTACGGTATTATCAAGCATAAGATTTATAGTCATCATAATCGGAATCACTGTCGTCGCTATCCTCATTCGGATTGTAAATGATAACAGGATTAACTGTTTCGATGCGGTTTTCACGAACCCACCATTCCTCTATTAAATTTTCAAATTTTGTGACACATTTTTTTCAAATTTCAAGAGTGACAGTATAAAGTGCTCGTTGTGCAAAATGCACTTCGTGAATTAGTTCATTGGAGCACAGGGTGCGGTCTGGGCGTAAACCGGGAAAAAACAGAACTAGTACTTGTTACGAGAAGAAACAGAATTCCCGTCTTTCCCCTACCCCTATGTTTGAAGGCAACCTATTCCTGGAAATCCCATCAGGGAAGATTGGACCGGGAATCTAGTTAAACCTCAGGGCGCAGTATTTTATACGGACGACTCTAAACTATAGGGGAGAGTAGGTAGCAGTGTCTTCTCAAAAGACTCCTTATTTAGCCTGTCGTTTCGTTTGTCTGATTACTGTAGTGTGTATCAAGCCGAAATGACAGCCATTACCGAAGCAGCTGTCTGGATACTCCGCAACGAACAACAGTTCAGCGAGATATACATTCTTTGCGACAGCCAGGCTGCTATCAAATCACTGAACTCAGTCTACTTGACCTCTAGGGCAGCGGTGCAATGCCGAGCCGCCCTGAATGAGCTAGCAACTAAGTTAAGAGTTCACATTGTCTGGGTACCAGGACACAGGGACATACGAGGCAACTGTAAGGCGGAAGAGCTAGCAAGAGAGGGCACCACCCTCCCAGCTGTATCTGTCTCATCTCAACAAGGAGTATCGATTGCAAATTGCCGGCTCATCCTGCACAGCAAAGTAGTTCAAAAAGCCAACTTGAGGTGGCAAAATGAACCGACATGCACATCATCGAAAAGATTTGGCCCAAACTAGATCTACGTCGAACTAATGATGTTTTAACTCTATCCAGGGAGTCCATTGGAAATGCGATCGCGGCCATAAAAGGACACTGGGCAGGTGGATCCCATGCACGGCGCATGGGAATCGCAGAGCTACGACATGACTTCTGTAGAAGCTGTCACGATGAGGAAGAGGAGGAAACAATGGTACATCTTCTCTGCCACTGCCCTGCCCTAGGCAGAAAACGGCTTTCTATACTAGGGTAACCGAACTTTGATGATTTATCTGATCTCAACTCAGTTAGCATTAAAGACAAGTTCCAACTGGTTCTCACGGTAGAGGGGGAAGGCACCAACGTCCATCACGGTATCACAACGGGCCAAAAGTCCTAAGTGGGTTCCCTCCTAACCTAACCTAACCTAAGTGCTCGTTGCCATGTTTTCAAAACAGCCTTATCAATGTAACCATTAGATCCAATGTAATTGTTATAATAAGTTTTGCATATTCCCCATATATACTCTTCTTCTTCTTCTTCAGCCAATTATTGCCCACTGAAGGACATAGGCCTCTTCTAATCTCTTCCATGCGTTTCTGTCTTGAGCTGTTTGCTGCCAATAGGTGCCCGCTGTTCTCTTCACATCATCTAGCCATCTTTTTGGAGGTCTACCCATGCTTCTTTTTGTTTCTCTGGGTCTCCATTGAATTAACTTTTTTGTCCATCTGCTGTCGTTTTGTCTAGCCACATGTCCAGCCCATTGCCACTTAAGGTGTGCGACACGCTCTATGATATCGGTGACTTTGGTTCTTTGTCGAATGGTCTCATTACGTACTCTGTCCCTCAGACTTATCCTAAGCATTCTTCGTTCTATTGCTCGTTGCGTCGTGCTAAGTCTTTTTACGCTTTTTTCAGTTAATGTGGCGGTTTCTAGACCGTAAGTTGAGACTGGCAGTATGCAAGTTTCATATACCTTCCGTTTCAAGCTTATGTGCATATTGGCATCTTTAAATATATATTGGAGCTTTCCAAAAGCCGACCGTGTCAAAGCTACTCTTCTGCCAATCTCCTTGGCCTTGAATTTCCAAATGTCCTCCTGTTGGACTCATTATTTTAGTTTTGCTGACATTCATCTCGAGTCCCACTGTTGACGATATGTGCTTTAGATCTTCTAGCATTGTTTTAAGATCGTTTATGTCGCAACTAATAAGTACAATGTCATCAGCAAAGCGTAGGTGATTTAGATAAGAGCCGTCGATTTTAATACCTTTCTTTTCCCACTGTATCTTCTTAAACATGTTCTCTAGGGCCAGCGTAAACAATTTTGGGGAAATTATGTCTCCTTGGCGTACACCTCGACCTACCGGGATTGTATTCGTCTTAGTATCCTGATTTATTTGGACGGAGAAGGTGGCATTTTCGTATATTTTTATAAGCTGCGAGTATCTGGAATCTATTCTAGCATCATCCATTGATGAGAGGAAGGCCCATATTTCTAAAGAGTCGAAGGCCTTTCTATAGTCTACAAAGGCTAGGTGAAGTTGGATGTTATATTCATTTGCTTTTTCAATAAGTAATTTTAGTGTTTGGAGGTGATCCAAAGTACTGTAGCCTTTTCTAAACCCAGCTTGCTCTACTGGTTGGAATTGGTCAAGCTTTAATGTTAGTCTGAATATACTCAATGGGATTAAATTGGCAATGATAAGGCGGAAGTCTTAGCACACGATGTTCATAACTAAGTATAATTTGATCCACCTTGTAATTTTTTTCTCTTTCGTGCATTTTAGCTGTCGATAATAATTCTGGCTTGAAGCAATACTGTGGAAGTCCAGGAGTATGTTGGTTGCTTATTTAAAATTTCCGAATGGTACGGAGCATTATCTAATACAATGACAGATGGTTCATGTAACGATGGTAATAGTTTCTGTTTTAACCATTTCACAAACATCTCTATCCATATTGTCATCATAATCGTCCAATTTTGATTTTGACGAAAATAAAGGATCCGCCCCATCAACAAAACCATGCTTTCCACCTGCATGCACAATAATGTATCTTTTTCCTTCACCGTCGGTGTGTTTTATAGACTTTATGTTATCGTCCTGCCAAATTCTTTTTGTTCCACTTTTAGCAAAAATCCAAGTTTCGCCCAGATAAACAAATGAAAAGCATTCTTGTTTACAGTGAGTATAACTTCTTAAAAATCGGTACTAAACGATTTTAATGTCGGTACCCACTACAATGATAACCCAGGATTAATAAGTACTTTTCTAGCAAAAAATCTAACAAAAATGAATTAACAGGCCAAATTAAAGCCTAATAGGTTAGTTAATTAGTGAAATTTGTTTGGATTACTTATCTACCTCTCTTATTATGTACAATAAATAGTCATTAAGAACAGATTTGGTTGCAAAATTAACCGTGCCTTATAAAATAAAATTCGTTACCTACGAAATTTGTTTAAAAATATTAGGGAAATTTACTTATGTACTTCTTAAATGTACAGTTGAATACTGGTTATCGAGTTTCTAACGATAATCCGGAACCACCGTATATTCGTGAAATATGATATACCTTGTTTGCTCTCTGGGACTTATAGAATATTATTGATTAAAGTAGTTTTGCAGTGTACCTAATGTTGTATGTTACTTTAAACTATAATTACTTAGTTTAATCTAATTATGTTTAAATAAATAATGATAGACTTGTAAAAAGCTGGTTAATAAAAGATTGTTTCTTATTTTGTGGTAAATATTAAAGATTAAAAATTCATCTTTTTCTATTGACCACGTCGACAAAGTAATTTAAATAAAATTATAATTATTTAACATATTATTAAAATGTTTAAACAATGGGAGCGGGATTGTAGGAATAAAATAAACATATTTATATATTAACATAAAATAACAATACCCAATTTCTAAAGATATTTAAAATGTAGGTCATTTTATATACAACCAGTAAATATATTTTACTTTGTAGTTCTGGGTGAAAACAATAAAATGTTATGAGATAATTGGATCGTCTCTTTTTAAAGTTATGCTACATAAAAAAATATTTCCTAAACTATTAAGTATTGTATTAAAGTGAGTTTTAAAGTAAATGAAAAAATGGAAAGTTTAATTGTTTCAAATCTGTGATATTTGTTGTCTAATTAATTTCGACTATCGACTGGCATTACACTGGCAGTCGGTACCTTACGGTGCTGTAAACGGTAAGCTGTCATCTCGGTTTAGCAGTTCTATTCCAGTCTCCGTATATTGTACGTACATCCCAAGTGTTGTCATGAAAAGCAATGCCATTTATTTCTCGTTTGTTGTCGATTTGTTTAATTACTAGATCTGTTTCTACGATAACCGCAGTTGTGTTATCGTCTCGAATTTATTTTAAGAATAAAAAGTTGCGAACCTGAGATACAATGACCGACTTGTTTAGTTTACTGAAATAGTTTTTTTCTGTGGCTGTGCGTGGAAGGTCTATTGCGGTTATATTTTTCAGGTGAGTTGTCAGTTTGAATTGTACATAAAATGCAGCAAACTTTCCGTCTATTTGTACTCATATTTTTAACAATAAATACAAGCTTTATACAGAGTGAAACAGACCGAATGGAGTAAATTCGTTAGTTAGTGCATATTTATGAAAATTCCAGAAACACGTCAATTTTAGACTTGTATGTCGTGATCACTTCACAGTGCTAATTCAAAGGGTTTCAATCTTTTTAATTTTCTACGGTGAACCTCGCTCTCTCTCTCTAGTCGTTAGCTTCATGTTTGAAGCGTCGTGATCCTATGTTAGTCTCATGTTGTGTTTTTAGCAGTTTCCTTCCATTTCTCTCTATCTGACGTGCTTCTAATGCTGTCTTGGAAAGATTTTCCTGTAAACTGCTTCACGTGGTCGTTTTGGGGAACGTTCTCTAGGTCGTGTTCCCTCTACTCTCCTTGGACCATAAGTTTTTCGAGATTTTCATCTTTTCTCCTGCTGACATGTCCAAAATACTTGAGAATCAGTTGTTTGATTTTAGTTGACAATCTGACTTGGATGTTAAGTTCTTCGAGTATGGATACGTTGGTTCTGCGATCTGTCCAGGGAATCCTCAGTAGTCTTCTCCAGACCCACATCTCAAACGCATCCAACTTGGCGATGTCTGTGGCTTTGAAGGTCCAGGATTCTGCTGCGTATAGCGCAATTGGAAAAACGAGGGTGTTTATTAATTTGCATTTTGTTGTGGTTGTTATATGCCGATCTTTCCAAATTTTGTTGAGTTTGGTCATGGCCGTTTCGGAAAGAGCTATCCTTCTTCTGATTTCTTGACTTGATCCGCCATTTCTGCTGATGTGGGCACCTAGATAAGTTATTTCCTCCATGTTCTCGACATCTTTAATATTAGGCATTTCTTCCATGCTGTGCGTGCGTGTGTTATTAACATAAGTTTCGTTTTCTGACGGTTCAGTTTTAGACCGAACTCCAAGCTCACTCTCTCTACTCGTTCAATAAGACTCGACATTTCCTGCTCATCTTTGGCGATAAGTGTGGTGTCATCAGCGTAGCGGAGATTATCCATACTTCTGCCACCTATGACAACTCTTCCTTCCCAGCCGTACAAGGCTTTCCTTATGATATATCCTCCATATACGTTAAACAATAGAACAGAACACAACCCTGCCATACACCACGTTCCACATTGAAAGGTTCAGAGGTTCTTTCATCCACCTTCATTAGTGATCCTGGTTGTCCAAAATCTGCAACATTTTAATTTTGTGGTGATTGTGTAGCCCAGTCTCGTACTTTGTGGCATATCGTTTGATTTCCTTAGCTACTGGTGAATGGTTTTTCGGATTTTTGGGCCGTCGTAGGTCCAAGTTAATAGTCGACGTTTCGCCATCTCGAGTGGATGGAATCTTCTGGAGATGTAATGTCTGCTTTTAAAGGCTGACAGTTTATGACATTTGTATGTCTAGATCGCAGGTTATATACGTTTTAGTGGACGGGGCGCATTTGAGGGCTGTTCAGGAAATGGTCATTCATTCTTTTTATATATGTGAGGAAGCAGAGTTGTATTTTTAAGGACAGGTGTACCCATGTTCTATTGGTTTTAAGGGTTTCCTCAGATCTATTACTTTCTGGCTGATCATAAAGCTATACAGTGCCCCATTTATTTGTTTTCCTGCCAACACCCTTCGCTCAATGTCTTTCAAACTACTCATCTCCGCAGCATTGATCCTATTTCCATGCTTTTTATGCCAAACTCAACATTCACTACCATACATAAGTGTAGGAACCAACACTCCTCTATGCACAGCCAGGCGTGCCTTTTTTGACACTTTCTGGCTGTTTATAAAGCTATGCAGTGCCCCATTCATTTGTTTTCCTGCCAACACCCTTCGCTCAATGTCACTGTCAAACTTTCCATCTCTCATAAACTTTGAACCCAAGTACACAAATTCATTTACTTGTTCCATTCTTTTTTCCTTAATCAGAACCTCACAGTTTGTCATGCTTTCTTTTCTTTCAAAAACCATTACTTTCGTTTTGCTTACATTTATTTTCATCCCTTTGATTTTTAGGGCATCATGCATAACATTAATCATCGCCTGCATATTCTCTTCAGATGACGCTAGTATGACTTGATCATCGGCGTAAAGAAGACCTTTGACGATCTAATCATTCATTTTCAATCCATACGCACTCTCTTTTAAATATTTTTAACAATCGTCTATGTATATGTTAAACAGCCCTGTTTCACACCTTTTTCGATGTTAAACCAGTCCGTGTAAGCTCCGTTTTTTCCTGACACAAGCAGTGGAATCCTTGTAAAGTGATTTCAGTGCTCTTATTAAACTACCGCTCACCCCATACATAGACAATGTCGACCACAATTCACTCCTCACCACTCTGTCATAGGCCTTTTCCAAGTCTTTAAAAGCGCATTAGACCTTCTGACTTCTAGCCAAAAAAATTTCAACTATACCTCGTTATAAAAAGACCTGATCCATACATTTTCTTCCTCTTCTAAATCCTGCTTGAACATTCCATATCATCTTCTTATGTTCATTCGTCACTCTTTTAATCAATATCTTTGCATACACTTTGCCGAAGGTTAAAAAGACGGTACAGCAGACTAGTGACAAGCACTATTGAGAAGTTTGGTAAATCCCGTGCAATAGCCTTGGATATATCTAAAGCCTTTGACCGCGTTTGGCAGCAGGCATTGTTAAGTAAATTATCTGCCCACGGTCTCCCAACCAAACTGCGCCAATGGCTCATGAGCTTCATGCAAGATCGCTCTTTACATGTGGCAGTTGACGGTATTTCTTCTAATGCGTTAAAAACCAATGCGGGGACCCCCAGGGTTCCATCCTGTCCCCCACCCTATTTCCTTGAATCAAGTCTCTCCATCTCGATTTTGGGAGTCACGGTGTCTAATAATATGTCTTGGCATGACCATGTTGCTAACAAAGTCAGCAAGCCAGAGGCTAGGTTTTCTGTGAAAAGCTAAAAAGTTTTTTACTCCTGATCAACTGCTGATAACACAATAGGTCTACTCTTTTTGCGACTATTTTCTGTAAAAAAAAAAATGTTACCACGCTTTGTACAGCCTTTAGCATTTCAACCGTTATTCAGCAGCTTTACCCAATTTCATACTGTTCAAAGCTTCCACAATTTTTGTCGTACTAATTTCACTTTTATTGCAACTTTCACTCATGTCTCCGAATGGAGCCTGTTCCTCTTACCATACTACCATCTTGGTTTCTGATTTTTTCCAGTTGCGAGGTAGTATTTTTACCTCTGGCTGTTCTTATGGACTTCAATAGTAATTCATTTCGACATCCTGACAATCGAAAGCCAGAATTGTTTCTTCCACCTTCAGGGATATTCCGTTCGTAGCGGGGCCAACTGTCGTTTAATTTCCTTCCCTTTGAGGTGACCAACTTTTCGTCCGTTGCCAAAACGTCGATTTTTTATTTTTTCTAAATTTTCCGGAGCAGTGATTAAGGAGACGCGTCTAAATATCTCGTGCCATCCATTCGGCCGAATATTTCTCGGGGTGGGCTATAAATAAAATTCGAATCGTAGAGAAAGAGAATTCCTCGCTCTCTAAATAAGCACGACGCTCGCCGTTTGCAGTGTACTTTTGAAAATTAACGTGTGAAATCGCTGCTCAGTTTACGGTGGAGTTTTTTCTTGTTTCGGTGACAACATGGGCAAAAGACGACGTTTGAATCGATTCATATCCAAATGGATCAAAAGGTTTGGCGAACACTTTAATCTGATTTAAAAATATCCAAAACAAAATCTCTATTCTAGACATTCATGAAATATTTATTTTAAAAGGTGTATAATTTACACCGAATGTTCAAAAAATTATTTCTCTACAGTGCCCCAGTCAATTGATTGGAGGAAAGCTTAAACAATTAAAATTTACAGACTAATGCATGCGACAAAAAAGTCGTTTATTGTAATAAAAATACGTGAATCATTCTGTATATTTAAATTTTTATTTAAGTGGCATCTTTCGCACTGTAGATACATAATAATTGTCCGAGAATGTTTACTAGTTCTTTACTAAATAAATGGCGTAAAAAAATGTTCGTTTCATTGACCCAAAAGAACATAAAGCGTCGATGTTTTTTAACATTATTATTTTGTGAGAAGGATTCCACAACTCTGAAAGATTAATGTGGAATTTTTGGTGTGTAATGAATAAATGTGGAAAAAATGTTAAAAAATGTAGAAAGAGTACGGTTGAAAATTTGTTGAAAATGTGTTTGTTTATAAACGTACGCTTATGAGGTTTCCTGTTAGCCACTGCGCGTATTTTATGTTATGAATAATAATTTGTTAAAATATACTTACTTAAAAAAAAACACTGGTAAGAGTTGATCAATTTTAATGAATTTTATGCAGAATGTGTTTTAAATTAATCTTAAATAAATTATATTTTAAAAAAACTAAAAAACACGCTTTTAGAGTTAATCAAACTAAAAAGTAAAATATCAGTGGTCTGGGTGCGACCCGAGAGGTCCACACGACTAACTTCCCAGTGAAAAGAAAAAATAAATACCACATGTTTTGTTGTTATAATTATTATTAAAATTATTATAAAAAACGATTTCAAATTGTTTATAAAAAATTATATTTATCATTAACAATATTCTGTTTATGTCAACTGTATTCTTTCAACCTTTTTCTTATTATTTCATAAGCGGGAGCTATTTTTAATTCAATTTTTTTTTAATTATTATGATCAATAATCATTTGTAAGTAACAATATTCAATTGTTTTTAAACAATGCTTGATTATTACTAACAATAATTTTTCACTGTTATATCGTCTTCAATGCTATTCTCTCAATTACTGACACAAGTTTAAAATTCTCCCATTCCTATTTTTGTTTTCTAAAACCATCTTTTTTTATGAAATATTGTCATCATATTTTTCATACAAATATTCCTAACATGCAATAATCATATTATTCAAAAGACCTTAAAATTCTATATTAAAAATAGTATAATTTATAAATTGCAAAATTTAGGAAGTTTACCATTCTTTTTTTTCTATACAAATTGATTTAGTATATAATAAAAAAAAAATTATAATGTATATTTTCCAATATTTTTTCCCCTTTTGCAATTTAAACACTTTAAAACTTGAAAAAATTGCAAAAAGATAAACTTGAACTTACTAAATTGAATCGCTTGGTAGCATGTACGGTTCTTTCCAGCTTGGTCTTTTATTTTTCTTGTCTTCATCTTCGAGTTCTTCGAATATTTGAATCTTAAGCTGTTTTCTTCGCCAGAAATCTTCAATGGATAAAGTCTTTGGAATGGTCAAAGAATTTTCCATGTACCCACATTCATATCAGGGCTACCATGAAGTCAGTCCAATAAATTTTTTTTAAAATATTTAACTTCCGAATTTTCTTAACAGCTTGTCCTAATCTAACTCCTATAACACAAGCTAATAATTCTAATCTAGGAATCGGTATAATTTTCGATTTTGCCTGTAACGGTTGCGCATAGTAGGTGCCATCTATATTATTTGTCAGAACCTTCTCAACTTTTTAACTGGTGTCATCAGTTTTAAGTCGTTGCTCACACATAAGTCAAAGCACATAATTGGGTAATGTATTTTTGTACAAATCAAACATCTGATGAAAGCTTTACAGCTACGACTTGTATGATTTCTTTTTATACATACGAAACAAGCCCTCTTAATCATATTTTTGCCTTTCCTTTCTTCGAGTGTTAAATGTTGCGCTTTGAAACGCTCCTGACTTGTATGGGATTTGTCCCAGAATAAACAGATATATATTTTTACCCCTTTCTTGTTGACTCTTCACATTCGCTGAAGCAGGATATAATTCTGATTCACTGTGCTTCTGCTCTTTCATTCGATCGGTAGCTTTCTGATTCTTAGTCGACTCCTTTTCTATGCCAAAACTGGTTTGAGCGAGACTGATCCTTTATTCTGATTCTGCGCAGATGAGTAGCCTGAGGTATAGCCGGAATGACTGATGGATAAAGTGAAGAATAGTGAGATAAGGGAACGCTGTGGTGTGAAAGAAGATGTGGTTGCAAAAATGGATAAAGAAATGCTAAGATGGTTTGAACACGTAGAGAGAATGGATGAAAGACGATTGACGAA
This sequence comes from Agelastica alni, assembly GCA_950111635.1. Taxonomy (NCBI): domain Eukaryota; kingdom Metazoa; phylum Arthropoda; class Insecta; order Coleoptera; family Chrysomelidae; genus Agelastica; species Agelastica alni. Next base: position 8,977,819 of record OX467712.1, on the reverse strand, counting down.
ACAGATTTATAAGGCAAGTGTGAATTGGCAAGTCGTTAGAGATCGACCTCGGCGAACATATCTAGATCAGATCGACATTGTTTTGAAGAAAAGCCAGGTCAGGAGTACCAACAACCGACGAGCATGTATGAGAACACTGATGAAAGAAGAAGTAAAAGATGTGTGTAAGAACCGTAGCAAGTGGAAGAGGTGTGATCTCTACCAACCCCTACGAGAAAAAGGCGTGAATGTATGTATGTATATATTTTTAAAGAAGTAATTTCATTCATATTTGGGGTAAATTAGTTTTATATAAATTAGAGCTGAACCCCAAAAGATGAATGTTTTTCGACAATGGCGGCACCTATTTTTTGGTGTATAAATTAAAAATGTTGAATTTTCGTCCACATTTTTATAATTTCTTATTGAGTCGAGTATAGAAAATTTTATCGCAATTGGGTTGACTTTGGGTATTGGTACTTGAAAATTAGTATATTTTTGACTCATTTACAAAAATGACGCACCTCAAATGTTTGCGATTCTACGAAATTGTAAATAATTACAGCAAAACCAACATCGAAATGACTCGACAGATTTATTTTTGTTTTGGTGCTTGTTTTTTATTATTTTTCTAAATATCTAGTTTTGAAAATTACCCATGGATATATCTCTCGTCAAATTGTAACGGAATTTTTTCTCTCTCACTTAATTTTCGTTATCTAAAATAATAACTAGCGGAATGAATAAGTACACGGCAATCTTCTTCATTTTTTTTTTAATTCGTGCAGCCACATCACGCGGCGTTGAGTGAAAAAAGAAAGAAGCAATAAAACCAGCGTACGTAATTTTTTATTCGACACATGGCACACGGGTCGCAATATTTCATCGAAGCCCATAAAAAGTCCCTCTTTTTATTTATATTTTCTTTTAGGAAGTCGTTTACTGGTGCTGTAAAAAAAGTGTGTGTCTACTATTAACAGGAAAAAGTCGATGAATGCAGATATTAGGTCTGGTAAATAGTGCGGTCGATGTCTAGCATCGTGCGTGATTTATTTAAATAATATCGTATCATAAGTGCCCTATCGGATTTTTACGTCTGCCTAAAAATGTAAGAAATTAAAATAAGATCATCATCTTTCGTGCCCTACAACATTTTTTCAGCTGCTCGATCCCTCTTAGAAGACCCCCAGCACAAAGTCCCATTCCTTGGAGTGCTGATAAGGTCAATTAGAAGCTCTAGCAGTATACTTCTTTTCACTAAGTGTTGTATTTGTAGCCAACCGTTATAAAAATTTTTAAGGACAACTAGAAGTTCTAGCAGTACACTTCTTTACACCGAGAAGCTCTGGACTTTACAATTGCTCATAATGCCAAATAAGATCAAAACTTGTTGAATGTCCTAACGGATCCCGTTCATTTTGGTCTATCGCCAAAGCTGTGGGAAGAAACTTCACTTCCAGCTCTTTTCCTCCCCTAACCAATGAAGATGGAATACTAGCAACGACTGCCCAGGAAAAAGCCAATATCTTTGCGCACCTTTTTGCTGGAAATTCCACTCTGGATTCTTCGGGAAAACAACCCTCGAACATTACACCTATTGACAGTCACATGCCCGAGATCACCTTTCGCCAACGTACTATCAGAAAGATTTTGCTGGCTCTCAACACCAACAAAGCCTGTGGATCTGACGGAATCCCGCCGATTGTTCTCAAGAAATGTGCCCCCGAACTAACACCTGTTCTTTGCAAGTTGTTCAACCACTCTTACAATTTGGGAGTATTTCCGTCCAATTGGAAAATTGCAAGAGTACAGCCAGTCCCTAAAAAAGGCAAAAAGACCCTACCTAGCAACTACAGACCTATCGCACTGCTATCTATTATTTCAAAGGTCATGGAAAAGCCATCAACATCGAGCTCATGAAATATCTGGAAGACTCAGGAATTATCAATGATAGGCAATATGGCTTCCGCCATCAGAGATCAACTGGTGACCTGCTCGCATACGTCTCACATATATGGCAGCTATCTATTGAAAAGTATGGAGAAACTTTAGCTGTGGCATTAGATATCTCCAAGGCGTTCGATCAAGTTTGGCACCAGGGACTCCTCGCCAAGCTTCCATCTTATGGCTTGCCCCCTCAGCTGTGTTCTCTGCTTGCTAGTTTTCTCTCAAACAGGTCTCTCCATGTAGTGGTCGATGGAGTTTCATCTGACACTCTACTCATAAATGCTGGTGTTCCGCAAGGATCCATTCTAGCACCAACACTATTTTTACTTCACATCAACGACCTATTGAAAGCAACTTCATGTCCCGTACACAGCTTTGCCGATGATAGTACACTCCATACCGCATTCTCTTCCAGGGCCCCTATATCAGCCCGTGAAACCAGAAATGAACGAGGAAGAAATGTTAACAATATAAATATGGACTTAGCAACAATTCTCGAATGGGGATCTAATAACTTGGTAGAATTCAATGCAAACAAAACACAAGCATGTCTTTTCTCTAGAAAAGCCGATCTCACTGTGCCTAACATAACTTTGTCAGGAGTAACCATACCACTGAAGTCATCCATATCGATGCTTGGTATTACTATCAGCAATAACCTTTCCTGAGAAAATCACGTGAGGTCCATTGCCAAAAGTGCATCCCAAAAACTTGGTTTTTTGTTTCGTGCCAAGAGCTATTTCACCTCCAGTCAGCTGCTTATGATCTATAAGGCACAGATCCGACCTGTACTGGAGTACTGTTCCCATATTTGGAGTGCAGCACCTAAACATATCCTGAAGCTACTGGATTCTGTCCAAAAAAGGGCAATTCGTCTCGTCGGTGATGCCTCGCTTACAAACTCGCTCACTTGTCTGGAACACCGTAGAAAAGTTGGCGATTTGTCTCTATTTTATAGATATTTTCATGGGCGATGCTCTTCTGAAATATCAACAATCGTTCCTCCTTTGGCAGTCTCTTCGAGATTAACCCGTTAAGTTCAGTCTTCACACCCCTTCGTGGTCACTTTGGAGACCTGCAGAACATCACTTTCCAAAGACTCATTCATCCAACGAATTGCGAGGCTTTGGAACTCATTGCCTAAGGAGGTGTTCCCCGAGGCATACAACCTCCAGAAATTTAAGAAGAACATCAACTCCTACCTTCTTTCCCTTGGTTCCCACGATGTTCTCTGAACATTACAGGATATCCCTTTTCGTGGGAACCAGAACATAAAAAAAAAAAAAAAAATTAGACCTGCAATCAATTAAGTAAATTGATGTCTTTGTGGCTTACCGTTGCAAAAATTTTTAGACAACTGGGTTATATATGCGAAGTTTAAATAGTTTTTTCGATAGTGTATTTCAAAAGGTAAAGACAATTAGGAGCTCTAGCAGTATGCTTTCCTACACCAAGTAGCTCTGTACATCTTTAAATGGTGTTTTAATAGTATTTTTTAAAAGATAATGATTATTAGGTCCAGCAATATGCTTCCTTACATCGAGCAGCTCTGGGCATCTGGGACTTCAAAATTAGACCTGCAATCAATTAAGTAAATTGATGTCTTGGCTCACCATTGCGAAATTTTCTAGGCAATTGGGTGATATATGCGGAGTTTAAATGGTGTTTTGATAGTATATTTCAAAAGATAATTATTATTAGGTCTAGCAATATGCTTACTTACATCGAGCAGCTCTGGACATCTGGGACTTTACAATTAGACCTGCAATTAATTGTATGATAAATGCGGGGTTTAAATAGTTTTTTCGATAGTGTATTTCAAAAGATAAAGACATAGTGTATTTCAAAAGATAAAGACAATTAGGAGCTCTTGCTCTAGCAGTATGCTTCCCTCCACCAAGCAGCTCTGTACATCTGATACTTCACATTTAGACCTGCAATCAATTAAGTAAATTAACTTCATCATTGTAGCCCACCGTTGTAAGATTTTCCAAGCAATTTTGATGATATCGTAGTTTACAGTCTGTTTGGTTCGTAAATTTTAAAAGATAGGGAGTTTCAGTAGTATGTTTTTTTTACACCAAGCAGTTCTTTTTTATAAATATCTCCCGTAACTGTTGCGTTTATTACGAGCATTATGCTTTGTTTTTGTTGTCTCGATCGACTGGTTTATTAGGAATAGATTGGTTTTTGATGAGGGCATTTCGTCGGTCGCGCTCGGCTGGAGTAGGAAACCGAATTAAAATTAGTCTAAAAAGCTTAATTATCCAATTTAATGGGTATCATTACGTAATGTTCAGACTAGAAAAGAGGTAACTACTCGCAGATGTACCTTAATTGAAAAAACGTTTTTGTATAAGCGAGTATCTGAAGAATGGAAATAAATTCTAAAACCTATTCCTCACAATAGAGCAACGTATTTTTAAATTAAAATTTGATATTAATAGAATCTTTCCGTAGGAAATGGTTGATGCTTTTGAAAAAGCCACGTTTTTTATTATTTAATATCGCGAACTGATATTTTTTAAAAATGGTTGAAGTACAGATGACATTACTTGATGTCATCGAATAAATAGGTAGCAAACATTGGCCGCTAAAAGAAATCCTCAGTATTGTAATTATTACGACCAGGAACTGTACGATGTTGATATATACAGTGTGTATCAGCCAAATGGAATAAATAAATAAACGGGGGCGTGTTCGAAAACACGCTCGGACACGTCGATTGGTATTTTTAAAAGCGCATTTTTTTCAACAAAAACTTTACATACATGGTGTGACATGTAACAGCGGCCAATACCAAATTTCTTATTTAAAAAAGAATTTGGCATGACGACAACATAAAGTCTATAAAATACACCGACGGTGAAGAAAAAAGACATTTTATTGTGCATGCTGGTGGAAAGCATGGTTTTGTTGACGGGGCAGATCTTTTATTTTCGTCAAAATCAAAGTCGGCTGATTATCATGACAATATGGATACAGAGATGATTAAAAGAGAAACTATTACCATCGCTACATAAAGCATCTGTCATTGTATTAGATGCTCCGTACCATTCGGAAATTTTAAATAAGCAACCAACAAATTCCTGGACGGTACAGAAAAGCCGAAATTATTATCGATAGCTAAAAGGCACGAAAGACAAAAAATTTACAAAGTGGAAATTATACTCAGCTATGGACATTGTGCTAAGACTTCCGCCTTATCATTGCCAATTCAATCCCATTGAGTATATTTGGGGAATATGCAAAACTTATTATGACAAGAAGCATGAAAATAGGATTAATGCCGCAGAGATGAGTAGTCTGAAAAGTATAGCGGGAGTGACTCGGTTAGATAAACCGTAGCAAGTGGTCTCTGCCCACCCCGACGGACCATATTTATGTATGTATTTCTAACCAAAAAACTCATCAAGAGCTACATCAAGGATTTCTGTTCACAATAAAGCAAAAAATAAAAATAAAGCCCCTCAACAAAAGCATAATAATAAACATAAATTTACAATAAACATAATAATAATAAACATAAATGTACCTCTCAACACAGTGCTCCCGTTAAGTCGATGCCTCGGTGACTAATCAAATACCGTCGTATATTGGTGAAATGAGCTTTATTAGTTTTTAAGTGTGCGAATTTCTGTAATCAAATGATTTTCTTTTTTAAATGTTAATTTTTACAATAAATCTGAAAACACTCCGATACAGTTAAAGATAGGTATAGGACATTGCACATGAAACATGTTGAATAAAATATAGGGTATTATTGCATTTAAAATAATAAAGTCGATTTGGCTGATACTACCTGTATAATATATCGGTTTATTTTATTAATCACCGAAAGATCACAAAAATACACACCTCGTATGCAATTTATCATTTCTACAAAAAAAAATAAGAAAAAAAGAAAGAGAATTAACATTTGATATCAGAACTATGTACCATGAATAGATTCGGTTTCATCTTACCGGATATCAAATTATTGATGTTATTCGTACTGCTAGTAAAGAACGCGCAGCCAGCGAACTGTATCAATTCACTTTAAATGTACAAGGCATGAAAATAGAGTACAGATTGTGTTTAAGATTGTAGTACTTAAGGAGGTTCAATAGTTACAAAATTATGTACAGAAACAATAGAACGTAACACTTCACCGTTTAGTTTTAAAGATGTAATAATTTAAATTATTATTTATTTATTAACTTCGACCAGCTGATTTATTAGTAAGGAGTTATGTGACAACATTGTGCGAGTCGAATCGAATCTCTAGTGATATGAATATATTTATAAGTAGAAAATTTTTTGTTTTAACATGAATAAAATTAATAATAAATAAAGAAGAAATTTATTTTTATATCCAAAATAAAAAAAATAAAAAAGTATCCATATATTTATATTAGAATCAACTTTTTTTGTATTTTTCTAAATAATAAATTAACAATTATATATATATATATATATATATATATATATATATATATATATATATATATATATATATATATATATATATATATGGGATGGCCAACCGAAAACGAAAAAGAGCCATTTGCAGGAACCTCATCAACATTTTAGAAAAACGCTCAGACCCTTCGATTTTTTATTTTCCTGTATTTTTGACTCCACTACTTTCAACCCCAAGCAAGGGTAAGAATAACCCCAAAATTTTTAAATGGCATTGGGGGTCGAATAAGATGTCTTTTGATAGCTCTGACAATTCTCTTTACAATAGTCTTTAAATTTTACATTTCCTCCCAATACTTTGAAAAAAATTGCATGTTAAAATTCCAAATATTTTAGTTGCTACCTAATTGATTAAATGTTCAAACTGATGACCGATTGCTCCCATACAATAATACAGATTTTGTTTAAAACGTTCACGCACATTCCGAAGAATTTCCGGAGTAATTCGACTGCATTCGTCAAAGATTCTTTGATACAAATCTTCCAACGACGCTGGTTGTGTTTTATAGATTTTACTTTTCAGATGTCCTCACAGAAAGAAATCGAGGGGCTGTAAATTTGGCGATCGTGGAAGCCATTCAATGCTGCCTCTTCTCCCAATCCACCCTAGTACATACTTTCTACTGACATGTCGATCTGGACGTTGTGCATTAAATAGCTGAGCTGTTCTATTCGCACATTCATTGTTCATAAAGTAAAGCGAAATAATATCCACCCTTTCCGCAATGGAATATACCATAGTATTCAATTTTTAAAATTATTAACCAACACTTCGAAATACGTTACTAGACAATCATTTGACATCCACTACTTTGACGTGTACTGTATTCAGGCAATTTCCTGATCGTATACATTTGTGTTTTTTAGAAGTGATAACAAATCGCCACAAAGCAATGCAAAGCAAAAAATAGGTACTAAATGTATACCATTGGCGTACTTAACTCGAATGAATGACATTTTTACCGTTCGTGATTGTTTGCAGATAAGTTACACATTTAAAATCTAATTTCTCAATAAGTAATGGGCGGAATTTTAAAATTTAAAGACTATTGTATAAAAAATTGTAAGAGCTTTTGAAAGACATCTTATTCGACCCCCAATGCCATTTAAAATTTTTGGGGTAATTCTTACCCACGCGTGGGGTTGAAAGTAGTGGAGTCAAAAATAACGGAAAAGAGTGTCTTCCTTTAAGTGTTTAATAAAAAATCGATGGGTCTGAGCGTTTTTCTAAAATGTTGACGAGGTTCCTGCAAATGGCTCTGTTTCGTTATCAGTTGGCCACCCTGTATAGTACTTAAAAAAAACCCATGAATTTTTTCATTATTTTTTACCGTATATTTTTTTAAAAAATATAATTTTAAAAATAGTGTAACGATTTTATGACACGCCACTGGAATGTACGTAAGCAAGTTGGGCGGTATAGTGACGTCACAACCAATGACAAGGATGTTCCAGTGCCTTCTTGACCAATCTCGAATTTTTGATAGAACAGTTTGGATACAGCTTGAAGCTACTCGTTAAATATCTAAGTTAATTATTGTAACCGCTAGTTGACATAAATTGTATTGTATTGTTACAAATAAATGTGCATACAAATTCGAACCTTGAGTGTAAATGTTAGTAAAAGGTTGCAATAGGTTAATGAGTTACTATGACAAGTTCCCAAATTTGGAGTTTCTCGAATTCATTAGATTGTCTTTTTAGGAACAATTTTTTACCAATAATTTTACAAAGAAAATATTAATTTTAAGAACTGTCTCACAGATTATGTACCGGACAGATGCGAAAAAGTCTTACGACGAGAGAGATAAACATTCAAACCAATTTAAATATTCTCGTGTGTATTTAAAGAGTTTTCGTGTGCGTTCGGGATGTTCGGACGTAAGTCTCGATCAAACAGAAACGTTATTAAATAATTTGAGCAACGATAGTTGCAACAATGCAATTAAACCCATTTAAATGTCCATACATAAATCAGAAAATTCTTTGATCTTTCGCCGAGTTTCGCATCTGTGCGTTAGTTAATCTGTGTCTGCGTCATAGATTTTGCTAAGGTTATAGCGTTATAAAAGGTTTATTTTGCAATATCGCTTATTAAATTTAGTTCGTTAATTATCTATCTAATGTAAGCAATAAATTTGTAGGTTAATACGAGTATAATTTGACAAAATAGTAAAAAATTTTAAACAAAAATGTTTGTGATTATTTTATTTATGATGTAAAAGAACGTTTATGTGGCCTAAAAAATAAAATTAATTTGAATAATTATTATCTAACTACAGTAAATTTATATTTAACTAATACAATATAACACTGGACGTCAACTGTAACTAAAAAGTTCTGCCAACCTCTAAATGCTTGCGCTGTTGTCACATTTACGAGTTTAAAAATATTAATATATTTTTCAAATAATAGTTAAAAATATTTTATTTATTTAAAAAACTAATAAATAATTTTAAATACATTTTTTTTAATTATTGTTTGTAACCCTGCTAATAGTGTTTGTTAAAGTATAGAGTAGGTACCCCCAATATCTTAAACTTTTCAATACAGTTAATACAAAGCGAAATCCGATGTACGTCACATAATTTGGCAGCTGGTATAATCTAGAAATTTTAAGGTTGTGTTCTCGCTTAAAATTGTCATTTTTAAAGTTTAAAACTACTTCTGATTTTCAAGAATAATACACAAAAAATAAAACCTGTCTAAATGTTACGGTTTCAACGTTTACCAATTTTATCGGATTCCATATTCCCATTAACACCGTCACTGCTGTGGGGGTGTTTCTAGTAATATAAAAGTGAAAGACTGAAAAAAGAGATATGGAAAAACAATGTCCGAAATAATTTTATTACACTTACGCGTTCAAATAGACTTAGTAGGTATCATAAAATTGTTGTTTTATTACTCAAATCCATTTTTGGAGTTTACTCCTTAAGAATACATTTTAATACATAAAGGTGCTTTTAGACGGTCAGACCAGTTCTCCGTTCAGTCTCAGTTTCGGTCGAACTGTCAGTTATCTGTATGTGTAAACACAAAAAACTGTAAGAAAAACTGAGACTGATACGGAGCTGTGGCTCGATGGGTATACCAAAAGTTATGAAATATAAAAACAATTAAAAACGCTGATATTATTGTCGAATTTATAGTTTTCGGGATCACTAAGTTTGATAGTGATATTTTCAAAGCAGACAAGCTGGTTTTCTCCATCGGCCTGTAATGATCTAAAAAATAATATATTTACTTGTTTACTTAAGGTAACCTTACAAAAAATATTTATTATTTTCTTACGTAACACTAATATAATTGTTACATTTATCATCACTAATAAGAATAATGTTACGATTTCTCGAGTCCGTCTCTGTTGACCCTTTCTGTCGCGACAGTGCGTCGGCCACAATTGGGGGACTGTCGGCGCGGAGACCAAAGGAAAGTTCCCGCAAATTCTCGACGAGGTGTCTAGTAAATTCTCGCCGTATCGAAAAGGGGTCTGTCGCCTTCGCGAATAAGGTTTACAGGTATAAAAGGGACAGCGGCCGCGGACAGTTTTTAATTAAGTTAAGTTTTAAAGTGTTTATGATTTATGCAATTTAAATAGTTATAAAAAGTTGTGAACGTTGTATATCTAAGCGATTTATAAAAGTAGAATTTATTGTATTGGAATAAAAATTGTTTTATTACTGTATCGAGTTTTAAATCGCCAAACCCAAGAAAGAACGAAATTCGTATCAATAAGATACTTGGTACATGAACGAGATTTGTCCGTTGTGAATGACATCGAGTTGAAACCCATTTTTTGTAGCCTAATGCTCCAAGTGCATAAAATGTAGAATAAAAAGTAATTTGGGCTTACCTATTTCAGCAATTGAAAGTGGACAACAGAATTTTTTAAGTTGATGTCACTCCTGAGTAACAGTACGATTGAATGAACATTTTTCACTATTATAGTGCAATCGTCAAAAAATCATAATTTTTTAAATCTAAATTTATTTATTTTTCAAAAATTAACATTTTAATAATATTTTTAGACAATAGTCAATTATTAGTTATATTCAAATTCTTTTTAGTTCAATTTATTGACGTTAATAAAAAATAATAATAATAAAATTTGGTCTTGAAATTTTCTGAATCTTCATAGTATCTGTGGTAGAATAAAATAAAATAATGAGAAAATAAATTTAAAAAAAATCGATTTCTGACGAATTTAGAAATTTTTAAAAGTTTGGAGTGACCCTTTAAAACTTTTTTTTAGCTGCCGTTTGAAGGGGACATTACAAACTGAAATATTTTGAAATAAAACTTGAAAAAAAAATTTTTGGGACACTCTAATCAATAGTATTTTATTAGGATTCGAGAAAATAGGCTTTTTTCGTGCGCAGCTGAACACGGAAAGTCGTGCAAGCACGGAAAATGCATTTATGGACGTGTAGTGAACGATATTTTTCATTATATCTACCCGAAAGCCACAAATTGTTAAGATATTATCACTAAAAATATCAAAAAATTGTCAAAAAACAAGCGTTATTTAACCAGTTGTGTCTTCAGGTAGATATAATGAAAAATAATAATAGATGTTAACGAGTAATTTTTGTATTTAACCGTGTTACATATATCGTGTTTATGTCCTTATAATTGTACGTTTTAAAAAAAATAGTATATTTCATTTGAAGAAGTAACTTTTCGGGCGCGCTATAAAAGTCCCACGTCTCTTCCGCTTGAAATAATCTACTATTACAAAAATTTGTACACGTCGATGAACGTTGGCCAAACTGAATATTTTGATAGGTGGTACCACTGCTTTGAAACACATACTTCATTGATGACACGCATTGGATTTTGTTTTGTATTAACTATAATAAATGTTCGTGCGAGCCTTTCGTACACTGGCGAATAAACGTTAAAATTTATTCGCTACCTTTATAGCACAAGGTACCTACGTGCCAGTTTTTCCAAATGAACCGGTGAAACAAATCGACGAAAAAAATTCCTTTACGTGTATAAAATGTTTCGTTCTCGGTGTCAGCGATCTACCGGACGAAGCGAGCACGGTTTTGCTGCTGGGAGTGACTAGAATACCGACGTCTCCCGTACCGAATCGTCGGCCATGTTCGCTGCCCGCTTCTGCGGATTTCCTCGACGATGAACGATCGTTGCGTTCGTCGCTTTCGGATGGTAAGAAGATCGTTGTCGTCAATAGAAACTCTTTAAAGAAAGTCAACAATTCTAGTGTCGGTGGTAGACGGTGTCAGGTATTTGCATTTTTTGTGTGATTTTTTCGTTGTTTTATTTTTGTGTGTTAGTAGTTTAAAGTAAAGCATGCCGTTTGAATATACAGAGTACGATATAATACAACGAGGAGGAACGATGGAAAACGAACAAGGAGTGGGCATTATTGTTCAAAAAAAATTTTTTCCCGATGTAAACTTTGAACGGATGCAATTTTATAATATAAGTGCAGTTAAGGGGGAAACCAGTTTAGAACGATCAAAAAATCTACTTTTTTGTGGTCAAAATTTGAAAGCAGAATTCGCATTAGTTCGGATGCTATGAGCACTTAAGTGACCGCCCGTCGGTTCTGCGCCGAAGCGCGTGGGGGCCCTTTTTCGGTTACTTGCCTCAATACCGCTGTACTACGGAATAATATAGAGAGGGGGATTTCGGCAGATGTTCTTGTTTGACTTGGGGTAGAAATGTCTCGAACATTTACGATATTTCGACAGAGCGTCGAGTTTGCCTAGTTCAGCTCCGGCTTTTTTCGTTTTCGCTACATTTTATTTCAAACGCGTTTTTCTCGAAATGACCTTTTTTCAATTGGTGGGCATTCTAGCTTAAAGAGTTATTGACCGATCGGTCTGAAATTTGTTGTAAATAATCTTTATTCGAATCCAATCCATATGAACCCAATTCTGGGATTACATTATTATTAAAATGTATATTTTTATGCAAAAAAGGTAAACAAATATGGTGTAAAAACTTGACATCGTGTTCGAACACCTCAAAAACATGCAATTTTTAATTTTTTTGATCACAATTAGGTTCATATTCTTGGAAAATATATTATTAACAAAAAAAATTGTGATGATTACAGATAAAAATTGCGACTACAGGAATGCCCACAAGCAAAATACTCGGATGGCAATCGTCCATGGACAGCACGTTCTAACGCCACTATTTCCGGCGGAAATTACTTGAAAAAATTCTAAAGTGTACTTTAAAACATGAATAAAATACCCTCCAATTTTAAACAATTTCTGATTATTCCTTCCCTGTTTAAAAAATTCACGAAAAAACCCCCAAAATGTTGGCCTCCCAAACCGGTTTCCCCCCTAAAACAGAAATTAAATTTAAAAAGGTTTATTTTTTGATGGGCGTTCATGTTCAAAACATAAAGTCACAGCTCAACCGTGTTATTATCAAAAAAATAAACATCTCACTATTGCAGACTCCCTTTTTGATTGGTGGTATTCTTAACGGTCCAAAATACAAACAACTTTTGCAGAAATAGATAATTATAATAGTTGGACGCCTCCTGTTAATTTTAAGGAGGTTTCTTAAGGTCGCAGCTCTAGAGCAACTAAAGATAAATGAGTAATGAGAGACACACTTCTAGCGTCCCCACTCCACCTTAAAAAGAAACGCATACCGACTGGCAAATTGAACCGAAACGGTTACCAATGCGTGCCTTAAATATTTTGTAACGGTTAGATTAGATCATTTTGATAATCACCACTTTTTTGTCTAGACATAAATATCAAAAGATTTGTCTATAAATCTCTTTTCTCCATTTTTATTTGGGGTTGTTTTCCATTGGTATAGAAGGTTGAGTTAGAACTAAACATTTCGGCCAGCAGATCCGCTTTTTTCTTGGAAGATACGGCTGTCGTGCCGTCGGACCTCTCGAGTGGTGGTAAAGAAGAAGTTGTAAAATTCTTATTTATGGTCTTAGCCAAGGCTTATTGCATATTCTCGTGTCGTATGATTCTTTGGCTTTATATCATCAGTCCATCTTGTTGGTGGTCGTCCTTTATTTCGATAAGCCTCATGTCTCGGCCTCCATTCAAGGATTTTCTTGGTCCATCTGTCGTCAGTTATTCTTGCAATGTGTCCTGCCCAATTACATTTTAATGTTGTTATTCTCCTGACGACATAAGCTATACCTGTTCTTCTTCTTATTTCGTTGTTCTGGATTCTATCTCTTAGAGAAATGCCCAAAATGGCTCTCTCCATAGCTCGCTGTGTCACTTGTAATTTATTGATGGATTTTCTTGTCAGAGTAAGTGTTTTCGCTCCGTATGTCATAACAGACAGGACACACTGATTGAACAATTTTCTTTTTAAACATACCGGGATGTCGGACCGGAATACCAGTCCTCTTCTTCTTTGAAACTCAACAGTTTGGTTGTCTCGACCCACACGAATTTCATGACCAAGATATTTGTAGGACAATACTTGTTGCACTTCGTGCCCACTCAAGCCCACATAACTTTTTTTTAACCTACTATCTCTATTATAAGGTGATTTTTGCCACTGTAAACCTAATTCAGTACTTTTCCTAAAATTGACTGCACACCCTTAAAATATATTTGTACATCGCGTACTTCCTGTAAAACTGCTTTTAAAGTCGGTCGTCGCTTTTGTATTATAGGAAAATTATTTACGATTTCTTTAATTATTTGTCCCTGTCCTTCTAAAATGTCTAAAGCGACTCCTTTTCCTAGATATTTTTGTTTACCCGTCTCTTCTCCTTGAGCCACATCGCGAACACTGCGAAGCACCTTTTTCGATATTCCTGTCGCAGCAAATACTCGGCGACGATAACTCTCAATTGGAATTTGCAAGCCGTGTTTCGCCTCGTTTTTCATTAATTTAATTACATTAGTAATTTTGTTTCTCCAGAGTAGTTCTTCCTATTGTTTGGTCTGCCCATTTTAAATAAAAAACACAAGAACGGTAAATAACATACATGTATGTATATGTATACTTACATACATATAGTCACGCTTTTTTCCGTAGAGGTAGGCAGAGACCACTCCCTTCCACTTCCGCTACGGTTCTTACACACATCTTTTGCTTCCTCTACTTTCATCAGTGCTCTTATACATGCTCGTCGGTTGTTGGTACTCATGACCTGGCCTTTCTTCAAAACAATGTTGATCTGATCAAGATATGTTTGCCTAGGTCTACCTCTACCGACCTGTCCATTCACACTCGCCATATAAATTTGTTTCGTCAATCTTCCTTCATCCATCCTTTCTACGAGTCCTAAGCATTCCTTTATCTATCTTTGTAACCACATCTTCTTCTACACCACAGCGTTCCCTTATCACACTATTCTTCACTTTATCCAACCGAGTCACTCCCGCTATACTTCTCAGACTACTCATTTCTGCAGCATTTTTCCATGTTTCCATGCTTTTTATGCCAAACTCAACATTCACTACCATACATAGGTGTAGGAACCAACACTCCTCTATGCACAGCCAGACGTGCCTTTTTTGACACTTTCTGGCTGTTTATAAAGCTATACAGTGCCCCATTCATTTGTTTTCCTGCCAACACCCTTTGCTCAATGTCACTGTCATACTTTTCATCTCTCGTTAACTTTGAACCCAAGTATACAAACTCATTTACTTGTTCCACTCTTTCTCCCTTAATCAGAACCTTACAGTTAGTCATGCTTTCTTTTCTTTCAAAAACCATTACTTTCGTTTTGCTTACATTTATTTTCATCCCTATGATTTTCAGGGCATCATGCATAACATTAACCATCGCCGCAGCTCCTCTTCAGATGACACTAATATGACTTGATCATCGGCGTAAAAAAGTCACTTGACGATCAAATTGTTCGTTTTCAATCCATACGTACTCTTTTTTAAATCTTTTAAACAATCGTCTATGTATAAGCTAAACAGCCATGGCGAAGCCACACATCCCTGTCTCACACCTTCTTTGATTTTAAACCAGTCCGTGCAAGCTCCGTTTATCCTGACACAAGCAGTGGAATCCTCGTAAAGTGATTTCAGTGCTCTTATTAAACTACCGCTCACCCCATACATAGACAATTTCGACCACAATTTACTCCTCACCTCTCTGTCATAGGCCTTTTTCAAGTCTATAAAAGCGCTGTAGACCTGACTTCTAGCCAAGAATTTTTCGACTATACCTCGTAATGAAAAGACTTGATCCATACATCTCCTTCCACTTCTAAATCCTGTTTGCACATCCCATATCATCGTCTCAGTTTCATTCGTCACTCTTTTAATCAATATCTTTGCAAACAATTTGCCGACTTTGTTGAGTAAACTAATACCTCTGTAGTTCTTACAGTCCTGCTGCGAACCTTTTCTATTGTAAAGCGGCACGATAATGTTAAAAAAAAGGTTAATAAAAAACTAAGTACCTGCTAAAATTTTCTTGCGAACTTCTTTGTAACCATCAAGCAGGATTCTTTTACAATCGTCTTTTTTGTGGACGTTCTCATCCCATTTCGTTAAATTTATCCACATGAGGTGGCTTTCAATAGCAATTCGTTTCTATCGACTTGACGGATGAAACGTCGAGTCATCTGATTGCCTGATTAGCACACGTGTTACAATGAAATGACCCGCCATATCACCTTATTTCTAATAGCCCATACTAGTAAACAATTGCACGTTTTATTTTGCCTCCGCGATTTACTGCAATACTAAATTCCAACTGTATTCTTGCTGTGACAACGTCAAACGTTTAATGTAAGTGGGGAGACTATAGGTGGGATTACCAATTCCTAAATTATGTCGTACTCTTTATGTATAGCACGTGTTGAAATATATAATAGATCAAAGCAAATAACCGGACAAATCCTGCATCTGAAAATTAAAAAATTTATAATATATTTTTAAAAACATCTCGATTACTTTTTATCCTGTTTTGACATATTTAGGGTATTCAATTTAATATAGGTAGTACAAAACAAAACCCGATTCACGTCACATCATTTGATAGCTGCACACCGTTGCCAAATTGTCAGAATTAAAGGAGAATTCAGAAAAATAAAGTTATATTTTCACTTGAAAATCTTACCATTTTAAATATATTGTTTTTGAACTGTTTCTTTTTAATTATGGTCTGTAATGAATAGAAATTTGTTTTTTGATAGGACATATTATTTTATTCGTCTACACGTTAAAAAATATTTTATTTATTCCAACTTGAATGCGCAATGCGCAGAAAGTTGTATTTTTGTGACATATATATATATATATATATATATATATATATATATATTTATATATATATAAGTTTTCAGATCAAGACACGATTTACTACTAAAATTATTTATTGTAACTGTACTTAGTACAATATTCCAATATTGTATGAAATAATTTTATTTGTTATACCTAAACGGGACGGTTATGATTACTAAGAACTCACCTTATTTTTATTGCTATCGTTCAGGTAACGTGCTATACACGCCAAGCAAACGGACTATAGGCGATTATATCGAATAACAAGAGAGAATAGTTGAACATTCTTTCGCATTAATTAAACGAGTAACGTTTACAAGATTGTTTTAATTATTTTTGAAACTGTTTTGTAACAAAATAATAATGATTCAATAAGGTTTAATTATTTTTGGTATTTAAAATTTTAGCCGATTAACTGTACGGAATTTTATAATTATTTTGCGAATGGAGTCTACTATTTTCATTAAATTTAGCTTGTTGCGATGTTGTCAGATCTTTTAATTTTTCCAAACTTTCTGTATTTTTAAAAAAAAATTATTGTTTGGGATATTTCGAGTATTTATTTACTGCATGTTTATTTTAATAAACAGTTTTTTAAAACAAAACCAGTGAATATTTAAGAAATAAGTACAGAAATGACGTTATATTTAAAATTCGCCGTAAACTAAATTTAATAAATATCCTGCCAATAATTTATAAAAGTTGGGAAAGTTGCGCTTACTTTGGAATCTTTAATGAACGGGTAACAAGCACGTGATGTTTTAGTTGACAACTGTAGAGTGACGTACACGTTACGTCACCTTTTTAGATTCTATCTATGTGTCAAAAAGTAGCATAGGCCATAAATAATATAAACCCTTTTTTTAACTCTTGAATATTAATGTTTAGTTATTAAAAATCACTAAAAACATCACAATATTATTCCTTAAACCCAAATAAATGTCAAAATTATCACTCTAAACTTAAAAAAATCCAAAAAAGCTTAGAAAACCATAATCGTTAACTAAACACACATAACTTTAAAAAAGATATGTCATATTTATTGTACCCATAGACATAGGAGAAAGGGAAGTCGCTCAAGAGGTTGTTTCGCGCTCTGTCTAATGAGCGTTGCTTACGCCCGAGTGGCACGCGGCGAGCTGGTTGGGGAATAGAAACTAGAGATGGGTACTTCTCGTTCCATTTAAAGAACTAGTTCTTCGGAATTAGTTCACATCGATGAACTAGTTCTCGAACAAACTGTTTGTACTTAATTAGAAGAACGAATCACATAATTTTTTTATTGTAGTTCTACTACTAGAGACCAAATAGAAAATTTTAATAAAATATGCAAATGTGTTCTTAAAAAAAAAACCTTTTTATGCTAAAAATGAATTTTTTATTAAAAAGATTTGACCTTTTTGAATCTTACTATTAAATGCATAATTTTAAAAAATTATTAAAAGTACTCTGTGTTCAGGAATTTATAAATTTTGTATCAAAATGTCAATAATATTAGATTATACAATCGCATATCGAATCATTTCATTCAGTTCCTTAATCCTAAATCCTCGTTCCTCATATTCGCGTCGACTGTTCGATTTAACGGCGCTTGTAATATAGTTTGAAATCTTCTTCTTCTTCTAGGTGCCATGACCGTTTAACGATCGTTGGCGTTCATTCTGGTTATCATGTTTGCAATCATTATTTTGTTGGTAGCCGCTCGGAAAAGTTGTATAGTGGTGAGACCAAACCACTGTCTGATATTTTTGAGCCAGGAAGTTCTTCGTCTGCCGGGCGTCTCGTACTATTAATCTTACCCTGTATTATAAGATGTAGAATGTCATACTTTTCTGGGTGTCTCATGATATGTCCGAAATATTCAAGTTTTCTTTGTTTTACAATATTGACCACTTCTTTATCTTTATGCATTCTTCTAGTTTAAAATAAACTAGTTAAATTGAGCTTAACGAACTAGTTCATTTAGTTTACATTTAAGAACGGTTTTTTTATATAGTTCGGTCGCGTCGGCCGACCCCTTCACTAAGTTCGACGTGTGCCCGTCGGGCGTAAGCGCTGTCCATTAGAGAGAGCGCGAAACAACCACTAGAGCGACTGTATCTTTCTCACCGAGAGCCAAATCTCAGCACGGGGACCCACAGTCTAGTGTCCTATGTCTATGGTTGTACCACGTACACATTACCAATCTAAAGCAGTGAGTGATGTCATGTGTACGTCACCCCTTTTACCGATGTCAAAAAGTTGCCTCGTGATCATCCATTATAAGTATCTAAAACATATCTTTTTTAATCTGATCTTTCCGTCTTAGTTTGGGGCGACCCCTATTCTTCGTGTTCCCTTAGATTTGTGCTTTTCAGATATTCTTGATTCAGTTCTCACTATTTCTTAGTATATTTCCCGACCATCTCATTCTACGACTTCTGATATAAGTAACAATGTCTGGCTCATTGAATAAATCTCTGATTTCCTTGTTTTATTTAATACTTTAAATTCCGTTCTCACACACTGGTCCGAACACCTTATTTTATATCTTATTTTTAAAAGTCACTAGTTTCTTCTCGAATGCTTTGGATAGTGTCCACACTTCTATACCATAAAGCAGGACTGGCAGAATGGTTGTCTTATAAATTCAAAGTTTTACGGCTATATATTATCAATTTCTGCACCGACCAGAAACATCTATTAGCTGCTGCAAGTCTGTTTTCGATTTCTTCCGTCATAGTATTCGTGATTGTAACCCCCAAGTACTTGAAATCATTGCATGAATGGAACTGCCGTTCTCCTACTTGTAGGTTTCCCGCCGTCTGTGCTGTTGCTGTGCCTATTTCAGACTTCACACCTCTTTGTGGTCATTTTGTGGAACTGCAGAACATCTCTTTCCAAAGACTCGTTCATCCAACGAACAGCGAGGCTTTAGAACACATTGCCTAGGGTGGTGTTCCCCGAGGCATACAATCTCCAGAAATTTAAGAAGAACACCAATTCCTACCTTTTTTCCTTTGATGTTGTCTGAGCATTACTAGTCCAGTCATCTTAGCCTAAGACCTATTCAAGAGGCGCACTCTCTGGCCAATTTTTTTATAGGTTGTTTGGACGTACAAGAGTTTTCGGCCATTGCTGGGGTATATTTTAGCAATAAAAAAAAATTGAAAATTAAGAAATGGATATTTTTGAGATAATTTTTTTGGAACGCGTCCTATCGAAAAAAGTTTCCAATAAAATGTGTTCATCAAAATGTCCTCTGTAAAAAAGGTCCTGAAAAAAAAAGTGCTAACATTGTTAGGTTAATGGCAAATAAAAATGAAAATTCTACATTTCGTTTTTGCAGCTGCAATTGGGTGTTTATCAAAATATCGGTTTGAAACTGATAACGCTACAACGCCTTATCTTTCCAAAATAACGTTACACGAGTAACGACCCATTTCGACTTTTATCGCACGCGCACGATATTATTTCCAATACATCGATACGTGTGATGGCATAGTTGCTCGTAATGGGAATAATTTTATTGAATTCCATGGCCGGAAGAGTAGAGATTGCTGATGAACTCGATTTTTACAAAAATCTTCATTACAACAAAAGAAAATTGATCAAACGTAAACACATTCATATCTCGGGCGGTAATTAAAATATTGTATTTTTTTTTTAAATTGTTCGTTTTCCAAAAACGCCTTAGATGGTCCAAGAATTTTTCAGAAAAACAGTATCTATTTTTAACAAATTTTTTTTCTAAATCGCTTGCGCATGATAATACGAAGCTCATTGATTCTTTTCACTCTGTGGGCCCAAGTCGGGAAATTCTATTGAAGGTCAAAGATTTTTCGATGATCGCAGATTGTTGCTAAACTATATCTCGCAGATCGATAAATCTTGCACGATTCTCTTGGGATTTGGCTCCTGTACATGATGTAAGAGTTTCAAACCGATATGTTGATAAACACCCGATTGCGATTGCAAAAACGAACTGAGGAATTTTCATTTTCATTTGCCATTAACCGCTTAATTAACAATGTTAGCACTTTTTTTTCAGGACCTCTTTTACAGAGAACGTTATGATGAACACATTTTACTAGAAACTTTTTTCGATATGACGCGTTTCAAAAAAATTATCTCAAAAATATCCATTTTTTAATTTTCAATAATTTTTTATTGCCAAAATATACCCCGGCGATTGACCATCTGTTCTCACTAACACAAATTATAGAAAAAAAACTAGCATTCAATCAAGAGATCCATATACTGTACGTTGACCTAAAGAAAGCATACGACAGCGTACCCTTAATTAAACTTTGGGAAACTCTGGAAACTTCCAACATTAATATTGAACTGATAAAAGGAGTAAAGTCATTATACAATAAAACCAAATCAAGAATTAAAGTTGGACAAAACCTAACAACAGGGTTTAATACCACAAAAGGGCTGAAACAAGGGTGTTGCTTGTCACCAACATTATTTAAAATATATTTGGAACGGGCACTAGCGAATTGGAAACGGAAATGCCAAAACATGGGCATACCTTTAGATGAGGACACAACATTATACACACTCTCATTCGCAGACGATCAAATTATAGTCGGCCAAGACATAGACGACACAGAGTATATGACACGAAAACTTATAGAAGAATATAAAATTTGGGGACTAGAGGTTAATGTAGAAAAAACGGAATATATGTGTATTGGGGGAGTGCAACAGGACTTACAATTATCAAATGGACAAAAAATCAAACACACGTCAGCTTACAATTACTTAGGAATGAGAATATCAAAGGATGGGACACTCGAAGAAGCAATATTGGACAGAAATATGAAAGGAAGAAGAGCAATATCAACAACAACAAAAAAAGAATTTACGACACGATAGTAAAGAGCATAATAATGTACGGTTGCGAAGTATGGCCTTTGAAAGAAAAGATCGAAAGAAAAATTAGAGCCACAGAAATGGATTACTGGAGACGAGCAGCGGGGAAATCAAGACTAGAAAGAGTTACAAATGAGAGGATAAAACAAATAATGGGAGTACAGCACGACATCACAGACGAAATAAGAACTAAACAGTTGATATGTTACGGGTATGTTCAAAGAATGCCACCAGACAGAATCCCAAAGAAAATATTACAGTGGAACCCCAGAGGAAGAAGAAGCAGAGGAAGACCACGAAAGAGCTGGAGAGAAGGCATACAAAAAGAGATGGAAGAGAGAGATCTGAGAGAGGACATGTGGACGAATAGAGAGGAATGGAGATTAGGAATCGCAAGACGCCGACGCACGTTTTAACGCGATATATATATATATATATATATATATATATATATATATATATATATATATATATATATATATATATATATATATATATACCCCGGCAATGGCCGAAAACTCAGGACTATATTCTTGTAGGTCCAAAAAACCTTTAAAAAAATTTGCCAGAGGATGCGTCTCTTGAATAAAACTTCGTTAAATATGACCTAAGGTGACTGGACTATACCTTCCTTGGGAACCAAAACAAAAAAAAATCAGGTTTGTTTTGATCTTATTGCAAATGGCCGCCGTGACATCACACGGGTCTATAAGAATAAACACGTAAGGTTGGTTGCATAAAAATGTTTTTTTTTCTAAATTATAATTATACCGCTTTTCCCGTTCTTAAAATAATATGTAATGCAGGTGGTATTGTGATATTGATGTATGTATATATAGTGGTGGTTATTTTAAAAAATCGTACTTTGTGGCTAAGGTACCGGCGGTCAGCGTTCGCCACGTATCGTCTGCTGTCGCCGCTAACGCCAAGGGATGTTCTGAACGTATTCCCAGACAGTCGAGCGTCCTCTTCGGGGACGTGGAGGCGCCGCAAGCAGTCCTGACGCCCGATGACGCCATGGAACGGTCCGTTGATTCAATCGGAACTTGTTCGCTGGACGTGGACGCCTCGGTCGATCTGTCAGGTTTGAAAACGAGATGTGATCGATGAATTTATTTAAATTTGACGTTGACATTATGTTGCCACCGCCTAAATGATTACCAATTTTTTTTTTCGAAATTGATATCTCAAACGGTTCTTTAAACTAGTTTTTGCTTTCAAATAAATGTTTTATACAGTAGGTGTCCGTTTTAAATTGCCTATGTTTGAGTGAATCAGATATAATAGCAAATTTTTGAATTTAAGTCTTTAAAACATTACTAGAAATGATAATTTTACTATGCGCATATTCAAACACGTGGGCTTAACTGTTTAGGAAACAAAATTTCAAAAAATTTAATTTTTTCCTTCTATTGTTCCATATATCTCTAACTATCGATTTTAGAAAAAAATTGAAGATTTAATCTAATTTTACAAAAGTTGTAGGCTCAAAAATTCATTTTTATTTTTGCAAAAATAGTAAAAATATAAAAATACACAGTTATGTTGCAAATTTTTTTCGAATCCTTAAATTATGCCTGGGACCTTCATTTTGACTCAAGAAAACTTTTTAATGTAATGAATCACTAAACCACAAAATTGTTCTTAGGGGCCATCCATAAATAGCTTACTATTTTTGCAATAATATATTTTTTTAATTTGCAACTAGCTAACATTTAATTATAAATTTTTTTTCCCTCTTCGATTTTGGATTTTTTTCTGTAATAAATATATACGAGGATAGTTCACGAATTGTTGTCCCTAACATAGAAGCAAACACATGAGAAGAATAAAACTAATTTATTTTTCAACATAGTCTCACCTGCACCGTTTATACTCTTGGTATATCGGTGTTGAAGTGTTTCAAACCCTTTGAATCGGAACTTTGAGTCTTTAGCCATTCATCTACTGTCGACATCACTTCGTTATTATCAGCAAAGCGAATTCCACGAAAGTCTTCTTTTAATTTTGGGAATATGTGGTAGTCGCTGGGTGCCAAATCTGGAGAGTAAGGTCGCCATTGTGAATGGAATCCATTGCAACACAACTTTTTTAGGCCGGAGCGTTGTCCTGGTGGAAGAGCACACCTCGACTCAATTTTCATCTTCTATTTTCTCTGATCTCTTCGCGTACTTTTGGTATTAAATTTGCATAATATTCACCTGTTATGGTGCGCCCACGCGGTAAATAATTAACTAAAATGACACCTGTAAAATCCCAAAAATCCTGTAGATATGATTTTACCAGCTAATGGAACAACGCGAAATTTTCGAGGGGGTGGAAAACCTCTATGCTGCCATTCCATGCTTTGTTTTTTGTAATGAACCCATTTTTCGTCGACCGTAAATAATTTTCGCTTAAAAAAAAATTAATATTTAACATACACGGGCGGTTGCGCTGATGCTAATTGGCACACGCTAATGTCAAACACTTTATTTGGATTTATCATTCAACGCCAACTATGTTAAGGACAACAATTCGTGAACTATCCTTTTATGAAAAAAATAGGAGGGAAAAAATGGGATTTTTTATTTTTTTTTTACATTTTGTTTAATAAATAGTTTTACCCCATAGTTAAATTACCATTTGTAGTCGTTAATCCAAAATCTACAATTATATACCCTTTATCCGATCCAATACAGTATCGACTAACATTTTTATTTTCGTAAAAGTAATAATTAAAATTAGTTTTATTTTTTATTTGAATGGGTTTTAACTTCGCATTTAATTTTCCTGTTGGGATTTTTCTTTTTAAAAAAATTCTTTGAACCTAGCAGCTCTATTAGTGAAAATTAATAATTTCTCTCGTTAATATAAAATGGCTTTCCACGTAAAAATATTAAGAAAAAGTTAATAATTGGAATGCATTCTGTTGTATTATATTTTTGTACATACATACATAAAGTCACGTTTTTTTCCCATAGGGGTAGGCAGAGACCACTTCCTTCCACTTGCTACGGTTCGTACACACATCTTTTGCTTCCTCTACTTTCATTAGTGCTCTCATACATGCTCTTCGGTTGTTGGTACTCTTGACCTGGCCTTTCTTCAAAACAATGTTGATCTGATCGAGATATGTTCTCCGAGGTCGACCTCTACCGATTTGCCCATTCACACTCGCCTTATAAATTTGTTTCGTCAATCTTCCTTCATCTATTCTTTCTACGTGTCCAAACCATCTAAGCATTCCTTTATCTATCTTTGTGACCACATCTTCTTTTACACCACAGCGTTTTCTTATCTCACTATTCTTAACTTTATCCAACCGAGTCACTCCGGCTATACAATTCTCAGACTACTCATCTCCGCAGCATTAATCCTATTTTTATGCTTCTTCTGCCAAACCCAACATTCACTACCATACATAAGTGTAGGAACCAAAACACCTCTATGCACCGCCAGACGTGCCTTTTTTGTACAGAAAGAAAATAACAAAGCAAAGTTTCAAAGAGGATAAAATCAATACCTATGTATTTATAAAAATAATACGTAATTTAAAAAAAAACAACCATTTGCTGCTAAGGGTGTAGGTAATTTAAAATGAGGGGTGGATACATTAAAGAAAGCTTAAGACTACATATTAAAAAAAAGTACAAATTGTGTAATCACGCGTGGAACATGTAAAACGACGTAAAATTTGAAAAAATGTTTGCTTTTGTGTTGTGTGGCTTTTTTATCTTGTAGTACTTAGTTTTTTTTTGTTTTTTATTTGCACGAGCTTTTCTGAGCAGGTTAAATTTAGAGCAACATTTAATTTTGTTGTATTTCCTAACTACTGTGATAACCATCTTTGTTGCATATATATAGGGTTATCCAGCAAAGCAGTATTGGCATTGGTATTTCCAAATTTTAAAAGATACAAGTCGTGAGTGACAATGTCTACCTATAGTAGGGGAGCCCAATAGGGGATTTGGGGATTTACTTGAGCGCGGCAGATTAACATAAACCCTGCATGCACCCTGTTGAGTACCTCCACCATATATAAGCCCTTAATATAGGATCGTCCGAAATACTGGAGCGCATCAGATTAAGGTAAGATGGGTTAATTACATGCTGAAAAGTGTGCATTTCAATAATCTGACAATTTGAGCGTGACGTAAGGAAATGGGAGGGTCAAAAACGTCATCTTGACATTCGCGAGCGTGGTCGATTTTTTTTTTTATTTTTAAGGACTTAGTTCCGGAATTCCACAAGTCCAAGTAGCACAAATCTTCAATAAAGTTTGGAGCGTGCAGCTGCAGTGAAGCATGTATTCTCCACACCGCGCCTCTTTTTCCGTTTCACTTTTTCTCTATCCCTTACTCTCTCGCACCATCCCTATACTACTTTCTTGCAATAAAGAGCTTGTGTAACATCAATAAAATCATCAATATACTGTCCAAAAGTGGACACTGTTGTTTTATACTACATTGGAAGAAGTAAATATTATAAACTTGGGATAAATTGTGCCAATATTTACTGAATAGTATAGAAATAACTTTATGTTTTTTTGAATAAAAGTTTTATTCTTATCTTTTTAATGGAGCAATAAATGCTTTTTTCAACGAGACCAAATTTGTTAAATCCGTTCAGTCGTTTAGAAGTTACAGCTGTTTATTTAAAAAACATTGAATCACCCCCCCCACTTTATTTTAATTGATACGCCAAAAAGTTTTAAACAAAAATTACTTGAATAAAGCTTAGCTTTAATAAATATATATTTTTTGGTATATATACAAGGTGTATTTCAGTGAAAAATCCTTTTAAATGTTTTAGATGGCGGTTACGCCCTCTTGCGGCCATCTTGGAATCCTCAAAATAATTTTCAGGATTTTCTTTTGGCCACTTTAGTAATAATATTGTTTACCGCAAGTTTCTACGACTAATAGTTTCCGAGATACAGCACTTTGCAGTTTTATCTGACCACCCGGTGCATGACAATTTTTCGGAATCATCTAAGAGAAAGCAAAAACGTCGAGCTTTCGATGAAATTACTTTCAACGTGCATCCATAGATATACAAAAAATCAAAAATTGCAACCTAAAATTAACTAGACATCTCCGAAGTCAATCAAACTCCAGAAGACAGTTTGATGATGTAAAAACAATTGGATGTAGCGTGAATGATGTTGCATATCCATAGTATATCGGATGTTCTAATGTGGGTAGGATATCTTACACCAATAAACGATTCTCCCACCAATAATTCGAGTGTTTTAAAAACTCTAGAGTTGAGTTTAGCTGTTGTGAGTGAATCTCAAACTCTTTCCAGATCACGTATGATCTAGCTCAATCGAATCTAATTTTAAAATGTCATTGATTAAATAATTAATGATGACGCTGCAGAAACGAAACGTTCTAGAAAATATCTGATGGCCCTTTGTGCTATATCCAATTTGATAGGTTTAAATTGTATTGTTTAAAATGCCAATGTCATGACTTTTTTATTGGGTTTACTCGAATAACCCTGTATGGAAGCAAATATTAAAAAATTTGATACCACTACACTGATTTATTTTATATTCACCATTTATGTTATCTATTGAGATACATTTATCAAGGGCCTAGCTACCGTTGTAGCAGGACTCCCGTGCTAGAGGGGTTCTCACTTGCTTAAGAAAAAATTAGTGTAATTTTATCTAGGAATCTCCCCTTAAATAGTTGGTTTTTATCGTCTCGCTTATCCCAATCCGCTTTATCGAATGTGGGAACCTTCGAGCCGGATGATTGAAAGGCGTAGTCAGCGACGTGACTTTGGTGCTTAAGTGTGTACAGCAAATGGTCGTTAAGTGACGGAAAATAGGAGCCTTATGCCAAATATATCTGGGAAGTGGTTTGCACAACAATATAGAATTTTTAAGCGAGCTTTTAAATAAAAACAACAGCAAATTTAACCCTCTTTCCCGTTCATTCGTAATCTATTGGCAAACCTAAACAGTAGGTATTTATATTACTAGTTTTACGTGAGGAATTGCAATGAAAAAAATTGTGTTTGAAATCAACATAAATACTCGGATGATGCAACTATTCGCCGGTGGGCGAACTTTCTTGACCTATTCCACAAATATATTGACACGATAATTAGGAAAGGTCATGATTCTAGAATTTTAAAATACTTTTTGTTGGTTTTACGCGTGTAATTACAATGTAAAAATAATATTTTCCAAGTTTCGTCATTCCCGTCTTCGATAATAATCTTAACATGCTGACTGCCACGACCTTTCATCACTCTCCTGACATCAACATTGCTTGTGAATATTTTTGTTTAATTTGATCATTATTAGCGTTTTGTATTTGCCATTTTATCGATCTGTACAAGACATTTATTTATTTATATATTTATTTCCAAATAAACATTTATATATACAACATAACATATAATTATGTACTTATATATTGTACATACAAACATTCAACGTCAAATAAAGCAAACATATTTTTAGTCTTTGTTTTCATCTCGTCGGTATTTTCTGTGAACCTTTCCATGTGCTTGTGAATAAATATTAGGCATTCTAATAAATAAACTGCAAATACCGTTAACGTTTTCTTTTCTTTGAATAAACCTCTACATGATTGTATTTATAAAGGGAACAAGAAAGTTTTAAGTCATGAAGCAACCACGTGGCGCAGGAGTCTGAGTGTTGGTGCATGTTGAGACGTGTTCATACCTGCACACTATCCTCTGCGACAAACCGGTGGGCTCAGTTGGCTGTAAAAAATGGGCAAAAATTAAAAAAAAAATTGCCAAATTTGTTGCTAGTTAGTTGACAAAGAAATGATTTTGTTGCTCGAACCGATCCCGAAAAACTGCCAACAATTATAGCTTCACGTTAAGCAGGTAAAGACAACAAATATCAAACGGTCTGAAAAAACGGAATTAACCAAAATTTGTTGTTGAAAAACCATACTAAAATAAATAAAAAAAAATTATTTTTTTTCTTCAAAATTTACACCAAACATCTGCCATGGAAATATCTGTAGAGTAATGTCTGATCTGCAACTTTTTTTCTATGTTCTAGTGGGTGAAGGGTATTTGTGAGAGTTGAGCTGTTTATCAACCGAATGGCCCTTTTCTGAATGAAATCTAGAAGATGAAGAGAATGCTTTGGTGCAATACTCCAGTAGAGGTCGGATTTGAGCCTTGTACGTCGTCAACAGTTGATCAGGAGTAAAAAACTTTCTAGCTTTCCACAGAAAATCTAGCCTCTGGCTTGCTGACTTTGCGATGTTATCAACATGGTCATGCCAAGACATATTATTAGACACCGTGACTCCCAAAATCGAGAAGGAGGGATTTGATTCAATGGTATTTCCGGACATTGTGATGGAATGATTTGGGGAATTTAATTTTTTGGAAAACGTGGCGCTTTGTGTTTTCTGGGCGTTGAACTGAACAAGATTGTTGGTTCCCCACTCGACGATTGCTTCAAGATCTCTATTAATGAAGTCAACCTGTTCCTGCCTGAGTCTATTTGTATCATTCACCGAAAGTGATCGATAGGATGTGAAAGTTGGGGTTTATGGTGGTTTTCAAGAGGTCGTTGATGTGTAAAAGAAATAGAGTGGGGGACAGGATAGAACCCTGGGGTATCCCGGCATTGGTTTTCGACGCATCAGAGGAAATACCGTCAACTGCCACATGTAAGGAGCGATCTTGCATGAAGCTCATGAGCCATTAGCGCAGACCGTAGGCAGATAACTTGCTTAACAATGCATGGTGCCAGAAGTGGTCGAAGGCTTTAGATTTATCCAAGGCTATAGCTTGGGATTTACCAAACTTCTCAATAGTGTTTGTCCAGAGCTTAATGACATAAGCCAGCAGCTCCCTTAGCGAGACGTGGCAGATGTGGTTTAAGGATTGGTTTCGGAGAATAAAAAGATGTATTGCCTGTGGCAAAAAAAATAAATAGAGCTGTATTGTAAAACTTTCCTAGTTCTCTTTGTATGTTATTTTATAGATAGTTTTCAGTACCCTTCTTTGAACAATGAATATTTTTACCAAAGTGAATTTCATTTCCCAGAAAATAATTTCATATCTTAGCACTGACTAAAAATTTGCATGGTAGAGTGATTTTAGTGTTTTTTTCATTCATGTATTTTGATGTTATTCTTATTGCAAAAATAATTTTGTTAAGTTTTTCATAAAAAAAACTGTCTGCTTATTCCATTTCAAAAAAATTTCTAGATATACCCCTAAGAATTTTACTGAAAATTATAACATTTGTTTTCTTTTCATTTAAAAATAATTTAATTTAAACAAGTTTTTGCCTTCAAGAAAAAAATATTTCCTTGACTTATAAGATCCTCACTTTCTTCTGCCCCAATTATTAAATTTGTATCATCTGCATAGTTATGCTGCTTAAATTGTTTAGATAAATTATAAATAGAAATGATCCCATTGCACTCTCCTATGCAATTGCTGTTGAATTAGTTAGTAGGTCTGATTTAGTTGCAACCCCACCCTTAGTTATTATTACCGTTTGTGTTTTTGAAGAATTGTACGATCCAAGTTGTAGGCTTTTCCTTAAATTCCATTTGTTTCAAGTTTTTCCAACAGATATTCTTGATTCAATGAGTCATATGCCTTAGATATATGTTCTATTTACGTAAACTATTACATTTAAAATCAGCATTTTTCAGCTATAACTGCATCACTAAAAACTTTAATCAAAATTTTTCGTGCCACACCGTGTGGTTAGAAAAAAAAAATCGTTGACAATGATAATATTGAATTATAAAAAAAATCTGCTTACCGATATCAAACTTCGGGAAAAATTAAAATGAATCGACCAATATGGGAATAAAAAATAATTATTCAATCACCCTGGACTCTCATCGCCTCACATTCTGATGTTCGCTGTGGGTCAAAAAGCTAGGAAAATATAAAAAAGACAGGAAAAGTGGAAGGAAAGTCTCTTACTATTCTTATACTGCAGGGAGCTGGGAAAAATTCATCTGTCTCCGTGTTGATGGCGATAATGAATTTAACTAATACGAGGGCGGTTTGATAAGTCAGTGACTTTTTGAATAAAACAAATTTTTTTCCGCAAACAAACATTTTATTTTTCTACATAATCACCTTTTAGCTCGATACACATTTAGTCCAGCGTTTTTCTAATTGTTTTATTCCCTCCAAATAATAGGTTTTTTCAAAGCTCTCAAAATACGCGTTTGTTTCGGTAATGACTTCTTTATTCGACTCAAATCTCTTACCGCCCAGCCATTTCTTTAGGTTTGGAAACAGAAAATAGTCGCAGGGGGCTAAATCTGGAGAATATGCTGGATGGGGTAGCAGTTCGTATCCCAATTCGTGGATTTTGGCCATCGTGACTAGACAAGTGTGCACACGTGCATTGTCTTGATGGAACAGCACTTTCTTCTTCTTAGCCAAATGCGGCCGTTTTTGCTTCAAATCAACGTCGAATCTGTTCAAAAATAATATTCGCCGGTGATCGTTTTACCTTTTTTGAAGTAATCGATGTGAATGACACCGCGTACATCCCAAAAAACTGTGGCCATGACCTTGTTGGCTGACAGACTCTGTTTCGCCTTCTTTGGTCCACGTTCGATTGTTCCTTGGTCTCTGGCGTGTTGTGATGGATCCATGTTTTATCCACAGTAACAAAACGGCGCAAAAATTCGTTCGGATTACGACTGAACATCGCTAAACACTCTTTTGAATTGGTCACACGATTGCGCTTATGGTTGAGTGTGAGCAATCGCGGCACCCATCTCGCAGAGAGTTTTTTCATGTTCAAATATTCGTGTAAAATATGATGTACCCGTTCAGTTGAGATACCTACAGCATGAGCCAACTCATTTCATGGATTTTATCGACGATTTCCGGCGTGATCACTTCTTTTGGGCGACCTGGACGTTCGGCGTCACTAGTGCTGGTACGACCACAACGGAACTCTGTAAACCACTTCTTAACCATTGAAATTGATGGTGCCGAGTCCCCGTAGTATTTATCAAGTCTTTCCTTAGTTTCAGTGATGGATTTTTTACGTAAAAAGTAATGCTTAATCAGCACACGAAATTCACTTTTTTCCATTTTCGTAAAATTTCACGAGGTTGTCTGCTTTGAACGGCTATCAAACACCAACTGCACGACGTAGCTTGCTCAAAATTAGAAAGTTGCCCACTGATAGATTATAGTTGACGGCGGCAGCACTGTTGCATTTGGAGTAACTGCGCGGGAAATTCAAAAAGTCACTGACTTATCAAACTGCCCTCGTACTTAAAAATGAACGATAATTCGCATTCGAACAGTTTGGCATTACTCACGACGATTTCGGCAAAGCTAAAATTTATTAATTATTAATTTACTAAAGGGCAAAAGTATAAGAGTAAACGAATTAAAAGTTTTTGAGCTGGAAAGTGAAATGCCTTAATTTGAAAATTTAATCGCTTTTTAAGTTTAATCAAATTGATTTACTCTTACCGGGTGTTTGGATTTTTTCGAAAGCAGTAATATTTCGTAGCCATGGTTTTACAGACCCTCGAACATCACGACGTGATATAACTAACACATTATTACGCATTCGTTATTTAACATAACTAGATTATCGGTTTTGGGCAATTTGAACTCGGTAATTGTTGAAACGGTGGGCGCATCGCGAGGTCAACTAACACCTAATAGGTACCAGTCGTAAAATAATTGCGATATTCTATTGGAAATTTCAGTACGTCTACTTCGGGTCAGTATGTTTATTAATCGCGCGTTCAAAAAGTATATTATATAATTGTTATTGCTGTCGAAAGGTGTGTTTTTTCCTTTAAAATTATTTCATCTCGCCCTTTTTTGTGCTTTTGTGCTTCGCACTACGTTGGCTATTTTTAGGGCTGATTTCTTCGGCCTTCTCTGAACCTCGGGGATTTTGGCAACGATGTCATAGTTAATTTATTTAAATTAAATTAAGGCTAAGGCAGTCCAACTTCAAGTGCCCTACGGGCCTTTGTAAGTAATATTGCGATTGTGAGTGCCGCATCATAAAATATGCCACTTTATCAGTGAATTATTTTTATTTATTTTAAAAAAATACAAATATAAAAAAAAATTAGTGGCAAGTTTATGATGGTTGTTTTCACTAACCAGTCACTCAATCCTAACTCATTATTGCAGTAGAACCTCGATAACTTAAACCTTAATAACGTAATAACCTCTATAACTTAATAAAGTTTTGTTTTCGATCGTCTCAGAGACAAAAATCTCTTTATGTTGTAATGTTACGACTACCTCAATAACTATCAGTGACTCATTTTAAATTAATGTGCAATCAAAAGGTCCCTTGCAGAAAATTTATTGTTATTGTTTACAGTTATTAAACAGATGGCCTCTATCTGAGGCTCAAGTACAGTAACCGATTTGGACAGTTAGCTTTTAGCACATGGTGATATACCTCCATGTAAGGCAATTAAAGTTCAGTTTCTTCCACCAAACATAACGCAGCAACTTCAACCGCTGGTTTAAGGGATAATAACAAATTTTACAAGTAAATTTTGTGAGGAATTTTTAAAGAAAGTTGTTCAGTACCACTCTCCTATCTATGCAATGCTAATACTAATACTAACTCGGACAAGTTTTGGCTGCTGAGATGAAGGATTCTGCTACTAGAATAAGTCTTCTACTTCATCGAGTGCCCCATCATCTATCTGACGTTGGCAACCACTTGGGAAAACGCAGCCAGGACATCTGCTTTCTACTCATTCTTCGTCGGCCATTTATCTTGTCTTCCATTATAATTCTAAGAAGAGAGTTTTTTTCGCCACGCATCAGGTGCCCCAGATACGCCACCTTCGTACGTTATACTACTATGATAAGCTCACGATCTGTCCGCGCTCTTCTTAAAACCTCGTCGTTGGTCATTCTTGCAGTCCAGAGAATTTTTAGAATAACCTATATTAAGTAAGCTGCAAATATACGTGCTTCCCATGATTGAGCCTATTACAAGGACTAAGTTTAGCAAGTTGGGGTATCGTTTTTTATTGCGGTTCTTTCCTGGTAAAAAGGATCTGATTCATACAACTGGCAAGGTCTCGTTTCCTGTTTCCTGCTTAAGCAAAAAAAACCTGATCCAGAGAGCTACATCGGGACCCCCAGCAGCCCCAATTCCAGCTAAAAGTCTGCTCTGCTTACGTTCTCAACAGAAATAGTAGGTGGCGGAGTAAACACTAAATGTTTTCCACACTATTAACTCTTCCCGTCCCACTTGACTTAACATTATGTGCACGCGCATGGCCATTCGAATGTTCGAGAGCGGTCCAGCGAGATCTCCAAGCAACTGCCTTTGATGTAGGAATGACTCGGGCTTCATGTCTAACAGCCCCGTGCTAAGAGCCTCTATGACTGTCATTTCTAACTAGGGGTTTTCCAACACCATTATTTTTCCTATTTTTTAATAATAAATTCGGTTATTTATTACGATATTTTAAAAAAAAAAACTGAATGTAAAAATTATTTATTTTATCGAAAACATTGTTTCCAACAGCTTTTTTTTGTTTGCGCATGTGTGTTTTCACAGTTAAATTCTTCGTGTAGTTAGTTTGTCCGTTTTAAAAGTACGTTGCTTATTTTTTTTATTTTTCTAGATTGGTCTGAAGCATCTTCAGCCGGTACATTACGTAGCGCCAGCATCTTGTCTCCGTCACCAGAGCCACATTTACCGTCGTATTTAAGTCTCGCTTGTACCGTCAACGGTTACTCCACCACAACGCAATACGATCCAGTACGCCTTGCGTCCAGGTAAGTCTCCTATTTCCAGATACACTTTCTCGATGATTCCTAATAGCCTGAGTTGGAGGTCTCGAATAAGGTGCATCACATGTGGATGTACCAATTGTACCAACAGTGGCAAACGCTGGTATAGATGTGCTATGAACATTATCCAACTCGGCTTTGATTTATTTCGGCGTTAAACTTGTCAAAAAGTAATATCACATTACACTGCGAGTGCCCTCTTACGGATTTTCTAAGCACTTATTGACCTAGCCTCGTATTAGTAGCTAAACTCACAAAAGCTTCGACGTTGTTCTTCAGGAAAAAACTAAATAAAACCTACTTTCTTTCTGTCTTTGGCCAGTTTTTCACCATTTACTTAAGAATGTGTCTGAAAAACTCGAGAGATTTTAAGAGGTATTTCTGGAAAAAGTGGAACAGATAAACAGCTCAACTCTCACAGATACCCTTCACCCTCTAGAACATAGAAGAAGAGTTGCAGACCAGACATTACTCTACAGATATTTCCATGGCAGATGCTCCAGAGAAATAAAAACTCTTGTACCACCATTGGCCACATTCGGCCGAAGAACTCGGCACGCTAATTAGTCTCACCCATTTACTCTCAAGATTGACACTACAAGGACCAATCTTCATCAAGAATCCTTCTTTTACAGGGCTGCTACGGAATGGAATAAGCTTCCAAAATCAGTTTTTCCAGAGAACTATGACCTGCAAATTTTTAAAAAGCGTGTCCACAATCATTTCCTTTCTATAATCCCTTCCCCTTCTAATAGTCGCAGTGCGGGCCGTCCGCGGCCCACACGATAGGTCTACCCTTTTTGCGACTATTTTCATAAAAAAAAACATTAGTTATTCGTTATTCTCCTAGAAGACTTAAATAAAACTTATCGGTTTTTGGAAAATTATTCTTTCCCGCCTTCAGCCTGTTTTTAATCATTTTTAACTCTGATAAATGTGTCTGGAAAAGTCAGGGACTTTTGTAATTGGGAAAAGTGGTAACCTTGATATACCATTTTTCATTACTCAGTCGAATATGCCTAAAAATGAAATCTACAGGGTTTTACGCACCTGGAAAATCTGGAAAACTCAAATTTTTTCCCCTGGGAAAATCAGGGATTGGTCAGAAACTTTTGAAAATTCTCGAAATTTCTTGTAATTCATTAGAAGAGTTTTCTGTATGCAGCATGATTTATTAGTTTAAGGTGTATACACCTTACAAATGTAGATCATACATGCATGCATGTATGAAAATTTAATTGCCACAATTTACAATGTTTTGTTTTTGTAATATCTTTTATTTTAGATCATTCGAGATATTTTTCTTATTTAAATTTATATTTTCTAGTCGCATCATTTTTAATCTTAATAATAAATATTTGATAAATAGTGAAGTGTTTTTCATTTGGCTCTATTGAAATAACAATATTAAATTAAATGCCTCTTTTGTGCCAGGAATATTTGGAAAATCTGCCTGAAAACCCTGGAAAAGTCAGGAAATTTTCGAGTTAGCAGTACGTAACAACCCATTACTGCCAACTTTATCACCAAAGATTCTTAAAACTGATTTTTTATTAATATTGCCAGTGGTAATCTGAAGAAAAAATTAAATTGTCATAAATCATATTTTTTTTAGATCTCGAGATGCTTCTCCACACCGGATAGATTCTGAACATCAACCAGCCGCTAAATTGTCCACGTTTTCGATACAGAACAATCTGCTGTCTCCTCCTAACATAGTTCCATTGCCAACACAAAAGATGGAAAACGCCTTGACGCAACATAGAAATGAATTCTATAGGTAAATATAATTTCGAATTCCGAAACGTTGGGTACTAACCGAAAAATCTTTCAGTTCCCTTAAGACAAGCACGTACATGAGCAAGCAGTCATTCTCGGCCGGTATATTTAGCAGCATAACCAACTCGAAGGACACGACTGATAGTTGTTTAGAAAACGGTCATCACAGCATCCAGAACAAGTGCGTTAGCTTCGAAAATACCACCGTCACGTCAGCGAATGGTCAAAGAAAATGTATCTCGGAAACTGCCATGAAACAGGAATATTCGAATGGAACCGAGACGAAATCTTTCATACAACAAAGAGTGGAACGTCTCTATGGCCCTGGGGCTCTGGCTCAAGGATTTTTCATTAGTAAATCTCCGAAAGTTCGCTCAACCGAATTTGACAGCAGAAACTCATCGGCCAGTAAGTAGTTTTGTGACTATATAATGATTTGTGATAGCTGAATAAGCTCGTGCAGAATTAAAAGGAAAATATTTGTATAAAGTGTATGCATAAATTTATCTCAAAACGCTTTAGATTTTCATCTTCAGTGTTTCAAGTCAGAACCAAGAAGTGATACAATGCTAAATAATATACCTTACATCTTAAACCCACCACAGAAAAGAAAATCACCAAAAGTGCATATTATGCTAAGTAGGTCGCACCAACACAGACCTGAAAATTTGTTATGATGGCTTATCTCCTCTTGTTCACTTCAAACGACATTGAAGACCAAGTGGTAGGTCAAAACAAAATTGGTAGTATTTATTTTGACATACCAACATATGGCCATCTAATTTTAACAGATGATTTATTGTCGAACGCATCTGCATCCTCTTATATTTTTTTTTCCTGGAAAAGTAAGCTCAAATTTTAAAATATTTTTGCTTAATTAACGGTAAAAATTTAGGCACCAATCCAGATATTGATTGTTTTTTCTTTCAAGTCATTAATTAAGGCTGGATGAAAAGCTGCTTTGTATGTTTTTTAGTAGAGTATGTTTTTTATTCAAATACAGTGTTCCCGGTAAATGTGAAAGATCTGCGTCGTTTGATGTTTTTTGGAGTTTATTTTTAAAGTCCTCCAGTAAGTCTAAATACCAGATTATCGAATAATCTTAACCCCTTAAGCAGACACGGCGTGTATTTTTGGTCAAGGTCGCGTCGCACGGGCAAGCGAGACGAAAATGTGTAACGATTCATAACGCGCATGCGCGTTGCATAGAAATACTTAGCAACGTGACGTCTATTTTTGTAGTCCACGTGTTTGTCAAAATGACAATTGCAAAAATAACGCGCATGCGCGTTCTGTTGTAGAAGTCTTTTTGAAAATAACTCTTAAATCTTTATTATCTAGTTGGTATTCGTTTAATATTTCTATTAACTTTTGATGATTAACGTGATCAAAAGCTTTTTTAAAGTCAATAAAGCAGGCAAAAACATCACAATTTACGTCGCGGCTTCGTCGTGAAGGGTATAAGTGAGAGTTGAGCTGTTTATCAAACGAATGGTCCTTTTCTGAATGGAATTAGAAGACGAATAGAATGCTTTGGTGCTGAACCCCAAATGTGCGAGCAATACTCCAGTAGAGGTCGGATTTGAGCCTTGAACGTCGCCAACAGTTGATCAGGAGTAAAAATTTTTTAGTTTTCCACAGAAAACCCGGCCTCTGGCTTGCTGACTTTGCGATGTTAGCAACATGGTCATGCCAAGACATATTATTAGACACCGTGACTCCCAAAATCGAGATGGAGGGACTTGATTCAAGGGTATTTCCGGACATTGTGATGGAATGATTTGAGGAATTTATTTTTTTGGAAAATGTGGCGCTTTGTGTTTTCAGGGCGTTGAACTTAACAAGATTGTTGGTCTCTATTGATGGAGTCAACATGTTCCTGCCCGAGTCTCTTTGTATCATTCATCAATAGGATGTGAAAGTTGAGACAAGTGTGCTGTCGTCTGCGAAACTGTAAATGGGGTTCGTGGTGGTTTTAAAGAGGTGCACGAAATACAAGTTTTGTTTTATTTATCAATTAAATTGATACGGTACATTTCATTGAAAAATTTATTAGGCAATAAAATGAAGGACCCTTTCATTATGTAGGTATTTTTAAAGACTTTTTAAATGAAAACTTGGATAAATGGATTGGGAGAAGACGTACCATTGATTGGTCTTCATGATACCCAGCAATTTGGAGTAGGTGTACTAAAATATGAGGTTTATTCCGTCAAGATTCGTGATGTTAAGGATGAGAATTTGAAAACCTTGCGTCAAATTTTGTAAATTAGTGTTTAAAAGATGCAATGTTTGCTTAGAACAGCATGGAAAATACTTTAAGGAACTTTTGTAGGCTTATTGAACTGTACTAGTATGTCGGTGTTAATAATAAATTTGTTGGCAACTGACCTTTGACCCACCTTTCTAATGTTGTTTTGTAACGAAGAAAATTTTGTATTCAAAAACTCTTAATTGTGAGAAACCATATTAGATTCATCTTTCTTTCTGTGTTATGCATCAAATATTTACTAAATAAAAGTAGTTTAGAAAGAAGAGATTGGTGATCTTGATTGTGAAATATTTGTTGTAGCGAACGAAAAACATTCGAAATCGATGAACGACAGTTTACTAATGGACGATTTGGAACCTTGCATGAAACAAAGCACTAGCAGTCCGACCCTTCCGGTTCTGAGGCATCTAAGGCCGGAATTTAGAGCGCAATTACCGGTGATAAGCCCCAGAAGAGGTCAATTGGAAATAACTACCATTCAGAAGAGTATCACGATACCGAAATTAAAGGACGAGATAAAGGCGAATGGACATTCAAAAGCCAACGAATCCGATACGATATGCGAGATTAAAGAGGAAATTAATGGTAGCGTAGATGCAAATAGGATCGACAGTGAAACAGGTGAGGTGTTCTATTAAGATTACAATACCTCTTTGAAAACATTCTTTTGAACGAAATGAACACGCTTATAATAAATTCCTAATCCGTTTATTTTTAATTAAACCTCTAATCTCTCAAGGTCAACAACGTATTTTTATCTCCCGCGTATTGAATTCAAAACAATTAGAATTGTTATCATTTTATAATAGGCTGTAGTCAAATTATTATTGTGAATTTTGATTTTACAATATGCCGTC
Organism: Agelastica alni; assembly: GCA_950111635.1. Lineage (NCBI taxonomy): Eukaryota > Metazoa > Arthropoda > Insecta > Coleoptera > Chrysomelidae > Agelastica > Agelastica alni. Next base: position 8,938,658 of record OX467712.1, on the reverse strand, counting down.
ATCTTTAAATATTTGTGAGTACTATAACGTTTATTTACATACTTTATTTAAAATATTATGTACACTGTTAATTCGTAACTGTTTTCTCTACTCACACATTTGTTTATCTGAATTGTTCCGCTTGAGAGTATGAGTTCAAATAACTATTATTATCTTCTGACTTCGGTGACTCTCCTCCTCAATAGTTGTTTATTTTCGTCTCACTTCTCCAGTCGGTTCTCGTAGTTCCTTTTACGTTTTCGATCGCGCGGGAAGCTTCGAGCTGGATGATCGAAAGGCAGCATATAGTTGTGAGAAACAGTTTTCTATGATTGTCGATTTTTTGAGTACGCCTGGAAAATACCTTAATGTTTGTCATACATTCTACTAAGCAATTAGTATGAGCCTCGAATGATGAGTTATTATTTAATATTTTATATTGGTAGTTTCGTTGTGGCATTAATGCTTTATTTTTGTTTGCAACAGTAGAAAAAGATGGCCATTATTTTCTAAAAATTCTCGAAGATCAAGCCGAAAGACTTCTAAAATTAGCTGCCAGAGTGGAGGACGACATCTCTACGCCGGATTTGTCCGAAGAAATGATAGGAAAACTTAGATCTGCGTCTGGAAAAGCCAGACTGTTGGTGACACAAAAAATGCAACAATTTAAAGGACTGTGTACCAACAACATTAATCAGGTCAGTAAATAATTAAAATCAAAATAATGGAGAAATAAAGGTCATAATAACGTGGGTCTTTTATCGATCTACCCGGAAACTAATTTCTAACTAAAACGCTAAAAAAATTAATTGTAAGAAAGCAGAACTGCTTAAGGGGGCTCTAGAGTAGTCAACAATATTATTAAAAGAAGCAAAACAGGTTTTGAATGGACCATAAGTTATAAATTAAGAAACGCAATGATTTGAAATTAAGAAAACTTTTATTTAACTGAAATAAACTCTTGAAAGTTGGACACAATCTGAACTCCAAAGTAAAACTACAAAAGGCTGACTAGAAATTTTTTTTACAGTAACTTATTCTAAATAACTATTGTTATAAAAATATCAAGTTCGCTTACAGATGTTGCTAAGGATTTCAATGAATTCTTTGCCGTTAGAAAAATAATAATTAATAAAAAATAATTTTACAATCAAAGAGTGGGTTTTTTTTTAATGATGTTTACGTTTTCTTTTGAGAGAGACTTTACTCTTACCAATATCTGTTTATTATCAAATGTATTAATTGATATTGCGCACCCCACGCTTTTAATTGTAAAATTATTTTTTATTCATTATTATTATTTTTTAGTTCGGTTTTCTTATAAAGCGTGTTGACTTAATTTTTTCAAACTATTATTTATTTTTTAGTTCGGGTTTTTTTAAAAACCCGATAATCCTGGCCAGGATCATCGAAAAAATTTATGAAATTATTGTATTGTTATCGGTCCTTTAGAAGTATATAAAGTTTCAAGTCGATCCAATGTTTTTAAGTGTGTGAAAATCGTGTCCAAATAAACGTTACATAGATAGATACATACAAGTCAAGCTGATATAAAGTATATAATAGTATAGTAGTTATTACACAACAGAACAACAAAAGAATTGATAGATAATTGTAACACAAAAATATGAATAATTTCATATAAAAATACACAGAAAACTCTAGTAGTTAAATAAGATTACAGGAAACTGTATCTTGGTGTTGGGTTTGATTTTTTTTTAATACATGTCGCCACATTTACTTTGACAGATATCTATGAGAAAAAGAAAAATCAAACATCTTTTAGCCACTTATATCTTTAATAGTTTAAATTTTGTTGATTAAGTATAAAAAATATTCCAATACAGCGTAATCGAACATTGACGCTGGATAAAAAGTAATGTGACTTAATTAAAATATACAGAAAAAATTTTATTGTGTCTCGTCAGAGAATAGAGACGTAAATAAAAGTTTCTTTCTAATGAGCCACTATCGCCGGAAAACTTAGTACGACTCGTTGTCGTTAGATGGCAGGACAGTTGTTGGGCAGAGCTCGAGAGTTCGTAATATAAAGGTGGGGAATGTATACAGACAAGTCCCCTTTATTTCATTGGCTGATTGCACTGATTGCACGTGTCACCGCCTGATGGTTGGGGTATGGAAGCTTGCATCCACGGTGTCGCCACCTGATAGTTGGGGTGGGAACTTCGCAGTTTTGGATTGATCGCCAAATACAACGCAGCATTGTACTTTTGTTTACTTCTCTATTTTCTGGTCTCGTTCAAAGTAATCCCCTCCCACTATAATACACTTATTCCAATACAGAGTTTTGTGACATGCATTGACGTGTTTTTTTGGTTTTGGTTCACCTTTAACAATATTCACTATATTGTAGAGCTGTTTCTGTATCTTTAAGTAAGTCGATGATTGGAAAGTACAAGCTCTTTGATTGTGTTGATGTTTTAATCAGTAGTTGAGGTTGATGGTCTTTCTGAACGAAGTTCGCCTTTTATAACCTTCACCAAATGATTTGTACCACTTAAAAACTTGTGATTTTGATAAATATTCATCGCCTTAATACTCATAACATTTTTAACAAGAAATTTCATTTGTTTGACAAAATTTGATGCAAATTCTTCCAGATTTTTCCATTTTAAAAATCGCTGTCAATAATTTTCTTTAAATACCCATATAAATCACTGTAATTTCTAACCTAATAAAGCCAATGTCATGAAATGTTTGTCAGCTGTTCACAATAGTCATACCAACCTACCAAGTAATACACATCGATATTCATAGCGCGCTTATTTAAAAAAAATACAGTCTCATTACTTTTTGTTCCGAGTTCCAAAAATCCGTGGACCCATATTTATATAATCTAACGCGTTCATTAAATTTGATTCGTAGACTGTTGGCGAGGCGTTTCCGACAACAAACGAAGATCTCCAAGGGTTCTGGGACATGGTGATGTTGCAGGTGGACCAAGTGGACGCGATATTCAAAGAAATTGACGGTCTGAGAGTGAATGATTGGAAAGAGCCCATCAAGGCGGAACCGAAAACGTCTCAAAACGGCGTAGCGAGACAAAAGAAACCGGCGATTCGAATCAGACCGCCATCCGCAGCGAAGAACGAGGAAGCGAGGAAACAAAGGGAGATTGAACGAAAGAAGTTGTTGGAGGAAAGACGTAAAGCTATGAAGGCGGCTCAACAGATTAAGCCTAGTATCGAAATTTTCGTGCCCGAAAATTCTAGCTGAGATTCGCCATTTATTTAGGTGTTTTTTATAGGCGGAGCGTTTTTTTTTAAAGATAAAATGTATCGTTAAAGAACATTTTAATTTTAGCTCGGTAAGTTTCTAATTTTTCTTTTTGTTAGAATTTCGACGATGAAATAAAACGAGAAATGGTTTTTGTCAGAAATAAATGGTGTTTTTGCTCTGGGTAGCTAAATTTCCAAATCGTTTCGTTAATTGTCTTTCCAACCAATTTACTTCTACTTACAATTATTTTAAGTACATTCTGTTGCAATATTTCGATCGATATTTTACCTTTAGAAAAAATCCTTGGCCGCTAATTTTTTTGCTATTAAAATTGCTGCACTACATATATATATATATTAATTTATATTTTTAATATGCTCACTTGTACAATCTAAATATATTATACTTATTGCAAAGCTAATGTTTTATTGTTAAAAACGTAAATATTCTATTATCAAACATCAATTTTTGTTTTAAATTTCGCTCATACTTTTCTTGGAGCAGTACAAGCGCGATTTTTATCTTGTAGTAGGTTTTGAAACCTTTTTCTGTATTTAATTTTCGTGACTTTTTACGAGGCAAGTATAGTGATACTATACTTCAAGACGGAAATAATAGTCAGTGACTCATTTAAAGCTTTGTGAATTAACAGTACAAGAGCGGCTATAATATTACAAACAATTATTGAATGCTCTCCAAGTGCCGCTTGTTTTAAATGCGGACGCAACATGTTGGCGCTTAATGCGCACCGTTGTCAAATGTATTGCGGCCCGAGTATCGGAGCTCACGGAGCATTTGAAACCAGTCTCTATTTTAATGGTGATTCGCGGCCGACGCATGTAATTTTTTGACGGCCCTAAATAACGAATTTTATTTAAAAAAAATTGTATTCGCCACTGGAATTACCTTCTCTCTTCCCTTCCTCACTTCGCCCGCCACGATGCTTTGAATGAGTCACTGACTATTATTTCCGTCTTGTAGTATAGGTTTATTTTTACCTCAGTCAACGGTCTGGATTGTGCGCAATACATTCAGATGCGTTCCAACAAGAGTAACTGACTGTTTGCAAACATTGGTAACTGTCAAAAAAGTTGGTTTATTTTTTAGCAGTCGATTGACAGACTTGCGCAGTTCATAAAACTGTCTGTTATCTGTGATAGTGTTTCGAGTCAAAAATAGTACAGAATGGATTGGGTAATATGCCACAAAAAAACACATGAAAACGAACAATAGTCACAATTGACTGGAGCGATTTAAAATCGGTGAGAACAGACATGTGCATGTCGTTTTGGAAAGTGTCAGTAACTTGTTGTGGATTCTCTGTAAGAACAAATTGGAAAACTCTTGAAATTTGCAAGCTCATGTAGGATTACCAAAAGATTGCTAGAATCGTAATTTTAGGAGGCATTTTAAGCTTTCGTGTACTTTTTTAAACTTAGAATTTTCTATTATCACTATACTGCTTAATATTAACAAACACTTTGTTAGAACAACTTGCAATATAACGGTAAACAAGATAGTTAATAGCATCGATTTTCCTAGTGAATTATGTCGTGTAACTGTTCGAGTTTGTAAACTTTGTGTTTAAAATAAATATGGTTGGTTATAGATAGCTACCTATTCAAATTATTGTTATTTAATTTTTTTATGACTTATATTTATGGCACGCGAATATTTTAGTATTCTTTTATTTTAATTACACTTTTCAAGATTTTAAATTAATTAAATTACTTGCGGGACATCCTTTATTTTTTTTGTTTAAAATCTTGTGCGTGGTAAATTATACTTAATGACAAACATTAGATTTTTGCAACAATGTAATCGTTCCTTCCAAAATAACAATTTATATCGATTGCTAACGATGGCTTTTAATTTAAAAAGTTGGAAAAATTTTGGATGCCGAAAGATTTAAAACAAATATTTTTTACAATTTAGTTATACGTTCTTTGACTTGAGGAAGTTCTTTTTGAAACGCTAATATGCACAAAATTAATTACAAAATGTAAAAACATCGTATAAATAGCGAGATCATTTTTCGCTCATTTTTTTTCATGTATAAACCAAATATAGGATGGCCAACCGAAAACGAAACAGAGCCATTTGCAGGAACCTCGTCAACATTTTAGAAAAACGCTCAGACTAGTCGATTTTTGATTAAAAGGGGACACTTTTTTAAGGTATTTTTGACTCCACTACTTTCAACCCCAAGCGAGGGTAAGAATTACCCCAAAATTTTTAAATGGCATTGGGGGTCGAATAAGATGTCTTTTGAAAGTTTTGACAATTCTCTTTACAATAGTCTTTAAATTTTACATTTCCTCCTCACAATACTTTGAAAAAAATTACATGTTACAATTCCAATTTCAATTATTTTAGTTGCTTACTTACTACTAATAGGTACTAAATTTATATCATTGGGGTACTTAACTCGAATGAATGACATTTTTACCGTTCGTGATTGTTTGCAGATAAGTTTCACATTTAAAATCTAATTTCTCGATAAGTAATGGGCGGAATTTTAAAATTTAAAGAATTATAAGAGCTTTGAAAAACATCCTATTCGACCCCAAAGGCCATTTAAAAATTTTGGGATAATTCTTACCCTCGCTTGGGGTTGAAAGTAGTGGAGTCAAAAATACCGGAAAAGAGTGTCCCCCTTTAAACAAAAATCGACGGGTCTGAGCGTTTTTCTAAAATGTTGACGAGGTTCCTGCTAATGGATCTGTTTCGTTTTTGGTTGGCCACCCTGTATATCGTAAAACTAAATTGTGAAAGATCTAGACGTTATTAGTAGAATTCGAATGTTTTTCACTTTTACTTGTACTGCTTCAGACTGTATAAATAACAATTATATCGTTATTAAATTTTATTTTTTGTAACTGTGCAAATACAGAGTTAAAACGATAACACTGATCAGCAAAAAATAACGATTAACATGTATTACCAATAATAACCAAAAATTATTGTACTAAAAAAGATTACATTCCCAGTGCTTTTATAACTTACTGGTGCATATATTTAAAATTAATTTTAATTCGGAGTCTTTGTTATACACCAGACTGAATGGGACGTTTGAACTACTCCGTGTTAAACAGCCCGATATGAAAAAATAGAAATAAAGTGAGATGCAATTAACCGGTCGGTGTATGTTGTACGTATTGTTGACGAAGATTTTTTTTAAAATCTAGTTGGGTTTATTATACATTTGTTAAAATTCTATGTTAGTTCTTAAGGTGAAAAGTTTTAAAAAATAAGATTATTTATTGCATCCATTTTTACTTGATCGACAATCTTTGTATTTCAATTTTTTATTATTATTTATTATTATATTAACTACATAAATTAAATAAATTATTTACGCTAATTTGTTTTCATTTTATTTACTTTTTGAATAATAAAAATGGACAGGTGTAGTGTGCCATTATAGCAGGGTTTCCACCTTCGATTACGAAATTCCCTGCTTTTTCAGGCGCATTCTTCAGAGGCAAAAAGTCCGAAGGCGGGAAAGAAAAAATTACTAAGAAACTGTAGGTTTAATACTTGGAGAATAACGCTGAAGTAAGTTTTTGTATAGCACACGAATATACGGTGGTAACGGATTATCGTTAGAAACTCGATAACCAGTATGCAACTATACATTTAAGAAGTATGAAAGTAAATTCCCCTAATATTTTTGAAAAATTTCGTGAGTAACCAATTTTATTTTATAAGGGACTTCTTGTTTGGAAATTAAGGGTCAATATTTTTATTTGTTAGCACGGTTAATTTTGCAACCAAATCTGTTCTTAATGACTTTATTTATTGTACATAATAAGAGGGGTTGGTAACTAATCCAAACAAATTTCACGTATTAACTAAGCTATTAAGTTTTAATTTGGCTTGTTGATTCATTTTTGTTAAATTTCTAAAAAAGTAATTAGTTATCCTGGGTTATCATTGTAGTGAGTACCTACATTAAAATATTATAGTCCCGATTGTAATTTCAAGTAGTGTATGTATACCTAATAGACCGCAAAAATGCTGCGTCGTGTTTTAGATGTAGATGCATTAATATTGAATTTACACGCTTATTTTACTGCGGAAAAGGACAATGGAGGTCCATTGCTACCAATTTTATCTATACGTAAGTGTGTGTGTGTGCGTGCGTGCGAATGCAGACATCTTTCCATGAAAATGATAAGTAAAAGTCCCTCAGTTCATCCCATTTGGCTGATCTGTAATGCCAGACAATAAAGGTACCAGACGCGATTTTGGGCGGGGTTGTTTGTTTGGACGTGGCTGAGATGAGTTTATGATCAGATTTCCCGAGTGGAGTGGTTATCAAGACTGGTCGGGATGTGTCGTGAGGAAGAGATCAAGAATGTTGGCTTGGTGATTGGGGTTATCGGGTATGCGGGTAGATTCTTCTACTAGCTGGGTCACGTGACTTATCGCAAAGTTCTCGGCTTCCAGACCAGCGTTGTCGGTGCGGTTGGATCTCAGCCAGTTTACGTTGTGAACATTGAAGTCACCCAAAAATATAACATCTGCGTTAGGGTAGTTAGTTTGCAACAGCTCCAGCGTGTCGGAAAGATGTTAAAAGAGGTTGACGTAAGGAGGGTTAGTAGAAGAAAGATACAGGCTGCAGAGAAATTTTGTTGATTTTTGTAAGGTTAACTTGAACCACATGACCTCCATGCCGTTCTTTGGTTCTAAGTTCTGTCTACAACAGGAAATATCGCTGCGAGTGTAAACACAGAGGCCGGTCTTGAAGTCGAATCTCGTTTCGAGTTCGAAATCTGGACACTAAATATGCATATTGTTGGAGGAGCCAAGGCTCTACATGGGCCGTAGTGCTGTTTGTGTGTGTGTGTGTGTGTTGACTTTCCCGAAGCTCACAAATTTGAAATTCGCAACATTGTGTACAAAACGCGTAAAAAAAAGAACATGTCTCTTTAGATTTAATATAAGAAAATGTAAAAAAAAAGATGTATTTAAAATTTCTAGTACGAGTGGAGAATTTTGAAACATAGGGTTTAAGTTTAAAAATGAGGACAATCGAAAAGCTTTGTGTGAAAAAGCTAGAGTCGTGTACAAAAGAATTGAATTTTTAAGAAATTATACTTAATGTAAACAAAAATGCTCTTCATTTTTTTATGCTCGATAATACCGTAAATACTACCTGACAACATATTAATTAAATTTGTACTGATAATTTATTTTTGTTGCATTCCCCTTTAGCATAATTAAATACGTGCCTATTTCTAACCAAAAAAACTCATCGAGAGCTACATCAACGATTTCTGTTCACAATAAAGCAAAAAATTAAATAAAACCTCTCAACAAAAGCATAATAAAAAACAAATTTTTTTCGAATTTACATCTCTCAATACAGTGCGACCGTTAAGTCGATGCCTCTGTGACTAATCCTAGATACCGTAATATATTGGTGAAATGAGTTATAAGTTTGGTTACTAATATTACACTTTTTCCATACATTTTCTAAATTCCTGTATTTTATAGACAAATTCTTCAGTGCTCCCAGTGGTCGCAAACAAGAAAAGGTAGGTTTTATTTGGGAATAACGCCAAAGATTTTATGAGTTAGGTTCCTATTATTAATTTTTTTCAGATATATCTCTAAAAATCTTTGAAAGATATATTTTATTTTGGTTTTCCTCGAAGATTAACGCTGAAGTAGAGTATTTGCGATTTTTCCAGAATAATTTTCAGACTTTCCCAGAAGTAGGAATACCGTGTAGGTAAATGTGAAATTTCCAATTGAATAAAAATCATTCATGTGCAAGTAGGTATATTTTTCTACTATAAATGTTCCAAACTTTAACAAGGCACTTGCCAGGATATAAAAGTCAACACTTTATTTGTCAACAAACATTCATGTACTTAAAATTATAAAAATAAACTTAAAATACTGGGGAATGTAAATTATCACTATCTACAACAACGCTTATGTCCGATTTAAGGAAATACTAGTATTTAAACGATTTTGTACCTAAAAAAAATTGGACTTTTATATTAAATTTCTATTTATCAAAGAATTATTCAAATCTTAGATTTTTTATCCATAAATAAACATAAGCTTTGTTGACATTTTTTTCACAATGTGAAGTGAAGAACCACATAAAAATATTTACAGCCGAATATTGGTGAAAGTTGCATTTCAACAATTACGGCATAATCCTTCCACAATGAATAATACATATTTATTAAACGCATAAGTTTAAGTTTTAAATATTAATTTTTTTCCGTTTTAGATTTTAAGTCTAAATGTGAAAAAATAAATTTAAAATTTTGTCTGGTTCCGTCATTAAAAGTGTCAACAATTTTTATCACCACTGATGATTTTGACATTCATTACATAAAGTTATCATTTCATGGTTGTACGCTTCTACTTGTATTGTACAGCTTAGAATAGATATTTGGCTTTGTATTGCAGATGTAGTTTTCTTAAGTAACACATCTCTATCACAGATATCATCTGAAATAACAAACCTAAATAAATAATGTGAAATATAATAAACATGTTAACAATAAAAATGGGAGCATTAAATATGGACTGGATTGGGGGAACCGGGACATAAGTAAAATCTCTTTACATTGAAAAATTTGTTATCTAAATTATAAATATTTGTAATTGATTATGAATGACAATACATTATAATAAATTTTAGTGTTATAGTAGTAAAAAAGTATACTTTATTTGTAGTTTTTTAAATAATTTTTTTTTATTACTATATAAACAAAATATACATTTATAGTAACTGACTTATTCTCAAACTGTATGCATGAAGTTCATGAGCCATTGGCGCAGTTTGGTTGGGAGACCGTAGGCAGATAAATTGCTTAAAAATGCCTGGTGCCAAACGCGGTCAAGGGCTTTAGATATATCCAAGGCTATTGCACGGGATTCACCAAACTTCTCAATAGTGCTTGTCACTAGTCTGCTGTACCGTCTTTTTAACTTTCGGCAAACTGTATGCAAAGACATTGATTAAAAAATTGACGAATGAAACTGAGAAAATGATATGGGATGTGCAAGCAAGATTTAGAAGAGGAAGATGTATGGATCAGGTCTTTTCATTACGAGGTATAATCAAAAAATTTTTGGCTAGAAGTCAGATGGTATATTGCACTTTTATAGACTTGGAAAAAGCCTATGACAGAGTGGTGAGGAGTGAATTGTGGTCGACATTGTCTATGTATGGGGTGAACAGTAGTTTAATACGAGCACTGAAATCAATTTACGAGGATTCCATTGCTTGTGTCAGGATAAACGGAGCTTGCACGGAATGGTTTAACATCGAAAAGGGTGTGAGACAGGGATGTGTGGCTTCGCCATGGCTGTTTAACTTATAGATAGACGATTTTTTAAAAGATTTGAAAGAGAGTGCGTATGGATTGAAAATGAATGATTTATTCGTCAAATGCCTTCTTTACGCCGATGATCAAGTCATATTAGCGTCATCTTAAGAGGAGTTGCAGGTGATGGTTAATGTTATGCATAGCTCGCCGAAGTTTACTGAGGCGAATGTTATCATACACATTCTCGTATCTACTCTTGAGAAACTCAGTCTTCAACATGGATGTCGTTGAAGTCAATGACCTAATAAAGATAGACCCCGTTATTTACATTTTAGAGTGCAGCCAACAACGAGTCACTGTCTAAGCCCAATGTTTGTTGTCGCATTCGTTTTATGGAATATAGTTGGAAGAGCTGAGTTTCTGATCAATTTTGTGCTCAGTTTTCTGTCTTTTTAACATTCAAAATGGTTAATTTCACAAACAGACGGTGTGTGCCTTATAAGTATTAATACATATATATTTATAGAAAAATATGTAAATAAGAATTCATTTTGCGATGGGTAATGTATTCGATTGATCTCATTCATGATCACGTACTTCGAACAATCGGCAATGGTGGAGTCGCTCTTACGCGAAAATCGACATCTCATTTTCTATCTCTGTTCTACTTGCTAGCCGCATCGGTGGAACTTGTTGAAATCAAAACATTGGACAATTTATGAATGACTCCCTGTATCTGTTTGTTCTATAATCTAAGTTTGTCGCTTCAGCTCTCTATGCATATACATATTACAACTTATTAAATTGTTACTACACAAAAACAATACTAAATACTAAAGCCCTGGGAAAAAAGAAGATGGTGGACGACGTTTTTAACTCCAAACAAACACAACACTGCTCTAAGTGCGGCAAGAATGTAGTGAGTCTTCTCGTATTCGTGCATCGCCGTCTTTAACTCTGGTTCAAAAAACCGACACGGAATCGAGCGCCCTGCAGAACGAGGCGAGGAAGCACGAGGCGAAGTGTGTAGGACCACTTAACTCTCGTCATCGGTCCACTGCGGATAACTCCAGCGAGAGCGTAGAGGTGGTATTAGGTTTATTCCCGCAGCAATTAGAAACCATCTGTCTGTTGTCTGTAATGACGTGATTAGATGGCAAAATGAGTTTATAGTCAGTTTAACTGAAGTAGTTTGTGTGTACTATGATTGAGTTTTGCTTATTTTATTAAACAATTATTGTGGATTTAATGTATGGTGGTTTCTGTTTTAAGAACTCGATAAATACGCTGACAAGTTGTTTGCTGTTCCTACATTTGGTTTAAAAATCGGTAAGAAACAGACATGCACATTTACGTCGTCATCGGTCCACTGCGGATAACTCCAGCGAGAGCGTAGAGGTGGTATTAGGTTTATTCCCGCAGCAATTAGAAACCATCTGTCTGTTGTCTGTAATGACGTGATTAGATGGCAAAATGAGTTTATAGTCAGTTTAACTGAAGTAGTTTGTGTGTACTATGATTGAGTTTTGCTTATTTTATTAAACAATTATTGTGGATTTAATGTATGGTGGTTTCTGTTTTAAGAACTCGATAAATACGCTGACAAGTTGTTTGCTGTTCCTACATTTGGTTTAAAAATCGGTAAGAAACAGACATGCACATTTACATTGATTTGGAAACCATCAGTAACTTGTGGATCCCACTTTTGCAAAGATTTGGTGAGTGGACGAATATTTTATTTGAAAATAAAATAGATAACTGCTTGGAACTAATTTTCTTGAGAATCATACACTTACCAACAGCCAAATGAACGGTGACAATGTTTTTTCCTGGAGCGAGAGCCCAAGCGTGCAAACTATGTACGTGCTTGATGCCGGTCAGCTTGGCTATTTCGTTCTTCAATCTAACGCTGTCCACCGGACTGGCTTCGAGCAAAAAGTACATTGAATCTTTTGCGACTCTTGCAGTAGTAAAAATGACGATAATGGAAAATATAAGTGTACAGATTGGATCCGCTATTTTCGCCCTAGGTTGAAATTTGATTATTATTGCAGCTAGAAGAACACCAGCACTTTGAAGAAGATCACCGATAACGTGAATGGTTGCTGCACGAACGTTGATATTATTCGAAGAATGCGAATGCTGGGAGAGTCCATGAGAGTGTGTGTGACAAACGCCATGAAGAATAGCACCCATTCTAAAAAATATGGATGTAATCATTCATATTGTTTATTAAATAAAACGTATTTTATTTCTAAATAAAAACATAAATTGGCATTAAATAAATTAATGGATAAATAATAATTTTGTAATACATATTTGCACTGCTTTTTCATTTAAGAAATATTTAAAAACGATTGAAAAACACTTAAAAGTACAATTTGCAATAATAATTGAATTGAAAGCACTTGCGCATATTTTTGATAACAATCATCACTTGGTTTTTTTTTAAAACTACAAATAGTTGAACGACTATTGGAACATTAGTCACAACCAAAACGCTTGTAAGAAGTCACGTCAAATTTCCCCAAATAATGTCAACGTCACATTATTACAACTGTCAAATGTCGGTGTCCTAACCTCTGTGAAGTTTGTTGTTTCGTTTACAAAATAAAAGAAAAATAATATGGAGAGAAATAGGGGTGGGTATCACATGGATAATTCCCGTAAATTTCCACCAAGAGATAGAAATGACTTTCAAAAACATTGGAGAGCCAATTTTAATTCTAACAGTAATACAAGCAATCCCAATCCCTGGCTACAAATGAATCCACAATCATTAATGCATCCTTCTCCTTGGGTAGAAAACTTGTCTAATCAAAATACGAATTATGGAGAAAATTCCTGGCAAAATAATTCAAATGTTTGGGATCAAAATGTGGGAAGTGGTAATTCATTTTATCAAAATGAAAGTGGTAACAGCAGTGGTTATTGGAGACAAATTTCAGGTAAAGAGGTTTTATTTAACTACATAAATATAAAAATACTTTACCTTACATTAATAAACTTTCTGAATAATTTGTTTATTTTATAACGTAAAAATCGGAAGAAGCATCTTTATAGCAAGAGTTTAAATTAAGTTGACACTTATAATTGGTTGTGTGTACTAAGTGGGGAACGTTGTTTTAAATTTTTAGGTAATCACAATAAAAGAGTTTCTAATTCAAGGCAGTATACCAATAATTACAGTCGAGATCGTAGGACGCCTTATGACAGGCCACAAGGAGGCACCAGACATACACATAATAGAAACGAGGAAATCGGTAGAGATAAAAGACAAGAATTCAAACAAAGAGAAAGGGAGAAAGAACCATCACCAGAAGTTCAAATTAAAATTCCTTTAACTCCATTAGAAGCTAAAATAGAGAGATTAATAACAGCTGTTCAAAATCAACCAGATGGTATAGGACAACTGATTTTACTTCAAAGTAACAACGAAATTCCTCCAGTTTTATTACACAATGCTGCACATCAAGTTAAAAATTGTGTGTTGCGTATAGAAAGGGATGAGTCAAATGGTTATTCAAAATTAAGAATAAACAATACTGTTATAGTTGAAGGTATGTATTCTTCAAAAAAAGATGCTAAAGAAGCCTTATATGAAATGGGTCTCGAAATATTAAAAACTAAATGCTTCTACATAACATCAAAATCTCATTATGAGGAAGTATCCATGGATGATCTTAGCAACCAAAAGAATCAAACACCAGAAAATAATACCATGGATAGCAGTAGCAAAGCTTTACAGATGATGCTGAAGATGGGTTGGGGAGGTAAAGGTCTTGGTACTAAGGAACAAGGAGAGCAGAAGTGTGTAGCAGATAAAATTATTGAAAACATCTCCAGAGAAGGTTTGGGAGGAGGAGGACAAACTGTAATGCAAGAAGTTGACAAAATATTATCAGACTATGCCAGGTCTGCAAAGACTACAACTCTAGGTTTCGATTCAGGTTTCACCAAAGAAGAAAGGGCCCAGATTCATTCCATAGCATCCAAGTACCATTTAAAATCAAAGAGTGAGGGAGGTTTTAACAACAGAAGAATAACGATTTTTAAGAAGTTAAGTAAGTGGATATTAATAAGAGAACTTCTGAGTGTTGGACTTGAGAATGAATCATATGTTTTAACTATTCCTGATGAATTTCAGGCTTTGTGGAAACAGGATGAAGATGATGATACACATAACTCTAATCTTAAATGATATTTATTGTAGTTTAAATGACACTTTTTAGAGAGTTTAGATACTGTGAGTTTAATCATTTAATATTACTGTATTTGGATGTAAATATTAAGAAGTTACTCACAAATATGTTTTTGTTTGTTACCATCTTAATTTTATGATAGCATTATTCAATAATTTATTTATTTGTTTGTCTGATTAATAATTTTTTTTAATTAAAAGATGTTTGAGTGGATTCGAACTTTTGGTGTTATGCTCTTAATTTTTTTGCACTTAAATACAGTTAATATTGGACCGCATTTGAATATTTTATTTTCAAAGTATTTGATACTGACCAGTGTTAATAAAAATATCAAAATAGGATAGAGTTGTGCGTATCTATTTATTTTAAAGCTGGGATGATACATGTTTTTTTATCATAAATATAATTATTTCACCAAGTTTGGAAATTTCGTTTGAATTTTGTAATTTTTAATAAAATAGAGCATGAACATCACTTTATTCCTAATTTTTTTTATATCAACGTTACAAAATACACAAAAGTTTATCAGCATATATGATTGTATATTTATTTTAAAACTTGTAAATAAATTTTTTTCTTTTAAATGCAAAAAATACAAGACAGGAAAATAAAAATATTTTAGTGAATAGCAATATACAAACTTTTTGTGCACTATGTAGATTAATTACATATATCTCTATTTGTGAGAGCAATAAACCCCGCTCCTAAATATAATTAATAAGACACTCAATTGGCAAGATTTTTATATCTGCAGCACTTTTTTAAGTTGTATATTTTTAATAACACATTTGTATACAAAGTGGGTTTATACAGCAAATAAGACAAATCTAAATGGGGTGTAAATGTTATATATTTTATATATTTTCGAATTACAGAATAGGGAAAAATTGCGTAACGCGAGATGGAGCTGTCAATGACAAAATGTCGGATGGAGGTGTGAATAACAAATATTCTGTCATTTAATCACTCGTAAAACAAAAATTTTTATTAAAAGGAATTTTAGTTATCTCAGAGATTTGGGTTGATTTTTTGTGTTAAACTATTAGATTGAAGCTGGATTTAAGGTTTGTTTTTTACGTTTCCGTTTTATTGTCGCTGGATTCTTGTTAAATGCCAGTAAAAACCAGGTGTGTCCAGGTATCAATTTCGGTTTGTTTTCAAAATTTTTCAGTTCTGTTGTCACTGAAATTCTTGTTGCAATGCCTAGGAAAGTCGAAATATCAATTTAGGACATATTGTATCATGTGGGTGAACGTGTTCGTTCATTAAGGAAGGTGAAGTGGTTTTTAAGGCTGGCAACATCATTTTATGTGAAATTGACGGTCTAAATGAAAAAATCATCAAAAGTTTATGCACGAGATCCATTTCTGAGCTGCCTTTGAAGGAAATTTACCTAAAGTTATAATCGAATTGCGATATGTAGAGCAATTTGGTACAGAGCATATTTTTCGCGATTTTATCTCCATATCACCTTTTTTAATTGTTAATTGTGTAGCGAAAATTATTTTATCAAATTAAAGTACTGAAAAATAATTTTAACTGTCTGAAATGAAAAAAAAAATTAAATAATTATCATTAATATTAATTATACAAATAAAATTTACTCTATTTTAAATTTTAATGTTTAAACTATTTATTAACAGCTAAGTAACCTAAAGGAAAAGATTAAAATATTATACTCAGGGTTCCGTGACTCCTTGATATCTCGGTTGGATTAAATTTGAGGGGATGTATCAATTCACGGACCTATACAACCGTATTTTTTCCGAATATATCAAACTAACTATAAAACTAAAATTACTAAACCACGTAAAGATGCCAAGTGAAAAATCACTAAATATGAATTAACCACAAAAAATCCAATCGTATTATTATAATGTATTACCACAAAACGAGCTAAATAATCGACGTATTTCGGCTTCATGGTTGTACAAACTTCATTATTAACACTCGGAAACAATTAAAAAAAACTACAAGTATACATACAGGTTTATTAAAATAAGAAAAAATTGTTTATAACGTTTGCTGAAAGGGAAAACAAAATAAAAAAAATAAGTCAACAATAATGTTGAAAGGAAAAGATTCTCACGGTGGATGTCTTCTTTAGGAGGAAATCCGATTTTTCCTACCATGGAAACTCTGCGTCTCAGTTTACAATCACAGGAAAATGATTGTTGAGTTTCCAATGAAGATCATCAAAACGTATCCAGCATATAATGGAAACTTATATGCTTCTTAACGTAACTTTTTAATGATTTTCCTCTTAAAAGAAGGAAACAATGGAATGCTGAGTACTGAATTTTACTACAAAGTTCTTTACATCAAGTAGAAAGCCCAAGTATTACACCGTTAAATTTTATCTATATTAATCCATGAAACGCTCGATGGGACGGCTTAATACCAGGACCGGCTTTGAAATAAAAATAGGAGGAAAAATTCGGAGGCTAGTTTGTTGTTCACACCTTGACAAGTTTTTACGATCAATAATAGATGTCGCCCACTCCCGTGATTTTTCCCTATACACATTAAAGAATGAAATTGGCAATAAAAACGAACGTCATGCCATGATTTCATTGGTCGATTCTCAATTCTTATTTAATTTAATTTATTTGTATAAACAGGTCTATTTTCGTCTTATTTCTTAATTTATTTGCTGTATAAACCTAGTGTAATAAATGTACCTAACAAGTGACTAAATTGTCCACGAGTTTCTCTCATTTTAATATTACTAGAATAAAAATTTGCAATTATTTACATTTTGGGGGCTGATGGGTAAAATGTTACTCAAGAATTAAATTAGTAATATTAAGAAATTGTACATATGCTTTATGTTTTATACTTACTAGCTCACATTTATTATTACAGATAAAATACCCTGGATAACAGTAATTGTTATATTTCTAATTTTGCCATACAACTGAAATATACTTAAATACTTTATATCGCAAAAATATATAATCTTAATTGAAATATTCTTCGTAAAATCAATTAAAATAATTTTAGGTCTCTTTTGAAGTGAAGTGGTAAATGTATAGACAAATTGATTAAATAAAAATATGTGTAAGAATTTTGTTTTATTTATTAGATCTAAAATTTTTAGAAAAACTGTAGCAAATGTAACGACATCCTAAAACTCTTCTTTCAGTGCCTGCCCGTTACCAGACGTTGGCAATCATTCTGGCAATAATTATTTTATAAACAGCGGCCCTAAATAAACCCGTGGTGGAGGTTGCAAACCAAGTTCTCAGGTTTTTAAGCCATGAGATCCTTCTTCTGCCTGGGCCCCTCTTTCCAAGCACCTTTCCATGTAGGATAAGCTGCAACAGACCGTATCTTTCGCTGTTTCTCATGATGTGTCCTAAGTATTCCAATTTACGACTTTTGACTGTACTCATCTTCATTTCCTGGTTTAAAATGTCGAGTACTCTTTTGTTTGTAACATGGGTCCAACGATTCTTAGTATACGTCGATACAGCCACATCTCAAATGCATCCAACCTTTTAACATAGCATCGTAGAAGTCATATTTTAGTTGTTAAGTTCAGAAAGTGGCATCTAAACAATTTCGACATTTTAAGGAATGCAGCACAAGCCCTCTCTATTCGACAACGTATTTCAAGAGAATGATCCCAACTCTCGTTGATTGTAGTTCCCAAATATGTTATAGTCTCTACCTTTTCAATAACTGTATTATTTATAATAAACTGCCTGGGTGGTGGTGGATTTTTGCTTATCACTATGTATTCACAGGTAAAAAAATATTTATAAAAGTCAAAATATATATTTTGTATGGTTAATTTATTTTAATTTTATTCCGCCCAAAAATGGATAAATTTTCGAGGATCCGGAAGAATAAAAGTTCAAATAAAAATACTCACACTATATTTACCACTAATCCTAACGACGACATTATTATCATCGTGTCTGCTTCTATTTCGTATTCGTTAGATAAAAGCCTGTTGATTGCCATCACCGACAAAATCCC
The DNA here is from genome assembly GCA_950111635.1 of Agelastica alni. Taxonomy (NCBI): domain Eukaryota; kingdom Metazoa; phylum Arthropoda; class Insecta; order Coleoptera; family Chrysomelidae; genus Agelastica; species Agelastica alni. The sequence goes on along the minus strand of OX467712.1, from coordinate 8,919,952 downwards.
TGCCAATAACCATATTGTTAAGACGCTAAAAATAAAATAACGTTTTATACTTACCGAATAGTAAATCCAGATGTCGACTCTACTATAATGCTAACTTATAGCTAGGGGAATTGACTACACTGCTGACGATATGACTCGGCTACATTTCCGTTTTTGCTGTCAAAATTGTGAGACGTTACCTATAGCGGTAGGCACTATTTAAAGAGTTTATACATTTACATGGTTTACCCTGGAAATGTCCCCTTTCAAAGTCAGAGACAGTTTTGCAACTCATGGGAGCATTTTGAAATAGATGTTTCGCAGCTAAGCAAATATATTCTTCTCTACAGCTCAGAGTTTATAAGGTATCTGCTCTTCGACAGTGGAATCGGGGTTCGAATTCATTCCGTTTTTTCTCCTCGGAGATTCCTTACTGTTTACTAATATAAATTTTTCCAACTGATTAAGATTATTCAGAATGACACAGTCAAATGGTTATGTGAACAAGGTCTCTTAAGAAGCACAATACAATGATAGACGAGTTGGCACTTAATGTCAGCCTTGGTACGTTTGGTTCATTCAGATGTGGCAAATGCAAAATCGAATACTGGTGGTACAATTCATTCTTCGCTAAGTTTGTACAGATCAAGGTTAAAATAGACATTGATTCTGATGTACAGCTGGGCGTCTGCTTGGTCAAACGAAACTTCCATACGTGAATTATCCACCAACCTCCTACCTCTAGCGAAATAGTAGCCATCTGGAGGATGGTTCTCAGAACACAGCAGTAAATGAACTGGCAGACTAGGCAAAAAAGGCTGGTGGTACAGATGAAGCAGAGATGGGAAAGCACAAATACCAAGACCGTTAGGTTAGAGGAGACTAGGTACTTTTAGGTACTTCTAGTGTGATATTACCCGAAAATGATAGCAGTATTAAAAATCTCGTGCCACTGATTACAAAAACATATTAAGAAAGGAACTGAGATACACACTGACTTCTGGGTAGCGTACAAATAGCTTCAAGGCTCATGGATTCCCACACTTTGCAGGGAATCACAGTGAGAACTATGCAGATCCAGTAATTGAATACTCATAAGATCGAAGACAATTGTCGTGAACTGAAGTGTCAAGTTAATAAAACCTATCACATACGAGAGCACTTTGAACATGAACTGTACGAGGCTCAGTTATGCAAATATGTATTACATGGACACTTTGTTAAATGCAATTAAAGTAATGTATCTAACTAAATAATAAACAATGTATGTACACAAGAATTTATAAACATTTTGTTGTAGTTTAAATTCTAGGCTAGGTTACAATGTATAAGGGCAGTTTGCACAGGTTCACCTTAAATTAGCCCAACTACGTGCTGACATGACTGACGACACGATTAGGGTATTTTAGTATTTTTTGTGATACCTTATTATATATATATATATATATATATATATATATATATATATAATAATAATATATATATATATATAATAACAATGGCATATTTATTAACTTAATATAAGAACATTTCAAACATTTCAAAATATTCTGCTCTAAATAAAAAAATAATTATCTATCAAATCCCGTTTCTAATAGTCCATTAATAAATTCACTCAGGAATTGTCAACGATAGGCAATATGGTTTCCATCATCAGAGATCAACTGGTAATCTGCTCGCGTACGTCTCTCACATGGCAGCTATGTATTGAAAAATATGGTGAAAATTTAGCCGTGGCATTAGATATCTCCTAGGTATTTGATCGAGGGTCTCCTCGCCAAGCTTCCATCCTATGGCTTACCCACTCAGCTGTGTTTCCTGATAGCTAGTTTTCTCTCAAATAGGTCTCTCCATGTGTGGTTAATGGAGTTTCATCTGACTCTCTACTAATAAATGCTGATGTTCCGCAGGGATCAATTCTAGCGTGCGTGTGTGTGTGTTTTCAAAAGCAGTGTTATTTAGAAGTGTGGTTAACATTTATCTGCTTTGTCTGTTTGAGAATGGCGCGAATCCTACGTTTGAATTGCAAATAATAAGGGCTGGTAAAAAATTCATTTCATTCTCTAGCCAATCGACAAATAAATGATGACACTAAAAAGTGTGGTTAAATCTGTCTCAAGTGAACCGCAACATACATACCTATAGTCACGCCTTTTTCCCGTAGGGGTAGGCAGAGACCACTTCCTTACACTCTTGCTACGGTTCTTACACACATCTTTTGCTTCCTCTACTTTCATCAGTGCTCTCATGCATGCTCGTCGGTTGTTGGTACTCTTGACCTGGCCTTTCTTTAAAACAATGTTGATCTGATCGAGATATGTTCGCCGAGGTCGACCTTTACCGACTTGTCCATTCACACTCACCTTATAAATTTGTTTCGTCAATCTTCCTTCACCCATCCTTTCTACGAGTCCAAACCATCTTAGCATTCCTTTATCTATCTTTATAACCACATCTTCTTTTACACCACAGCGTTTTCTTATCTCACTATTCTTTACTTTATCGAACCGAGTCACTCCGGCTATACTTCTCAAACTACTCATCTCCGCAGCATTAATCCTATTTTCATGCTTCTTTTGCCAAACCCAACATTCACTACCATACTGATAAGTGTAGGAACCAACACACCTCTATGCACAGCCAGACGTGTCTTTTTTGACACTTTCTGGCTGTTCATAAAGTCTCATTCATTTGTTTTCCTGCCAACACCCTTCGCTCAATGCCACTGTCATACTTTCCATCTCTCGTAAACTTTGAACCCAAGTACACAAATTCATTTACTTGTTCCACTCTTTCTCCCGTAAGCGGAGAGAAATTCTGCGGTAAATTTTTGTTACTAGAGATTTAATTAACAAGGGGGGATAAGTGCCTATAATTTTTTACCTCTCCCTTTTTCAACCTAACATGCATGAACTCCCAAGCCATGACCAAATAAAATCCTGTCTCTATATAATGGTGGACACATAAGGAAGTATTCTCTTTCACCCTGATCTGTGGACGTTTTTTTTTGGTTTTAAGTGGGGTCGGCTTCGAACGGATATTTGAACAATATACGCAACTACATCAAAATTCCGCTCAACTTACCTAAGTAGAGCTCCGATTATCTCGGCTCTGTAATAACCATACGTCATTCGTTTTGTTGGGGGTTTTTTTCCCACCCATATCGCGAATAGCGATATTAAAAATCCTATTAGATCTGAGAACAGGTGGGCTGCGTCCGTCATTATAGCCAAACTCCCCGCCAAGTAACCTCCTACTAGTTCTGCCACCTGTAACAATGTAATTATTTTAATTATGTAGAATTTGGCAGAAAACACATGAAAATAGGATTAATGCTGCGGAGATGAGTAGTTTGAAAAGTATAGCCGGAGTGACTCGGTTCGATAAAGTAAAGAATAGTGAGATAAGAAAACGCTGTGGTGTAAAAGAAGATGTGGCTATAAAGATAGATAAAGGAATGCTAAGATGGTTTGGACTCGTAGAAAGGATGGGTGAAGGAAGATTGACGAAACAAATTTATAAGGTGAGTGTGAATGGACAAGTCGGTAAAGGTCGACCTCGGCGAACATATCTCGATTAGATCAACACTGTTTTGAATAAAGGCCATGTCAAGAGTACCAACAACCGACAAACATGTATGAGAGCACTGATGAAAGAAGAGGATGCACAAGATGTGTGTAAGAACCGTAGCATACGGAAGGAAGTGGTCTCTGCGTACCCCTACGGGAAAGAGGCGTAACTATATGTTTTTTTTTTATGAAAATAGTCGCAAAAAGGGTAGACCTATCGTGTGGGCCGCGGACGGCCCGCACTGCGACTATTAGAAGGGGAAGGGATTATAGAAAGGAAATGATTGTGGACACGTTTTTTAAAAAGTTGCAGGTCATAGTTCTCTGGAAAAACTGATTTTGGAAGCTTATTCCATTCCGTAGCAGCCCTGTAAAAGAAGGATTCTTGATGAAGATTGGTCCTTGTAGTGTCAAGCTTGAGAGTAAATGTGTGAGACTGATCAGCGTGCCGAGTTCTTCGGCCGAATGGTGGTACAAGAGTTTTTATTTCTCTGGAGCATCTGCCATGGAAATATCTATAGAGCAATGACTGGTCTGCAACTCTTCTTCTATGTTCTAGAGGGTGAAGGGTATCTGTGAGAGTTGAGCTGTTTATCAAGCGAATGGCTCTTTTCTGAATGGAATCTAGAAGACGAAGAGAATGCCTTGGTGCTGAACCCCAAATATGCGAGCAATACTCCAGTAGAGGTCGGATTTGAGCCTTGTACGTCGTCAACAGTTGATCAGGAGTAAAAAACTCTCTGGCTTTCCACAGAAAACCTAGCCTCTGGCTTGCCGACTTTGCGATGTTAGCAACATGGTCATGCCAAGACATATTATTGGACACCGTGACTCCCAAAATCGAGATGGAGGGACTTGGTTCAAGGGTATTTCCGGACATTGTGATGGGATGATTTGAGGAATTCACTTTCTTGGAAAACGTGGCACTTTGTGTTTTTTGGGCGTTAAACTGAACAAGATTGTTGGTTCCCCACTCGACGATTGCTTTAAGATCTCTATTGATGGAATCAACCTGTTCCTGCTCGAGTCTATTTGTATCATTCACCGAAAGTGATCGATAGGATGTGAAAGTTGAGATGTATGTATGTATATGTTAAATACGAATTGATTGACCATTGGAAACGGATTTTTGAGGGTAACTATACGGATATTTATAGAATCCTACCTATGCGACAATCGTGGCGAATGAAAGCCAACCATTGGGTCTGGAGATTAATTGGACCAAGACTAAACTAATGCTCATCGATAGGAATAAAACAATACAGATGTAGAACCTGCAAAATGACATCGACGTTGTCGACGAATTTATTTACCTGGTAGCAACTAACAAGGGAGGATGCGAAGCTGAAATTAGAAGACGAATATTGATTGCTAGAACCGCAATGTCGAACTTGGTCAAGATATGAAAAGACAGACAAATAACCCTAGTTTTTTTTTGCAGAGGTGGAAAAAATCCTTTACGAAGAAGGTCTTTCAGCTCAAGTTCTACTGCGTGACTGCCTGACTGATGTCAGGTCTATTCACTAAAAACTCCACCCCTATTTAGGTCCGTCTGGCTATTGCCTCCGGTGACACTTAGGCCTGTTGGACTGTGTATCTTGGTGTCCCTGGTTAAAACATTAGTTCAAGACCGATTGTCCACAATACGTCGAAGACGCATCCTAAACTACTTTGGACACAGAAAACTGGGAGAAGTTAATCGTACAGGGAAAAATTAAGACCGCGAGGCAGGTCCCGTCGAGGTGGTTGGACCAAATCAAGAACATAACGGGACAACCGCTGTAAACCAACCTAAGAGCGGCAGAAGATCGCAAGCAATGGAAACAACTAAGCAATCAGTGTACATAACCTTGGTGCCACAACTCTTCAGACATGAAGACAAGACTAAGAAGTAATCATTAATAAACACGTGTACATGTAAATGGATGAATTTATTTCTATAATAATATTGTAAATAAATAATTATTGCTAAGTTGAAGCGGCATAATAATGTAGGTCGATATTTTGTATATATTTATATTGTAGTAATAAGTATGTTATAGGTAAGTGATAATTTATAGGATTGCAACAATAAGCAATATTTGCAATACCCGGAATCGACGGTATTTATCTGGGTCAATCAGACTTGTTTTATATATAAATTGACTCACCATAAACATAGTACAAAAAACGGCAGCGCTGCTTAACTTTTTCCATGCGTTCGTATCTTCTGACGATGTTAGAGAATGATGGCAGTGGAAGGGCGGTTCGACAGAATTTTCGTTGAAATCCTGCAAAACAAACAGATATTTCAGAAAACCCTGAAAATTCGCACACACCCATATTTTCAATTGCGAGATATTTGATAAAACGCGTTTCCCAAGATAGCAGGTGACGCTCGCGCCCCTAACCAATACCCTAACCCCCCTCTCACGCCAACTTGGATTTACATCCCAACAAGAAAATCATTTCAGTAGAAAATTCCATAATAAACCTACTTTTTTTGTTCTGGCTCTTGGATTAAAACAATTGTACCAAAACAATAAGAAACAAATTATTAAATATAACGATGTAAACATTAATTTCCATGTGAGTTTTTACAGAATGAAATAAATTATGTAGATATGTTATCTGACAAATTTGACACGTCGTTAGACATATAACTATCGTTTTTCGATTAGAATTATTCGAATAGTGTTTTTTTTACTGCTACTAATTGTGACAAAATGAACAATATTCATATTTGTTTGATATCTCGATTAGCTGCACGCTGACACAGACGAAGAAAGGAAACCACTACTTCTAAATTATCCTGATCTGTCTAAAGTAAACAACATGCAGTCTGGCAATAAAGTACTATACTCTATTTCTAAATGGTATGGAGTAATAAATCATTTTCTGAGAGCTGTTACATGGACGTACATAATTGGGTTGATTAGAAAGTGGAAAATGTATTTTTCTAATTATGGAATATAAAGTGACATTTTTTGTAACTGCTACGGGTGACGAAATACGTCTTTTCATAACTAGTTAAAAATTTGATTCCTTTATTAACGTAGTTAGGAAATAAAACGTCTTTCGTTGCGAAAAATGTCGCTCACATGTTAATTGTCCACAGTACCCAGGAGGAAGCGTGATCTCAAATGGTAGGAGGATGTGATGCTCACGCACTTAGTAACATTCTATTATTAAAAATGATTTCGAAATCATTACATTCATAAATGGTCGTGGAGAATCTTCTTCTTCTTCTTGCTGTAGGACATGGTCCTGTTTGATTTATCATCCTAGCTCCTGTGATGTGGACGTCCAGCTGTCGTGCCATCCTTTCGGTGGTCTTCCTGGTGGTCTTTTTGTATTGGGTTTCTGTGTTTTTGCCCATTTCGCTATCCTTCCTGTGTTTTTTTTTTATATGTTCTGGTTCCCACAAAAAGGGATATCCTGTAATGTTCAGAGAACATCGTGGGAACCAAGGGAAAGAAGGTACGAGTTGGTGTTCTTCTTAAATTTCTGGAGGTTGTATGCCTCGGGGAACACCTCCCTAGGCAATGAGTTCCAAAGCCTCGCAATTCGTTGGATGAATGAGTCTTTGGAAAGTGATGTTCTGCAGGTCTCCAAAGTGACCACGAAGGGGTGTGAAGACTGAACTTGACGGGTTAATCTCGAAGAGAATACCAAAGGTGGAACGATTGTTGATATTTCAGAAGAGCATCGCCCATGAAAGTATCTATAAAATAGAGACAAATCGCCAACTTTTCTACGGTGTTCCAGACAAGTGAGCAAGTTTGTAAGCGAGGCATCACCGACGAGACTAATTGCCCTTTTTTGGACAGAATCCAATAGCTTCAGGATATGTTTAGGTGCCGCACTCCAAATATGGGAACAGTATTCCAGTACAGGTCGGATCTGTACCTTATAGATCATAAGCAGCTGACTGGAGGTGAAATAGCTCTTGGCACGAAACAAAAAACCAAGTTTTTGGGATGCACTTTTGGCAATGGACCTCACGTGATTTTCCCAGGAAAGGTTATTTCTGATAGTAATACCAAGCATCGATATGAATGACTTCAGTGGTATGGTTACTCCTGACAAAGTTATGTTAGGCACAGTGAGATCAGCTTTTCTAGAGAAAAGACATGTTGGTGTTTTGTTTGCATTGAATTCTACCAAGTTATTGGATCCCCATTGTCCATTCTATCTAAGTGGTCTCTCCATCCTCGACGTCGTGCTCGTGTCCATCTTACCACATCCTGAGCTCCCGTTTCTCTCATTCCTTATTCTATCTCTGAGTGAGAATCCCCTTATAGTTCTCAGCACCTTCATTTCTGTTGTTCTCATTAGTCTTTTCGTATGCGATGTCTCTGCCGTTGATTCGGCTGCGTATGTCAGTACTGGCATTACACATGTCATATATTCATATCCTACTTTCCACGCTCATGTATTTGTTTCTTCGCCTGTGGTAGTGGTGTAACTAGCTGGGTGGATTTAGTAGCTCAGTGGGTTGCACTGTTATCACTGCCGGTCCCAAGCCCGGAAAAAGGAGGAGGTTTCACAGGTGAGGCTAGTAACCTACCTGCGGTAAAAAGAGAATATTACTCACAGAACTGTCAGAACAGTCGTGGAGAATAGTATATTAAAATACAAGTTGCAGAAGGCCACATATTCCTGCAAGATTTAGAAAGTTGGCCACGAGCGACGAAGGCTCTTGCTAGCCCGTCTGCCTCTTCGTTGCAGAGCTTGTTATTTCCCCCCAGTATCCTTGTCGCATTTTAATACTTTGGTTTAGCATCAATTTGGCGCCACCTGGCTGTCTGACATGATGTAGATTCTTCTGCAATCAACGGTTACCTCCATCTTCAAGCAAATTTGTTTGGTAGATAAACTAATGATTCAAAAGAGTTTGTATACCAAACTATTATTAAAATATGAATAATAAACAATTATTTTTCTATTTAAAACTAAAAATGTATGCATATTACGAAATTAAACCTTTATTATAATTAGTGGTAAATATTAAGAAGTGGCAAAACATTAAAAAATTAACATTTTCATAGTTTTTTTCTTATATTGGTATATTTCACGGCGGATTTTTATTAATTACAAGAAAATTTTTAAAAAATGTTACGAAATTACTTCTTTCTTGGGTTCGGTGATTTTAAAGTCTCGATACAGTAACAAAACAATTTTGAATCCAATACTTTTACGCAATAAATTTTACTTTTACAAATCACATAGATATTCAACTAATTACAACTTTTACAACTATTTGAATTTCATAACTCATAAACACTTTTAAAACTGACTTCTGCTTCCGCGGCCGCTGTCTTTATATTACTCCGAAAGGCCTTCTAGAAAGAGCCCGAACAATCTTTTATTATTTCGGAACTACTAGACACCTCGTCGAGAATTTGCGGGAGCTTTCCTTTTGTTCGCCGCCCCGACAGTCCCCCAATTGTGACCGACGCACTGTCGCGACAGACAAGGTCGACAGAGACGGACTCAAAAAATCGTAACAAAAAAGACAACTGGTTCAATTGTTTTTTTAGTTTGAAAGTACAAAAAACCATTCTTTAGGGAATTGAAAAAAAAAAAAGAAATCAAGAGAATTGCTTAAAAGCACGAAGCTAGGCATCACAATCATGAGATGATCCAGCTACTTGATCAACATGACAAAAGAAGGAGACTGAAGAGGACGAAACTTCGGATCTAATGTAACAGTAAAGTGAAATTGTTTTAAGCAGAGCACGGTGTTAAGTGAAATTTCACAGCCGTGCCCCGAGAGACACCAATGGGTGAACTTTAGTTTTACGGCACTTGGATAATTTAAATAAAACGTTGAATTATCACTGAAAGAAATAATTTTAACCAAAGTTGCGTCTCCTTGTTTTTTTTGGGACATTGTTTCACAAAATTCAATTTTGCGGTCAAAGTCGTCTTTATTAAGCTGATGATGAATTTGTATTTTATGAGCAAAAAACTTATGCAATTTTAACACTTTGTGTATGGAACCAACAGAAATATAAAATATAATAAGTTTTGATATTTTTGGAAAGGAATAGGTAAGATCTATAGCAAAATGACCCAGTACTTCAATTTGTGCAGCTTCGTTGAGAACTCTGTGATTATTATTTATTACAAACGGATCAAGTTTTTTCAAAATTCCCGTACTAACTCTATGATGGTCTGGTCAGAAAGCCTTTCATTAAAAACTCGAGCTGTTCCTCGAACGCACTTGTTTTGATGACCGTAAATAAATATTATTTCTATTCGTTCTTGCAGAGAATACACCATTTTACGAGGGCGGTTTGATAAGTCAGTGACTTTTTGAATAAAACAAATTTTTTTCCGCAAATAAAAATTTTATTTTTCTACATAATCACCTTTTAGCTCGATACACATTTAGTCCAGCGTTTTTCTAATTTTTTTATTCCCTCCAAATAATAGGTTTTTTCAAAGCTCTCAAAATACGCGTTTGTTTCGGTGATGACTTCTTCATTCGACTCAAATCTCTTACCGCCCAGCCATTTCTTTAGGTTTGGAAACAGAAAATAGTCACAGGGGGCTAAATCTGGAGAATATGCTGGATGGGGTAGCTGTTCGTATCCCAATTCGTGGATTTTGGCCATCGTGACTAGACAAGTGTGCACACGTGCATTGTCTTGATGGCACAGCACTTTCTTCTTCGCCAAATGCGGCCGTTTCTGCTTCAAATCAACGTCGAATCTGTTCAAAAGCTTTGAATAATATTCGCCGGTGATCGTTTTACTTTTCTTGAGGTAATCGATGTGAATGACACCGCGTACATCCTAAAAAACTGTGGCCATGACCTTGTTGGCTGACAGACTCTGTTTCGCCTTCTTTGGTCCACGTTCACCCCGAGCAACCCACTGTTTCTGGCGTGTTGTGATGGATCCATGTTTCATCCACAGTAACAAAACGGCGCAAAAATTCGTCCGGATTACGGCTGAACATCGCTAAACACTCTTTTGAAGTGGTCACACGATTGCGCTTATGGTCGAGTGTGAGCAATCGCGGCACCCATCTCGCAGAGAGTTTTTTCATGTCCAAATATTCGTGTAAAATATGATGTACCCGTTCAGTTGAGATACACCTACAGCATGAGCCAACTCACGCACTTTCATTCTCCGATTATCCAATATCATTTCATGGATTTTATCGACGATTTCCGGTGTGATCACTTCTTTTGGGCGACCTAGACGTTCGGCGTCACTAGTGCTGGTACGACCACAACGGATCTCTGTAAACCACTTCTTAACCATTGAAATTGATGGTGCCGAGTCCCCGTAGTATTTATCAAGTCTTTCCTTAGTTTCAGTGATGGATTTTTTACGTAAAAAGTAATGCTTAATCAGCACACGAAATTCACTTTTTTCCATTTTCGTAAAAATTCACGAGGTTGTCTGCTTTGAACGGCTATCAAACACCAACTGCACGACGTAGCTTGCTTAAAATTAGAAATTTGCCCACTGATAGATTATAGTTGACGGCAGCACTGTTGCATTTGGAGTAACTGGGCGGGAAATTCAAAAAGTCACTGACTTATCAAACTGCCCTCGTAAAATAACTCAAAATGCTTCAGCTACAAATAATGGCTAATTTAACATCACGAATAACTAACTCAATATACTATTAATATTTTTGAAACAAAGAAACAAAATGACATAAAATTTCAAAAAACGTGACATGTATTCAGAAGTAAGTAAATGTTTCCCTAATTAGACATCTACCTATTCAACAGTGGAGTAGGTCATTTTTATTTTGGTATCATATTATTTCACAAAATTTGTTGTTATCAACAAAATAAATCGATAGAATGAATTGTTGTTTTTATGGCTGATTTGCATTTTTATTTGGGTTTTCATTTGATGTATCACAAGGTAGGGGTTGCTACTTGACATTTTAAAGAAGGGGTGAGGAATGTTAAAGGGGTGCCACTTGGAAACAGCAGAATAACATTTTTAAACCTTCCCGTTGATTTAAAATTCAAAATGTTTTTTATTTTTTTTACAATTACGCAAAATCAAAAGTTATTTGGACTGGCTGATTATGAAATGAAAGCACTGTATATTAATATCATTAATATCAAATAAAACAATAAATCCACCGCGAAATAGAAAAAGGTTAATTTTTTGATGTTATAATATATATAAAGAAGTATAGCTGGGGTGACTCGGTTGGATAAAGTAAAGAATAGTGAGATAAGAGAACGATGTGGTTACAAAGGTAGACAAAGAAATGCTTAGATGGTATGGACACGTAGAAATGAAGGAAGATTGACGAAACAAATTTATAAGGCGAGTGTGAATGGATAAGTCGTTAGAGGTCGACCTCGGAGAACATATCTCGATCAGATCAACATTGTTTTGAAGAAAGGCCAGGTCAAGAGTACCAACAACCGAAGAGCATGTATGAGAGCACTGATGAAAGTAGAGGAAGCAAAAGATGTGTGTATGAACCGTAGCAAGTGGAAGGAAGTGGTCTCTGCCTACCCCTATGGGAAAAAAACGTGACTTTATGTATGTATGTACAAAAATATAATACAACAGAATGCATTCCAATTATTAACTTTTTCTTAATATTTTTACGTGGAAAGCCATTTTATATTAACGAGAGAAATTATTAATTTTCACTAATAGAGCTGCTAGGTTCAAAGAATTTTTTTAAAAAGAAAAATCCCAACAGGAAAATTAAATGCGAAGTTAAAACCCATTCAAATAAAAAATAAAACTAATTTTAATTATTACTTTTACGAAAATAAAAATGTTAGTCGATACTGTATTGGATCGGATAAAGGGTATATAATTGTAGATTTTGGATTAACGACTACAAATGGTAATTTAACTATGGGGTAAAACTATTTATTAAACAAAATGTAAAAAAAAAATAAAAAATCCCATTTTTTCCCTCCTATTTTTTTCATAAAAGGATAGTTCACGAATTGTTGTCCTTAACATAGTTGGCGTTGAATGATAAATCCAAATAAAGTGTTTGACATTAGCGTGTGCCAATTAGCATCAGCGCAACCGCCCGTGTATGTTAAATATTAATTTTTTTTTAAGCGAAAATTATTTACGGTCGACGAAACATGGGTTCATTACAAAAAACAAAGCATGGAATGGCAGCATAGAGGTTTTCCACCCCCTCGAAAATTTCGTGTTGTTCCATTAGCTGGTAAAATCATATCTACAGGATTTTTGGGATTTTACAGGTGTCATTTTAGTTAATTATTTACCGCGTGGGCGCACCATAACAGGTGAATATTATGCAAATTTAATACCAAAAGTACGCGAAGAGATCAGAGAAAATAGAAGATGAAAATTGAGTCGAGGTGTGCTCTTCCACCAGGACAACGCTCCGGCCTAAAAAAGTTGTGTTGCAATGGATTCCATTCACAATGGCGACCTTACTCTCCAGATTTGGCACCCAGCGACTACCACATATTCCCAAAATTAAAAGAAGATTTTCGTGGAATTCGCTTTGCTGATAATAACGAAGTGATAAAAAATAGATAAAGAAATGCTTAGATGGTTTGGACACGTAGAAAGGATGAATGAAGGAAGATTGACGAAACAAATTTATAAGGTGAGTGTGAATGGACAAGTCGGTAGATGTCGACCTCGGCGAACATATCTCGATCGGATCAACATTGTTTTGAAGAAAGGCCAGCTGTCAAGATCACCAAAAACCGACGAGCATGCATGAGAGCACTGATGAAAGTAGAGGAAGCTAAAGATGTGTGTAAGAACCGTAGTAAGCGGAAGGAAGTTGTCTCTGCCTACCCCTGTGGAAAAAAAGGCGTGACTATATGTATGTATGTGTGGCCGAAAATATGGTAGATCCCGCTTCCGAATATTTACCAAATTAATTTTGGTATTTGGCATAAGAGAGTTCTGTTAAATTGGTTAGGACATACAGAAAATGATAAATGATTAAGGAAAGAATAATTATATAAAGGTTAAAGGACCACAAATAACATGGAGTCACCATAAACACTCACCTGCCTATCACCGTTCATTGCTAAACATAAAAGTGATGTGTGCAACAGTCGGTAAGTAAGCAATTAAATGTTAAAAATAAATCGACGTTTTATTCTTTATTAGTAAGTAAAACAGAATAACATTGATATTCGCAAAAGTTACACCGGCAAGTAATTAACTAATTGCCTTCATTTTAACTAAATCAGATTATCATCACTGAACTCAGCATCGCAATAATAATTATTAAGGGCTCGCATAGCCCTAAAATTTTCAAAAAATTTTGTTCCGCAGATTTTTGTTTTTTATACTTTTAAGAATTTAAAAAGAAAATTGCACTTTGTTACAAAAGTTGCAGCAATAAATGTGACCAGACATCAGGCTTGAAAGGCTAGAAATTAATTACTATTGAAAGGGACAGTACTTTGCTAAATTTGATTGTCAAATAAACCTGTTTTTTTATGTTCTGGTTCCCACGAAAATGGATATCCTGCCTGCAGAGAACATCGTCAGAACCAAGGAAAAAAAAAGGTAGGAATTGGTGTTCTTCTCAAATTTCTGGAAGTTGTATGCCTCGGAGAGCACCTTTTTTTTTTATGTTCTGGTTCCCACGAAAAGGAATAACCTGTAATGTTCAGACAACATCGTGGGAACCAAGGGAAAGAAGGTAGGAGTTGGTGTTCTTCTTAAATTTCTGGAGGTTGTATGCCTCGGGGAACACCTCCCTAGGCAATGAGTTCCAAAGCCTCGCAATTCGTTGGATGAATGAGTCTTTGGAAAGTGATGTTCTGCAGGTCTCCAAAGTGACCACGAAGGGGTGTGAAGACTAAACTTGACGGGTTAATCTCGAAGAGACTGCCAATGGAGGAACGATTGTTGATATTTCAGAAGAGCAACGCCCATGAAAATATCTATAAAATAGAGACAAATCGCCAACTTTTCTACGGTGTTCCAGACAAGTGAGCGAGTTTGTAAGCGAGGCATCACCGACGAGACGAATTGCCCTTTTTTGGACAGAATCCAGTAGCTTCAGGATATGTTTAGGTGCTGCACTCCAAATGTGGGAACAGTACTCCATTACAGGTCGGATCTGTGCCTTATAGATCATAAGCAGCTGACTGGAGGTGAAATAGCTCTTGGGACGAAACAAAAAACCAAGTTTTTGGGATGCACTTTTGGCAATGGACCTCACGTGATTTTCTCAGGAAAGGTTATTGCTGATAGTAATACCAAGCATCGATATGGATGACTTCAGTGGTATGGTTACTCCTGACAAAGTTATGTTAGGCACAGTGAGATCGGCTTTTCTAGAGAAAAGACATGCTTGTGTTTTGTTTGCATTGAATTCTACCAAGTTATTGGATCCCCATTCGAGAATTGTTGCTAAGTCCATATTTATATTGTTAACATTTCTTCCTCGTTCATTTCTGGTTTCACGGGCTGATATAGGGGCCCTGGAAGAGAATGCGGTATGGAGGGTACTATCATCGGCAAAGCTGTGTACGGGACATGAAGTTGCTTTCAATAGGTCGTTGATGTGAAGTAAAAATAGTGTTGGTGCTAGAATGGATCCTTGGTAATCCCTAGGTAATGTATTCCAAAGCCTCGCTGTTCGTTGAATGAACGAGACTTTGTAAAAAGATGTTCTGCAGGTCTCCAAAGTGACCACGAAGGGGGGTGAAGTTTAAACTTGACGGGTTAATATCGAAGAAACTGCTAAAGGAGGAACGATTTTCTCCATTAAAAACAGCTTGACCGATTTTTAATCTAATCAGTTCTAAGTTGCGTAATTATATGTCGAATGCAATTAGTCTCACGTCGATATCATTTTTTGTTCTAGAGATAATCGAGACGAAAAATAATTCCGAGAATTTACCATTTTTTTCAGTTTTTCGATTCTCCATAAAAAAACAGCTCGACCGATTTAGCTGAAAATCTAATCAGTTTTAAGGTGCATAATTATGCGTCGAATGCAATTGGTTCCATGTCGATACGGGTCGATTTTGGTTTCGAGTGGGGCATCTTTTGGCATATATTTGATACCTTTGGCCCCACCTAACCCCACTTAATTTATTTAAATATCACACTTGTGATAACTCATTTTTAAGTAATTCAAATGACACATTTAAAAAACTTACATTTAACGTTCAAAGATGTCTCTTCCGCCCTCCATGACCCCCTTCTCAAAAATCAACATTTATTTTTTTTAATTTACAAGTGAATAAACTTATTTTTTTAAACCACCACCAAATACTATAAATTATAATAGTAACAATAATTATTATTAGATATATTTTAATTTTAATTTAAAAATTTTTTTTTAATTTCTTAAAAAAAAATTTTTATTGTAGTTTTCAAAAAACATTTAAAAAAGATTGACACTAAAACTTCACAAAAAAACATATCAAAATTTGTTTTTTTGTAGTTTCAAACTAAAAAAAAAAACAAGTAAACCAGTCAAAAAAATAAAAAATGCTTTTTCATGAAATAGACCGATTTGAAAAACAAATAAGCCCTAAAGAAAAATTTAATATAATCAGAAACGTTGGAAAAAAAACCGATAACTTTTTCTTTAATATACCGATCCAAATCCCAACTAACTTCTTAAGTTGTTAGGTAAGGTTGAGTGTAAACTCGGAACATTTAGAACAGAAAAGATTTGGGTTACGCGCATTATCAGTTTTTAAACAAAATAAAATAAGACGAAGAGATAACAGTTGGCCATCTTTTGTTCTTATTCTTATTTTATCTTATTTCTTGTATAAACGCTTTCATAGTTTTGGGAATGTTTATCTTT
The DNA here is from genome assembly GCA_950111635.1 of Agelastica alni. Lineage (NCBI taxonomy): Eukaryota > Metazoa > Arthropoda > Insecta > Coleoptera > Chrysomelidae > Agelastica > Agelastica alni. The sequence continues at coordinate 8,903,636 of OX467712.1, read as the reverse complement.
CTTATTTTGATTTATTTTGTTTATTATTTTATTTGCTGTATAAACTCGCCTTAACATACTATAAACATTGCACACGGGCCCATAGTGACCCTGGACTTGTGTAACATACTTAAAAAATAATCTACGAGCCTAAACAACACATTTTTATATTTATTATTGATACATTAATAATTATCTAAAAAATAAATAATATTGGAATTATTCTAAAATTGTAATCGTTCTCAATAAAACACAAATTTATAATGTTTTATGATCCACCGTTTTGTATGTGACTGGCTGAATGGCAAGCCAAAAAAAAATGATCCACCTGCCTCTAGCTCAAAAACGATCGCGGTCAAAGTTATGTTAATGTACACCATATGCATATAACTAAATCTAAAAAATAAAAATGAGTAATATAAAATTTAAAACGTTTTCGAAACATTTTGATTTAAATGAAGATCAAAGCAATTCTATAGCAAGCTAAAATTGAGTACTATCATAAATATCTTACCATTTTAAAGAAAGTAAAACAATCAACTACACATTTAAGTTAAACTACATGAACAAAGTAGATAACCCAAATTTATGATACGCGATATTGTTAAAATCATTATCTACGAATTTAATAATATATAATTACGTCCACACGCTAATGCTACCACACGGGTTTATCTGTGCAATAGACCAGAGTGAAAAACTTAATTATCAAAATCCACCGGCTTGTAAGGTAGGTACTTGCAGGTAATGAAACCTGTCGGCATATAAAGCTCAACTGACAAAACTCGTATTTAACGGGCACTTATTGCACAACGATGTCTCTAACAGGGGTTGCGGAGGTGGGATACGCCGCTCCCCGCTGCCAGTGCTGTATCATACATACATCTTAAGACGTGACTGCGCAGCACGAATACAAATCAGTCCGAATCAATCGTAAGTATTTTTTCGAAGTATCACTCTAAACTATGTAAAATTACAGTCTTTTCTTTATTAATTCGTACATACATAATTCATAGGGTGTGCATACAACATGTTCTAAATATGGCCTGAAAATGAACCCAAATAAAACAAAAAATTTGGTATTTTCTAAAACGGTAAATACAAACGTCCAGCTGACCATAAACAATCAAGTTATAGAAAGAGTATTTACGCATAAATATCTAGGAACTATCATAGCAATGACTTTTCAAAAGAATTATTATTATTTTGTAACCGATCGTTGAATCAAAGACTGAAAATCCGAATGATAAAATGTAACATTTTCTCCATTCTCCTCTATGGCATAGAAGCAGCAACGCCAAATAAAACATCGTTGGAAAAATTGGAAGTCTTCGAAATCTGGTTATACAGAAGAATACTCAGGAGAGATAGTGCTTGTGAATGAGACAAAAATCCGAAAAGTATAATACCTGGACCACGTTATGAGAGGAGAAAGATATACTCTGTTACAAGTGATTATGCAGGGCAAATTTGTTGGCAAACGCAGCATAGCTCAAAGACGAATGTCGTTGCCGCGCAACTTGGAGTGGTTCAACTGTTCGTCAGTCCAACTGTTTAGGTCAGCGGTGGATAGAGTTAAAATAGTCATGATGGTAACCAACCTTCTAAAGAAGACGACACCCTAAGAAGAAGACATACATACCCACGCCTTTTTTCCGTAGTGGTACACAGATATCACTTGTTTCCACTTGCTAAGGTTCTTTCGCTTTATCTACTTTTATAAGCGCTTTCGTACATGCTAGACGATGCTAATCGTCGAGATACGTTTCTGTTTCGTCAATCTTCTTTCATCCATCCTGTCTACGTGTCCAAACCCTCTATATCCTCACTTTATCTATCAGAGTTACTCCTGCTATACTTCTCAGACTACTCATCTCCGCATCATTAATTTTACTTTCATGCTTCTTCTGCCAAACCTAAAATTCGCTGCTCTACATAAGTGTAGGGACTAAGATACAAAAAGTGTAGGGACCAGCACTTCTCTATGCACAGCCAGTCGTGCCTTTTTGTGACACGTTCTGGCTGCTCATAAAGTTATGCAGCGCCCCATTTACTTGTTTCACTGCCAACACTATTCGCTCAATATCACAGTCATACTTTTCGTCTCTAATAAACTTTGAACGCAAGTATACAAATTCTTGTTCCAATCTTTCTCTTTTGGTAATATGCTTACATTTTAAGTATTCAAAAAATAAGTTAAACAAAATTATACTTCCAATTTCTTTTAAAATAAACGAACTAGGCACTTCTGTGTATAAATTGTATTACTAAAAATGAAACTTTCAAAAAAGTTACTCACTTAGGATAGCTTACAAAAGAACACGTTATTTTACTTATTCTACAGCTGGCACCTTAAATTTTTAACAAATATTTTAGTAATATTAAAGTTTGTGAGTCAGATGACAATGTGTTTTACAATAGTGACAAGGTGAGTTAATTATCATTTTTATAATTGTAAGTACATTGTTTTTAAGTTATATTTTATTATAAATGTATGGCTTATAGATTATATCATACATTACGGTTAGGCCATTGGTATAGGCACCTATATCTTTGATCCTCTGTGATCTTGCTCGAGGATTAGTTTCAATTCATGTTTCGCTTCGGCAATTGGCAATCCGACCAATTGGCTTCTTGGTTCCACCAGGGTCCCATTTCTTGCCAATTCATCGGCTACCTCGTTGCCATTTATCCCTGTATGCCCAGGAACCTATGTAAGAGTGATCTTATTTGCAATCGCTAACTCAGTGAGGGCCTGCATGCAATCCCACACCACCGATGATGTTGTGGTGCAACTCACTAAGGCCCCAATGGCCTCGCAATTGTCAGTGAGAGTATCAATCTCACTGTTGGTTACTCTGTTTTCCGTCAGGTGCGTGGCACACCTGAGTGTGGCATAAACCTCGGCCTGGAAGACCCAGGGGTGTGACTCCTGGGCTGGTCAATGGTGTTTTTATTTGTAGTCCCTCTGTGGGGGCGGTGGTTTATATCATAACTTATAACAAATTCTTTGATATTAATTGTAGTAGACACAGAAATTATACCCGAGGCACGCGAAGGAATATTTCATTATTTTTTATATAATTTATCGCCTATATAATTTAATTTCTGAATTACATAAAATGGATAGACACTATTGGACACAACCATTAACAGATGAGAAATCGTTAAGGGAGGCAGAAAGTCTGGAAAATATAAATCTAGATTTTCCTGACAATGATGCACCAAGTGATGTATAAAGTGACGAGATTGAAGACAATAAAAATTCTGAAGATATGTTGGCAGAAGGTGCACAGGGATTTATTGGATACAAATATAGCTTGGAATATTGAATTCAGATATATTTCCTAAACCAGATATGTTCGCTTTATACAAAACTCCTACCGATGTTTTTATTACTCTTCTAGATCCAGTTGTAGAGAACATAACATATCAAAGCAATTTATATACTTACCAGCATAATAAAATGTTGAATTTGAAAAGGCTTGAACTTTTAGCTTTTGTTGGTCTAAATTTATTTATAGGATACCACTAAGTTTCAAGTTGGAAACATTATTGGAGCACTAGTGAAGATTAAGGAGTTTCTGCTGCTGCATACAAATAAAGCCACTGATAGATCTAGATCTAGATCATGGTAATGAAAAAATGCAGTTACCAGAAAAGTAAAAGATGGTACATTTAAAGAAATAAAATATTCCAGAATTGTTAACAAATTATCTATTTACCTGGGTCTGATGAACTAATGTGAAAACATGAATCAAAGCAGCAGGAATAGATCAAGTTGCGATGCATCTAAGTCTTCCTTGAAACATCGAAAATATAATACAGTGTGCCTAATGAAAATTGGCCAAACATTGGCCACAATTTGCGACAACTAGGGGAAGATGTGAAATGTGTAGCTCAAAAGGAAGAGAGACATAAAGTATAAAATGTCAAAAATAGATTTTTTCGTTTTTAATTCCATAGAAAAAAGGTCAGTGCTTGTACTAACGAGCGGACTCTTAACTAGTTCCACATTCAAGCAAAGTAAATACATTAAAGAACTTAGATAAAATATTTGGAGTGTAGATATACTTAAAATAATTAGTTTATAATTGATATAGAACTTGAAGATTACATATTACTTATATATTGTTATTTTTCATATTATTATGGTTCATGTCCTTCTCAATTATTCTTTGGGGTGGATAGCGGGTATAGGATAAAAGAAAACAAACTTCTTGCTCTGGGATTAATCACATATTGACTATATCAATACGAATAATTTCTCTTTCTTCAACAATCAACTATCAACGCCAACTGATGTTTATCTTTATTGATTTTTAAATATGAAAAATAAATTATTTTATTGTGAATTCAGTCCCTGTACATCAGTTTTGCAATTTATGGTATCATTCAAGGAAATGAAAATCAACTCCCTTAACCCCCTTTTCTGCTTAAACCCCTTTTCTTGATATTCGGCTCACGATCCAAAACTTTTATTGATAAAAAATTAAAATTATGGCCAGTAGTGAAATGATGATTGCTTGATGTCGTTTTTTCCGACTTATGTCTATTAATTTCTCAACAATCATATTGGTGTTGATTTTATTGAGAATTATAAGCACAGGTTATGGTTAATTTAAATGAAACAGATTTAACCTTTTTTTAAGGTATTGTTTTGTTTGTCCAATATAACATTGGTCACAATTCATGCAAGGAACTCTACATTGGACCACAGATCTTTAGGAACAGGATCTTTAATCTTAGAAAAAATCGAACCAACTACTTTAATATTATAAAATGCCAATTAACATTGTGGGGCCTTTGCTTATGATTTGTTGAATGTTTTCAGAAAGACCAGGGAAAAAAGGAAATTTAAAATATCTTATATCTCTTTCACTCTTATCAATCTCACAACTATGCCTATGTTTATATTCATTGATTATCCTATTTACTAAATACCTTGGATATTTATTCATAGTAAAAATACGTATTATGTCATACTCAATCTCATTATAAAACTTTATGCTACTCAGTTCAAAAGCTCTACAACACATGCTTTTAATAGTGGCAATCTTATGAGAGAAAGAATGAGTCGGCATGAAGTTAAGGACCCTTTCGGAAGATGTAGGTTTCTAATACCAACACGTCGAGATCAAACAATCACTGTAGTTTTTCATGGTAATTGTTGAAATATGTTAAAAGCTCTGTTTGCCTCAGTTTATTTGTGCCGCCTTTATGTGATTATACTATTGTTGAAGGAAGAGAAATTATTCGTATTGATAGTCATTGTGTAATTAATCCATTTGCTTGATGTTGATTGTAAACATGTTTGCCCTGATTCTATGATGGATACCTTATCAAAAGTTTTACATGACCATAGACTTAAGAATTTCACTAATTAAAAAGGTATGTAATTTATTGAAACTATTCACTTGTTAACAAAGACTATTCTTGTCCATTTGAATCTAAGGGATTAATATGTGACTTTTTTTTACTGTAATATTAAATTAATCAGTAGATATTAAGACTCCCTAACATATGATTTGTTTTGATTAAAAGGTTGATTAGAGGTTTGTTTTTAGATTTCAAGGAATTAGTGTGAAAAAAACTTGCATGACCTTCTTTTAATTTTATCATTGCTAATTATTAAGAATTTTAACATATATTATATTATATATACATATTTCACGATAACTCCACTTATATTGCAGTAAGTAATTTTTAATTTAATGCTTTATCTAAAGTAAATTATAAATTTTAAATGTTTTAATCAATACTATAAAGTTAGAAATATACCATAACCAATAGTTTCCCAATCATTAATTATTTCCACTAAGCAAACATTAACACTTTTTTTCCATGACAAAATGATTAAATATTTTTAGTAGAGTTTGTTGCACAAGCTAATTTAACAACAATCTGCTAAATATTTTTATTTTTTATTCAAATGAATGAAAACCAATATTCAAGGTTATTGGTTCATAATTTTTAAAGTTTGTTGTAATGTAATTGCAATAAATAAATTGCAAAGAATAAAGACTAAAATAATAAGGATAATTATAAATTTTTTGCAACATTAAATAACATGATAGGTAAAAATAAAATAAAACATTGTATTTTTAAAAACTATTTTCATTAAAATATTTTTTTTATTTAACTGATTATATTATAGGTGATATAATGAGATTAAATTCCTAATAATCGTTGTTGACGTTTACAATGATCGGAATGTTGATATTTATGTTAATAAATTTAATTGTCACGTTTGACTGGTTAGTGGAAACTATTTAATTAAAAACTTAACTTTACTTACATTAAATAACAGCGGTGAATCTTCCAAATTATCATTGTGATCTTCAACAACCATCATCAAAGGTTGAGATGGTTCTTTGTAGTCCAACGTTTTTTTAAATTTATGACCCCAATTAATATTTTTTTCCCAGACTAGTTTCTGACATGTTTCACACTTTATTTGCTTTGAATTTTCATCGTCTAAAAGGAAATCTTCATCCTCTACGTGCTCACATTTATTCATATTTGATAATTTTGTCAATAATCCTATTTGTGTTTATTAAAAACTAACCTCATTACAGTGTTTTAAGAGATGTTGGCATTTCCGTTCTTCGCCCATTTTTTCTTGACTTTACATAATTATTGTAAATGATAACGATATTGCGATAAACTTATGTATTGGTACGTTTCATTATGTTCGTGTTTTTAATTTCTGTAAATTTGTACTGGTGTTAACCACAGATCATGTGTTCACCGATTGTTATGACATTAGCCACAAAACGTCAACCGTAAATGACAATATGAAATACCTCTTGCTCTTTCTAACTTGTTGAATGAAAAAAAGCAAAAAAACCATAAAAGCTTCTTTAAATTCCTCTTACTACTTAGGCAATCTCCATTACACAATTATGTTTGTTAAGTTTTCTAACTTGGTTATTAAGAAAAAAATCTCCATATCAGCAAATTTACGAAAATGTAAGAAGAGGTTATACGCAAACATTTTGGTGTAATTTTGTATGCAAAGAGAATGTTGCTATTTTATATAAATAATAGAACAAGAGACATATTTAAAAAGATAATTTTGTGCAGCAAAATATACATACATACATATAGTTATGCCTTTTCCCGTAGGGATAGGCAGAGACCACTTCCTTCCACCTCCGCTACGGTTCTTGCACACATCTTTTGCTTCCTCTACTTTCATCAGTGCTCTCATACATGCTCGTCGGTTGTTGGTACTCTTGACCTGGCCTTCCTACAAAACTTGTCCATTCACACTCGCCTCATAAATTTTTTTTGTCAATATTTCCCTTCATTCATCCTTTCTACGTGTCCAAACCATCTAAGCATTTATTTATCTATCTTTGTAACCACATCTTCTTTTACACCACAGCGTTCTCTTATCTCACTATTCTTTACTTTATCCAACCAAATCACTTCGGCTATACTTCACAGACTACTCATCCCCGCAGCATTAATTCTATTTTTATGCTTCTTCTGCCAAACCCAACAACTACTACCATACATAAGTGTAGGAACCAACACTCCTCTATACGTGCCTTTTTTGACACTTTCTGGCAGTTCATAAAGCTATGCAGTGCCCCATTCTTTTGTTTTCCTGCCAACACCTTTCGTTCAATGTCACTGTCATACTTTCCATCTCTCGTAAACTTTGCACTCAAGTATACAAACCCATTTACTTGTTCCACTCTTTCTCACTTAATTGGAACTTCACAGTTTGTCATGCTTTCTTCTCTTTCAAAAACAATTACTTTCGTTTTGCTTACATTTATTTTCATCCCTTTTATTTTCAGTGCATCATGCATAACATTAACCATCGCCTGCAACTCCTCTTCAGATGACGATAATATGACTTGATCATCGGCGATTTAAGGCATTTGACGATCAAATCATTCATTTTCAAACCATACACACTCTCAAATATTTTAAACAATCGTCTATGTTTAAGTTAAACAGCCATGGCGAGCCACACATTCCTGTCTCACACCTTTTTCGATGTTAAACCAGTCCGTTAAAGCTCCGTTTATCCTGACACAAGCAGTGGAATCCTCGTAAAGTGATTTCAGTGCTCTTATTTAACTACCGCTCACCCCATACATAGACAATGTCGACCACAATTCACTCCTCACCACTTTCATAGGCCTTTTCCAAGTCTATAAAAGCGCACCAGACCTTTTTTTTTATGAAAATAGTCGCAAAAAGGGTAGACCTATCGTGTGTGCCGCGGACGGCCCGCACTGCGACTAATAGAAGGGGAAGGGATTAAAGAAAGTAAATGATTGTGGACACGCTTTTTAAAAAGTTGCAGGTCATAGTTCTCTGGAAAAACTGATTTTGGAAGCTTATTCCATTTCGTAGCAGCCCTGTAAAAGAAGGATTCTTAATGGAGATTGGTCTTTGTAGTGTCAAGCTTGAGAGTAAATGTGTGAGACTGATCAGCGTGCCGAGTTCTTCGGCCAAATGTGGCCAATAGTGGTACATGAGTTTTTTTTTCTCTGGAGCATCTGCCATGTAAATATCTGTAGAGCAATGACTGGTCTGCAACTCTTCTTCTATGTTTTAGAAAGTGAAGGGTATCTGTGAGAGTTGAGCTGTTTATCAAGCGAATGGCTCTTTTCTGAATGGAATCTAAAAGACGAAGAGAATGCCTTGGTGCTGAACCCCAAATGTGCGAGCAATACTCCAGTAGAGGTCGGATTTGAGCCTTTCTGGCTTTCCACAGAAAACCTAGCCTCTGGCTTGCCGACTTTGCGATGTTAGCAACATGGTCATGCCAAGACATATTATTGGACACCGTGACTCCCAAAATCGAGATGGAGGGACTTGGTTTAAGGGTATTTCCGGACATTGTGATGGGATGATTTGAGGAATTCACTTTCTTGGAAAACGTGGCACTTTGTGTTTTTTGGGCGTTGAACTGAACAAGATTGTTGGTTCCCCACTCGATGATTGCTTTAAGATCTCTGTTGATGGAATCAACCTGTTCCTGCCTGAGTCTATTTGTATCATTCACCGATTGTGATCGATAGGATGTGAAAGTTGAGACAAGTGTGCTATCTTCTGCGAAACTGTAAATGGGGTTCATGGTGGTTTTAAGAGGTCGTTGATGTGTAAAAGAAATAAGGTGGGGGACAGGATGGAACCCTGGGGGACCCCAGCATTGGTTTTAAACGCATCAGAAGAAATACCGTCAACTGCTACATGTAAGGAGCGATCTTGCATGAAGCTCAAGAGCCATTGGCGCAGTTTGGTTGGGAGACCGTAGGCAGATAATTTACTTAACAATGCCTGGTGCCTTCTGACTAGCCAAGAATTTTTCGACTATACCTCGTAATGAAAAGACCTGATTCATACATCTCTTTCTTTTTCTAAATCCTGCTTGCACATCCCATATCATCTCAGTTTTATTCGTTACTCTTTGAATCAATATCTTTGCATACAGTTTGCCGACTATGCTGAGTAAACTAATACCTCGGTAGTTCTTCCAGTCCCGCTGCGAACCTTTTTCCTTGTAAAGCGGCACGATAACGGCCTTGTACCAGTCGTCTGGTACGCAGCCACTCCTCCAACAAAGGTTAAAAAGGCGGTACAGAAGACTAGTTAGCTCTCTTTGTCCAGCCTTCAGCATTTCAACTGTTATCCTGTCGTACCCAGCAGCTTTACCCAAAATATTACATCCAATTAAAAATAAATAAAAAACCCATTTCTATGGCCTCATTTAAAACAACGTTCCCCAGATGAAAAGTGAGGAAATCAAAAAGTGACAGTCAAAAATCCAAATGTAACCGATGCGTTTTAATTTTAATTTCCCCCAATGAATGCATTATAGCAGAATTTAATGGGTCTGTTATATAAACTCACCCCCGAGCGTCACAGATTAGTTAGGGAGTAAATTTCTCTGTCAAATTATGCAAATGCGTTTGCGATTCTGATTCCACTCATGCTTGATGTTTCGCTATTGTATCTCCGATAACTTTGCAACGGAGTCTGTTTTCGAAACGACTTTATGAAATACCCGGAGATTTAATGGTTTAATTGTTTTGTGATTTAGAGCATTTCATACACTCGCAATAACATTGATACATTACCAACATTTTCTACATTTATAAATGTTTCGACGTATACACAAAATTCTTTAAATAAAACAAATGTATCAAGTATTTTGAAAAAAAAATGTAAATTTTTTAAAATCTGTATTTTCGGAGGTGGTTCATTACATTTGAACGTTCCATAGATACGCCAATGGGAAATTAAAACAGAACGAGTGTGAATGAACTAATATTGATGTATACACGGAATATATTTACCAAAATAATAAGCCATTAGTTTTGAACGGGTTATAAAACATTTAACAACTGACACTTTACGTACGACAATAGAAATTATAATGAACGACGCGATAGTTGTCAATGATCGCCTTTGAAATATTTCCGAAATTTCCTACAAAACGTGAATAAGACGCGTAAGACGGTAGTATTTATTACTAACAAGTTTTAGTTACGGCAGAAGAATGGGAAAGACATTTTTAAAAACTTTACAGCTCAAGCTCACCAGAAACCAACACATATATTTTTATTTTCTGGTTCCCACGAAAAGGGACATCCTGTAATGCTCAAAGAACATCGTGAGAACCAAGTGAAAAAATATAGGAATTGGTGTTCTTCTTAAATTTCTGGAAGTCCCTAGGGAATGTGTTCCAAAGCCTCGCTGTTCGTTGGATGAACTAGTCTTTGGAAAGAGATGTTCTGCAGGTCTCCAAAGTGACCACGAAGAAGTGTGAAATCTAAATTATTATTATTTATTGAACGTTTACAATGGACCCCCCATAAACAAGCTTCTTCTTCTTCTTTAGGTGCCCTGTCCTCCTCGGACGTTGGCAATCATCAGTGCTATCTGAACCTTGTCTACAGCTCTGCGGAACAATGTGGTAGTGCTTACTCCATACCATTATCTTAAGTTTTTTAGCCAGGATATCTTTCTTCGATCTTCCCTTCTATGATAAGCTTTAAAAGTCGATACTTGTCATTTCTTAAGATGTGACCAAAATACTCCAGTTTGCGCTTTTTTAGTGTAAACAGAACTTCCAGCTGCTTGTCGAGGCGTTGAAGTACCTCGGTGTTACGCACTCTTTCTACCCAGGAGATTCTTAATAGCCTTCTGTACGTCCACATTTCAAAGGCCTCCAATTTTTTGCACATCGCATCTGTCAAAGTCCAAGCTTCCATTCCATAAAACAGTATGCTGAACACGTAACAGCGAAGCACTCGGACGCGCAGAGGCAAGCTTAAATTTCTGCTGCAAAGTACCTTACGCACCTTCAGGAACGAAGCACGAGCTTGTTCTATTCTGGCACGAATCTCCTGCATGCTGATAAAATTGTTTTACTGGCAGATAGCAAAGAAGACAGAACAGAAACAGAACAGGCGGCTATTTGCAGTAAGGTCAAAACAAACCTGATTTTTCTTTATATTTTGGTTCCCACGAAAAGGGATATCCTGTAATGCTCAGAGAACATCGTAAGAACCAAGTGAAAAAAGATAGGAATTAGTGTTAATTTTAAATTTATGGAGGTTGTATGCCTCGAAGAACACCTCCCTAGGCAATGTGTACCAAAGCCTCGCTGTTCGTCCAAAGTGACCACGAAGGGGTGTGAAGTTTGAACTTGACGGGTTAATTTTGAAGAAACAGCTAAAGGAGTAACGATTGTTGATATTTCGGAACCATGAAAATATCTATAAAATAGAGACAAATCGCTAAGTTTTCTACGGTTTTCCAGAGAAGTGAGCGAGTTTGTAATTCCTGCCCAGGAATCACACTGAGGAAGAAAACGTCATTTAAACCCAAATTAGGATTTTTACCTTGTCTAAAATACAACAAATGGTAGCCAAATGAAGAACAGAAAAGCTCCAGGCATTGACGAAATAACGAACGAAATTATTAAATATGGAGGTGACACATTACAGGATGAACTACAATCTCCCTTCAATAAAATAGTCAAGAGTATACCATCCGAATGGAAAGAAAGTATTTTGATTCCGATTTTCAAAAAGGGAGCAAAAACCGACCCAAAAAATTATCGAGGTATTAGCTTGGTGAGTGCCGTTTTAAAATTATTTAATAAAATCTTAGCAGAAGAACGGATCTGTAAAGAACTGCAAGGTTTCAGAAATAACAGGTCGGCTATAGATGCCATATTTATAATTCGCCAAATAACTGAATAGGCCATAGAGTTTAACAAGACATTCTATACCTATGTGCTTCATTAACCTTACCCAGACACTCGATAGGGTACGCTTAATTGATGTTACAACTCTAATAATAACCACTTGTGACTCTAAGCTGACTTGGGACTGAGACAACTGGCAGCGAACAATCAGGTTACTCTGATGTGGATTCCAGGTCACAAGGAAGTTAAAGGCAACGAAGAAGCAGATTGCCTTGCCAAAAAAGGAGCAAATACACAATTTTCTGGCCTTTCGCCAAGGAAAGCTAAACAGCTTATCGAGTTGGACAAGAAAGACTTGAAACTGGTGACTGGGCTCCTCACTGGACACAGCCCTCTGAGGTATCACCTGAAAAAGATGGCAAAACAGAGAGTGATAGTTGCCGCTACTGCGAGAACTTCGCTGAAACTGCAGAACATTTGCTTTGCGAATGCCCAGCGCTTTCTGCAAGAGGCTCAAGTTTCTGGAAGGAGCCCTTCGATGTCAGAAACTTAGCCCTCAGGAAACTGATAAACTTTGCTCGAAGTCTCGGAATCCCGGGTCTCGAATAGATTAAGGGTTATGTAAAAAAGATCTAATAGGTCGAGGTGCTTGAGAGGATGAACAGCCTTCACGACCCCACTCCCACAATCTACAATCTACTAATAAAAAGCAGAATACCAAGAATTATGCATATGTGAGAACTATGAATTCGACACTAATATCAGCCGTTTTTGATAGTTTTTATATTTTATCCCCTTCCCACCACTTTTGTTAATCCGATCGCCACCAAACTTCACAGGAACACCGGCGGGACTATTCTGAATATTGCCTAAAAATTTTATCGGTTAAGAGGTATTTCAGTTTTTGCGAGACTAACGAACGGCGATTTATTTTTATATTATAGATTTGATTGAACATTGTCACTTTTGAAAATTTTGTAACCGACAAGCATCGGCGATTTTGCAAAAATTCTCATTTTATTGTAACTTCAACTTCGTTAACGATTTGTAAAAGCGCAAAATTGTGATCTGGTCCAATGGGGGAAAGATCTGAATAAGGAACGCCGACGTTAGCGTCCCGACGCCAAGGGACAAAATAAATAGGAAATTTAAGCGGTGACTAATTGGGGGCACAATTCGCGTTGATGAGAACACAGAAAACCGCTTAGCCGCAAGTTAGTTAGTCCTTCATCGAAAAGCAGGATCGGTTTCATTAAATTTTCAAATAAATTATCTGTTTATGATATAATTATGATTTTTACCAATAAGTTTTAATACCGAGTGCTCTTTTTGTTTTGAGTCACTAGTTAGAATATCAATATTTATTGAATGCGGTCACTAAACTAACTCCCAATTATGACACTAAGTACTTTTATGATAATAATATTAAAAACTCTATCCATACCACTTTAAAGTTTGGGTCAGTGTCAGAAATTGACATCCTTAATATAATAAAAACTATTAAAAGAAAAGCTGTTGGCCATGACAGAATAAATATTCTTACGTTAAATTTATGTTTACCTTTACAATTACCATACATTACTCATGTAATTAACTTCTGTTTACTACATTCTGTATTTCCCAATAGCTGGAAAAAATCATTTGTAAAACCTTTTCCCAAAAAAACCAACCCAGAAACATCGAATGATTTAAGACCGGTAAGTGTTTTACCAACCTTATCCAAAATTTTTGAGAAAGCTATTAATATTCAGCTCCAAGAACATTTAACTAAAAATTCTGTTGTACCTACAATGCAATCTGGATTTAAGCCGGGTCATAGCTGCACATCGGCATTACTGAAGATTACTGATATTCTGAATGCTGTAGATCAGGGTAAGTTGACGGTTTTACTTTTATTTGATTTCTCCAAAGCCTTTGATACTATTAATCACGATTTGCTTTTTTCAGTTTTATCATATGCAGGTTTGGAGATTACATCTATAAATTTATTAAAGTCATACCTTTCAAATAGATTACAAGCTGTAAAATGTAAAGAGAATGTATCTAGTTTTTTACCTGTGAGCACGAAAGAATAGTCTCCTCCATATCTATATCAAAACATTAGATTTAGAACAGATAAACATACACTAAACTTAAAAAACAAGAATACTCTAACCTTACCCCGCCAACCGTTATATTTATTTCAACGCTCATTCTCTTATTGCGTTGTTAAGGTTATAAATAGTATACCGTTTGAATTTCGTTACTTCTCCCTACAAAAACTTTGATTACTATTTCTCTAAACAATAATAAGTACATAATTATATTTCAATAAGGTGTCATAATCTCCTTCCTACTTCTGTTTTGTTGAGCTGTATATTTTGATAAGTTGTAGAAATATTTTTATGTTCAATAATTTCTTATTTTAGTCTATTTGATTGCCACGTCTTTTTCGTTCTCTATAGAGTACTCTGCCAGCGGTCTCTCTACTGGCAAATTATGCCCGAGTTCAGCCGTAGAGGGTAGAAGAAAAAAAAATATAAAAGTGAGCCGCGCCACCGACTTAGACGGTTTAAGCCGGAAACCCCTAGGTCTTATAGGCACTAGCAGAGCCACACGATAAACAACTGAGATTATGGTGAACTAAATAAATAAAATTATAGCTAAAATATATTAGATACTTTACTCCTACAATAAATCAAAGTACACAGTTATATATTATATATTATATAATAAAATTATAACAAATATAGTCCAAATCAACAGCTAACAATAAATCAAAAATACAAAGTTTACGATTCCATAAAATAACCAAAACAAAAGTAAGAGTAACAAACTTTACCAAGTTACCAAAAAAAACGTATACAAGTCAACTTTTTAATAATACTTAATCAAACGTTCACATAAGGCTGCTAATTTACTCATGTTTTTACCATTTACATAAAGATTTACACTGTTAAAACAATCTAGCTTATTTAAAAATATTTCTTTTTACAATGGCTGTCCTTCAAAATATCAATATTGTAGGATATTTACAAATGAAAAAAACATTTTTACTTGGACACAAAGAACTATTGAGAAGATTACTTTAATCAAAGTTCAGCCTTGGCATATTATCCAATGCAATAAATAGTTTTCAACAATGTACCATATTAATAAATTAAAACAAAACTTAATCGTGGTGTCAAAAACAAATCAAGTCGTTTAAATATTTTAAAATAAATCACTTGTTACCTTTGGGTATACGAATTCACTACTCCTGTGGCCGGTTTGGTTATGGAACGGCACCTGCTAATTAACAATGGCTTCCCTCAATCAAATCCCGCATGCGGTTATTTTAACTCGACACCAAAATCCAAAATATCAACAACAAAGGTAAGATAGAATGGTCAAGTTAAAAATTAAATGGCTTTTCTTCAAAATCCAATTAAGATGGCCCAAATACAGCCAGATATGAAAGAAAAACCGTAGAGGTTCTGCACACTTGTCAATATCACACCGTCCCAAAAATTCTCACCACACCACTCCCAAGACTGCCACCAAACGACTGACTACTTCCCAGGCCGGATATAAAAAAAATGAAACGGAACCGACGTCAACCAACAACATTCGCAAATCTATGTTCCACACTCAGAATCGCGCTCGTCCGTGTTGATAGCCAGCCCCATCCACACAGAAATGCAAACCAAACAATAATATAACCGACAACACACAACAATCGAGGCCAAAAACCAAAGCAAAATCTAATAACGAAAACCCCCACTCAATCTCCATTAACAAAAATGACACAGCCATTAACAATCGAATCCTATCACAACAAGGTATGCAACACTATTTACAACGAATGATATATTTAAATTACAACAAAATACAGTACGCGACACTATTTACGAGTACCTGAGGAATACAAAACTATCAGAGACCCAATTATAATGGAACTGTAGAAGGGAAAAAATAGGCACGTTACTTGATATCAAAAGTGTGTCTTTGGTTGTAAATAATATTATTATTTGCCATATTCTGGTTTAACGGGTTAGGTGGAATAGCGGACATACATTAATAAACTTTTTCTACATTATCACGCTAATGATGAATGTATGAACTGAACCTCGCCCAAAAGTTTTTGTTATTATTTTTGTATATAATAATTTGTATTAATAAAGGCATTTTTTATTATTATTCATGGGAAAGACTTATTCACTACTCAGCTTAGAGCTGGTATCATTTACCTATCCCGGATACAAAGTATCAAAAGGATTAGGCTCAGTTTACATAATAAACTTGCGCACTGTGTGACAAGTATTTAGTATGACCGCCTTCTGGATGTCGGAGAAGGTGTTTTTCGGTAGTCCCAATTTGGCGATACTTTCGTGCAGGGTCTTAGGTACGACGCCGGTCGATGACATAATAACTGGGACTATTTCTACATTTTCGCTGTGCCACATCTGTTTAATCTCAATAGCGAGATCCGCGTACCTAGCCAGTTTCTCTTGGTGTTTGTTGAGAACGTTGTGGGTGTTCGGTATGGCTACGTCGACGAGAAGGACTGAATTGACTCTTTTATCAACTACCACGATGTCAGGTCTGTTATTCGTCACCTGTCTATCGGTGATAATGGACCTATCGTAGTAGAGTCTAGAATTGTCGTTTTCGAGCACCTTCTGTGGCTGGTACTTGTAGTACGGTGTATAGGTGTTGAGAAGACCGTACTTGTTTGCCAATTTTTGGTGAATGATGTTGCACACTTGATTATGCCGGTGAAGATAGTCAGTATTAGCTAACACACTACAAGCAGATGTTATATGTTGAATGGTTTCTGACGTTTGTTGACACTTTCTGCATTTGTCGGTTTGGGTGTTGGGATCCCTAATCACATACTTCTTGTAGTTGTTAGTGTTGATGACCTGGTCTTGGATAGCCATCATAAAGCCTTCCGTTTCTGGGAAAAGGGATCCGCTAGTAAGCCATCTGTTTGAAGCTGCTTTGTCAATGTGCGGCTGGTTGAGGTCGTGATTATGTCGACCGTGCAATGGCTTTTGTGACCATTGTTCCAGCTTCTCGGTATCCGATACTAACTTAAAGTCGGCTTCGAGCGAGGCGAGGTTTAGAGGTGAGTAATCTTTATCAGCCTTGGATATAATTTTATGTAGAGGTGAGGTTTCTGCTTTACTGTAAAATAATTCACGTAATTTTATTACTTGTCGAGAGTGTAGATTAACAAGGTCGGTTAATCCTCTTCCTCCTTCCTTTCGGGGTAGCGTTGTTCTAATAGTGGATGACTTCGGGTGGTGTTTGTTGTTCTTCGTCATCATTGTTAGTATTAACCTCTGAATTCCTTCTAGCTCTGTTTTTGTCCACTTTATGATTCCAAAAGAGTACGTCAAAACAGGCGTGGCATAGGTGTTGATTGCCTAAACTAAGTTGCCTGCATTTAACTCAGACTTCATAAGTGATTTTACTCTTTTAGTGTATTGCTCCTTAATATTATTATTATTATTATTATTATTATTATTATTATTATTATTATTATTATTATTATTATTATTATTATTATTATTATTATTATTATTATTATATAATTCTCTATTTAATTAAATAACCAGTAAGGTAAAGAAGAAATCTAAATCCAATAAGGTATATACATGATTTTTTTTTTAAATTCACGAACTTATTCTATTTCAGAAAATATGTAGTGTGAAGTTTTAGTTACGGCCCTGTATTTCTTTTTAAAAGTTGACGGTTCATTTGCATCTGGCTGGCGGACTTTCCATGAAAGCGAATTTTTTAAAAAGTACAATGAATTTCAAATGAACTTCGAAATAATTTATTTTGTTAAGAATTTCAACTAAATATGACTTTTCCAGCTTTTACTTACTCTGAAACTTATCTAAAATTAAATAACACTGCAGACTTGTTACTTTCATATTTTTAACCGACTTGCGACATAAGAAAAATCAAGCTAGTTAGTGATTAACCAAAAAATACCAAAAATATTACCGATTTCGAACTTTTTATAACCGTCACTGTTACAAGTGACAGACGCTCAATTAGACACCTTCAATTTTAGATTCATATCAATATTCTCCAATAACTTTTATGTAAATCAAGCATTCAGGCTTCATTAAACACTGAAAGCTTCAAATGACATTGCTTTTACGCAACATCTGGGTTGGTGTCAAACTGTACGAGTATATAAGCACTGCCAACATAATATTCAATGTTACGTCGCTAAATTGACGTCTTCACAAAATCAGGAACATTGCTGACATTCAAAATTAAATTTTGCCATTTATAGCTTTTAAAAAAAAGTTTACTCAGCATAGTCGGCAAAAAATGCAAAAATATTGATCAAAAGAGTAACGAATGAAACTGAGAAGATGATATGGGATGTGCAAGCAGGATTTAGAAGAGGAAGGAGATGTATGGATCAGGTCTTTTCCTTACGAGGTATAGTCGAAAAATTCTTGGCTAGAAGTCAGAAGGTCTATTGCGCTTTTATAGACTATGGAAATTTAGGGTTCGTACAGTGCAACAGAAGTAGCTTGGCGGGCGAAAAAACACAAAATCTGCGCACAACGATCCGATCGGCGACGACGAAATTTTCAGTAATCGTGAGTCTCAAGTACAATCGGAGGAAGAATTTTACGAATGTCAGCCGAATATTTGTTATTTTATTAGAGGCTAGTTGCCTGCCATGCTACTTCTGTTGCACTATAAGTCCGCTGCAGTATTATCTTTCCACCGCATCCTTGGCTTTCCCAGCGGCCGCTTTCCTACCGGGGTCTCTTTCCACACCAGTTTTACGACACGTTGGTCTTGTCTCTTCACATGTCCGGCCCATCTCAATCTCTCTGCCCTTATTATTTTTACTATATCTGGTTGGTTATAAAGTTCTTGCACTTCCCTGTTAGTTCTAATTCTATATTGTTGTGTGGCGTTGTCCTTGATTGGCCCATATATCCTACTATGTCATTTTAGATGATAAATTGTTACTTTCATACGGCTGGTTACATTTTTTTATTTCATTATTTTTTGTAGTGCAAAAAAGCAGCGATTGGCTCCCTGAATTCTGTTGTTAATCTCTTGTGTTATATTGTTATCTGAGGTGATTGAAGCTCCCAAATATTTAAACTCATGGACCCTTCCAAAATTATAGTGGTCCATTGTCACATTTTGTCCTATCATGTCTTTTCGTTCTGTTCTTGTTTTAGTCATGTATTTTGTTTTATCTTCGTTTATTTGTAGGCCAACCTTCTTTGCAGCATTTTCCAGTTTAATGAACTCTTCCTTAACGTTGATAGTTGTATTTCCTACTATATCTAAATCATCAGCGAAAGCTACTACAAATGCGCGGACCTTGATTTCCAAATAGAAGCGTTTCTATGTTTGTCCTTCGTAGGATGCCTTCCAAGGCAATGTTAAAGAGGAGTGGGAATAACGCATCTTCTTGTTTGAGACCACCGTTGATTGGAAAGATGGTTGACAATTTTCCTTCAAGTCTTGCTGCACTTGTAGATCCCTCTAAACAAGCTTTTGTGAGACTGATCAACTTTTTCGGTACGCCCAGTTTTTCCATGGTATTCCACAATTCCACTCTTAGGATGCTACGAGGGCAGTTTGATAAGTCAGTGACTTTTTGAATTTCCCGCGCAGTTACTCCAAATGCAACAGTGCTGCCGTCAACTATAATCTATCAGTGGGCTTTCTAATTTTAAGCAAGTTACTTCGTGCAGTTGGTGTTTGATAGCCGTTCAAAGCAGACAACCTCGTGAATTTTTACGAAAATGGAAAAAAGTTAATTTCGTGTGCTGATTAAGCATTACTTTTTACGTAAAAAATCCATCACTGAAACTAAGGAAAGACTTGATAAATACTACGGGGACTCGGCACCATCAATTTTAATGGTTAAGAAGTGGTTTACAGAGTTCCGTTGTGGTCGTACCAGCACTAGTGACGCCGAACGTCCAGGTCGCCCAAAAGAAGTGATCACGCCGGAAATCGTCGATAAAATCCATGAAATGATATTGGATGATCGGAGAATGAAAGTGCGTGAGTTGGCTCATGCTGTAGGTGTATCTCAACTGAACGGGTACATCATATTTTATACGAATATTCGGACATGAAAAAATTCTCTGCGAGATGGGTGCCGCGATTGCTCACACTCGACCATAAGCGCAATCGTGTGACCACTTCAAAAGAGTGTTTAGCGATGTTCAGCCGTAATCCGGACGAATTTTTGCGCCGTTTTGTTACTGTGGATGAAACATGGATCCATCACAACACGCCAGAGACCAAGGAACAATCGAAACAGTGGGTTGCTCGGGGTGAACGTGGACCAAAGAAGGCGAAACAGAGTCTGTCAGCCAACAAGGTCATGGCCACAGTTTTTTGGGATGTACGCGGTGTCGTTCACATCGATTACCTCAAGAAAGGTAAAACGATCACCGGCGAATATTATTCAAAGCTTTTGAACAGATTCGACGTTGATTTGAAGCAAAAACGGCCGCATTTGGCTAAGAAGAAGAAAGTGCTGTTCCATCAAGACAATGCACGTGTGCACACTTGTCTATTCACGATGGCCAAAATCCACAAATTGGGATACGAACTGCTACCCCATCCAGCATATTCTCCAGATTTAGCCCCCAGCGACTATTTTCTGTTTCCAAACCTAAAGAAATGGCTGGGCGGTAAGAGATTTGAGTCGAATGAAGAAGTCATTACCGAAACAAACGCGTATTTTGGGAGCTTTGAAAAAACCTATTATTTGGAGGGAATAAAAAAATTAGAAAAACGCTGGACTAAATGTATCGAGCAAAAAGGTGATTATGTAGAAAAATAAAATGTTTATTTGCGGAAAAAAATTTGTTTTATTCAAAAAGTCACTGACTTATCAAACCGCCCTCGTATCATATGCTTGCTTAAAACGAGTTTAGCTAGTAGTGTATAAAAAGAAAAAAAATATTATTGCACGATATCATTTTAATGTAAATTTAAATAGACTTCCATGAATTTAAAATGTACAACTTTATTAACAGCGTTCTATTTGAGGTATTAGATTAATAAATAAAAAGTAGATAAGTCGTTTGAGACCGAAAAAAATGCAAAAATATCCATTAGCAACTATTAAAATTTAAAACGTAACCACCACATTTTCTTTATAATAACAAGTTTAAAAAAAATAATTGTTTAAATGAAAATAATGAGTCGAGTATACTTAATTTGTCTTTATAATAATAATAAGTTAAAAAAATAATTTTTAAAATGAAAATAATGAGTCGATGAGCCGATTTACATCGTTAACGATAATTTCAACATTTGTCATTGATATCAACGAGTGATTAGTTGTTTGTCCATCAAACGATGTTACAATTAAATGAAATACTTAATTACGGAGTTTACTTTGCGTGGAGCGTTCTTTCGGTTTCCACGTTAAAAATTCATGATAATCGTCGAGTTTATATTCGAAAATGACTGCTTGCTCTTCGACTAACTGTAATTTTTCAGTAATTGCTAATGTTTTTATTGCCTCTATTCCCCGTTCGAACTAAACGACATAATATTATGATGTCATGGTAAACTCCTTAAATGGAGTTATTTGTATCGATATAAAAAGGTTATTCGTTCTCTATTACGGTTATTTCGACGGTGAAACGTTTTATGTTTATTGTGGCTTTTGAATTGTTAAAGCAAACACATAATTTCCTTAGTTTTTAAAAATTTGTTAACTAAAACTGCATACTAAAATCCTCTTAGGTATCTATTTGTTAATTAGATTTATTTTGTGTTTTGGGTCCTGTATAAATTGTAATTATTGAATGGATCCGTTCTCTACGTTATACATATTGAATTACTGGTACAATAGCAAAAAAAAAACTCTGATTGGTTGACCATTTACAGAGAAACCAAAATTTGTCCTCGAAGAGACCCGTGATTTTGTTGTCCAAATGTGTCTCGACTGTTTGTTTGTAAAACGATAAAAAAAGGTTTTTGCGCTTTAAATGTTCGTTTCTCAATTGTTGAACATAATAATTCTAGAACTTTCTAACCGTAAAATAACTTGTTAAATAACGAATTTTAAAGGGAACAAAGCAGTCTTTTTTCACCTCAAAAAATCTTTCAAAAATAGAGAATAAAAGAAAATAAAAAATATGTATGAAGGTGCAATAAAAAATAAAATACATAAAGATCTGAACAGGTCCAGTAATTCCTGCATCTCACGAGCTGTTTGACTTTATCTAAAAGAGAAATCTTTACCTTAGTTTTAGAACTAACGAAAAAAATTTTCTCTCTCTGGCCATCGTAGATTAGATTTGATTCTATTGTTAGGTTTTTTGTCAGTAGATATGCATTCCGACCTGTGGTTAGAGCTCATTCTTCTCCTCCAACTTTCAGAGGCTATTGGGGGTCCTGAAGTAGTTCTCTGGCTCAGTCCCTCGCAGTGGCATATGACGTGCTACGCCGTCCCCTATTTTTGACAGAAATGGCATTCATTCATTCTTAGCCCCTACTATTCAGGGGCGCCCTAAAGGTCTTCTTCGTCCTACTGATGCTCCTTCCCAAGACAAATTCACACGTTGGTGTGTCAGGCTGTCTTTGCACATGACCTGCCTGTTGCAGTCTTTTTGCCTTTATCTCCTTCACAATATCTGGATCTTTGTATAAATCTGATATTTCTTGGTTGGTTCTTACTCGGTACTGTTGTTGGGTTACTGTCCAAAAATTTTGCGTAGAACTTCTTTCAAAAATTCTTAATTTCCGTTCATTGTCTTTGGTCAAGGTCCAGGTTTCGCTAGCATACATAACAGTCGGTCGTATAACGGTTATTATAGATTGTGAATTTTGTTCTTCGCGAGATGTTTTTCGATGCCAACACTGACTTTAGTGCATAGACACATGTGTTTTTCCACTTTGAATTCGGACTTTAATTTCTTTTGTCAGATTGTTATCTTGAGCAATTGTGTCCCCTAAATACTTAAAGGTTGCGATCTTCTCGAAATTGTATTCCTCCACAGTCCACATATACTTGGTTTTGTCCTCGTTTATTCTGACTCCTATTTGATCAGCTTGCGTTTCTACCCTCGAAAAGAAGTCTTTCACAGTCATTACCGTGTTACCCACTACGTCAATATCATCGGCAAAAGCCAGCAATGATCTTGGGCTATCCCAACTAAAAAGTTCAACGCTTATTTTAGCGGTTCTTATTACTTTCTCAAGAGCAATGTTAAATAAAATTGGAGGTATCGCGTCTCCCTGCTAGAGCCCACTGTTTACCTCAAAAGGGTCGGAAAGTGTATCACCAATTCGTACTCTACTTCGGGAATCGTTTATACACATCCTGGTTATATTTATAAGTTTCTTAGGTATTCCTATTTCCTACATTGCATCCCACAGTTTTACAATATGCAATATGCTTGACTGAAGTCTACGAAAAGATGGTGAACATCCCGGTTAAACTCCCAGAATTTTTCCAGCAATTGTCTTATAGTAAAAATTTGGTCAACTGTTGATCTGTTTCTTTGGAAGCCGCACTGATAGTATCCAATACTTTCTTCTTTAATTGGTTTTAGGCGTTCCAGGACTATGTTGGCTAGAACTTTATAGATAGTACTAATGAGGAAGATTCCTCTGTATTTGCCGCACTTCTTTTTATCCCCTTTTTTGTGTATAGCGACGATTATAGTTTCCTTCCATTCATTTGGTATTGTTTCATCTTCCCATATCAATAAGATGAGCCTGTGTAAGTGTCCGTGTAATGGCTCTTCCCCATTTTTAATTCTTAGCCGCTCCTAACCTACAAAGGTATTTGCGGAGTCGGTACTGTCAGCAGGCCCACTGTTACTTTCAGTCTACCGTAGTACCTTGGGATATTTGTGTGTAATGAGTGTTAGGGAAATAATACACAATTCGAATTACTGTCTTCTTCTTGTTGTGCCATACCCCCTGGGGGGCGTCGGCGACCTCTCTGCAACTATTCATGTGCACGCTCAATCAGTGTTGCATGAATAGAAGGGACCTACAGTTTAATGCCGGTTCCGAACGGCTAGTTTAGAGAGGCCTTACTAGGCAGAATACATTCGGTGGTTTGCCATTTGCCTTCCGAACGGCAGCGGTCGCTTATAATTCGTTGGTTTGACCTGGGAATCGAACCCGGGTCTCTTGGTGCAGAGGCTGGCGCGCTAGCAACTACACCACGACCACCACTGTCAACTACGTTTATTTATTGAAACGAAAGAAAAACTTGGCAAGAGAGTCGATGCTCACCAGTGTCGAAGTCCGTCGAGAGAGTATGTCAGAGGCCGTTGAAAAACTGTTGATGTTCGTTGAGAGACTGTGTCGGGAGCCGTTGAGAGACGGTCTCGGTGTACCTCTGTCCGTCCTTTTTATCTTTATCCCCCAGGTCGTTGGTTTTATGACGGTTCGTAGAGAATGCGTAACTTGGCGGAAAGGAATTTGGTGTGCGTGAGTAGATGAAAAGGAAAGAAGCTTTAGGTCATAAAGGTTAGGCTCGTTTTATTTGTTCATAACCTGTATGAACGCTACAGTACTTTTTTAACTCTTTATCAATAAAGCTGTTGTCGTTAATCCAGAAGCGAGTTGTAGATGTGCTCAGAGTTTCTAAATGAAACTTTACGTGCCTCTTTTAACCTTCAACATTTTCATTAAATTTTTGTGTGTGTTAATATTAAAAAAACCGTCGTTTCGAATGAAATAATCACGGGAAGTAATATGATCAGCTGTAAGTTTTCATCGATGCCGAGTTGATGACAGGAAAATAATAAATCCATGAAATTCCATTCTGCCACTTAAATAACAATAACTAAATGAATGAGGGAGTCATAAATAATTTTCTGTCAGAAAAATGTATGATGTTGTAGATTTGTGGCGGCTAGAATAAGAAGCACAAAGTCCGAGTTTCGGGGGGCATGTTTCTGACAAATGGCCGGTAACCGCCCAAAAACGACAATGGAAATAGACCAGGAGAAATGTTGCTTTCAATGTAGCTAGTTGTAAGTTAATTTTTTGTTCCTTATTCTTTTTGATAAGTTATTGCTTGTGGGAAGTCTTCGCACTTATATCTTCCAACAAATGACTGTTTCTGAAATTCGACCACGTCTTAGCTCTCCGTCGAGTTTACATACTTCCTTTCCCTAGACGAAGAAACAATTTACTCCAAAAGCATCTGATATACGAGGCAAAGTCAAATAAAAATGTGCACATACAAATCTTACCTGATATCTCAAAAATAAATGGTACTCTCAAAAGTACTAATCTCTCGTTTTTAAGCCCAATTTAACTCAACTCTTTTACTGCTGAACTGCCTCGGGGTAATAATACATGCATACATACAATTTTTTTCCGTAGAGGTAGGCAGATACCACTTTTTTCCACTTCCGCTACCGTTCTTACAAACGTCTTTCGCTTCTTCTCCTTTCATCAGCGTTTTCGTACATGCTCGTCGGTTGCTGGTTCTCTTGATCTCGCCCTTCTTCAACACAATTATGATCTTGTCGAGATACCTTCGTCTAGTTCCACCTCTACCGACTTACAGCGTTCCCCTTTCTCACTATTCTTCACTTTATCCAACCGAGTCACTCCGACTATACTTCTTAGACTACTCATTCGCTCATTATTAATCCTAATTGCATGCTTTTTTTGCCAAACCCAACATTCACTACCACACATAAGCAGAGGCGGCGTAAGGCGCCACCGACCACGGCCTCGCGCCTCGCAGCCGAAAATAAATTTGAAAAAGTTTGGAAAATCTAAAAGTACACGCCACAAGGTTTTTCTTGTAATAAATACTTTAGAATTAATTCTCAACTTAAATATATTCCACTGTTCGGCGCACGAAATGAATGTGAATGAACTGGATTCGAAAAATGCTTATCTGACGCTCGACATTTTATCGAGAAAAGCAGTTACGATTTTAAAAATAAAAGAGTAGCCAAAAAGAAAAGGATGTTTCATTATGAAGGCAGCGATCAACCAATAGTCTGCTAAAAGCCAGTATGAAACAGATTTTTTTAATACCATAATCGATTCTGTGATAAGTAACAATGAATCGAGATTTATGTCTTTAAATCAACATTTTAAAAAAATTTGGTTTTCTCTAAGGCTTAAAAAATATTCCAAAAGAGCAAATATTGAAAAACTGTCAGGATTTACACACAGTTCTGCAAGTAGGTGAGAGCAGTGACTTCCAACCTTATGAGTTGTATGAGGACTTACAAAATATGATCCCAAATTTACCCTAATCTATTAAAGACGTGAAACATCTGCTCCAATATATCATAGAGAACGATTTGAAAGATATTTACCCAAATGTTAACATTGTCATCAGAATTTTGTTAACAATACCTGAAAGTACTGCTTCCGCTGAAAGGAGCTTTTTAAAATTGTAACTAATTAAAAATTATTTAAAAAATACTATGGGATAAAAAAGACTTTCAGCTTTTCCAGTTTTATCTATTGAAGCAGATATAGCATTACAAATCAATCATTAAGGAGTTCAGTAAAACCAAAAATAGAAAATTTCTGTTTCTTTAATTTTTTCTTTATTTTTTTTCATTTTTGTTTAATGTTCCAAAGAGGTATAAGTAAAAATTTAGGTTTGTCTCCTAATGAATAAAAAACTGTTTAATTTTAAGTGATTTTTTATTTTATATTCCCTTCTTCTTGCACCATCAGAGGGGGCTTTGCGAAATATACCTTGCCCGCATTAAGTTTAGGTCTTGCGCCACCACTGATAAGTGTAGTAACCAACACTTCTCTATTCACAGCCAGACATGCCCTTTTTGAAACTTTCTGGCTATTCATAAAGCTATGCAGTGCCCCATTCATTCGTTTTCCTGCCAACACCCTTCGCTCAATGTCACTGTCATACTTTCCATCTCTTGTAAACTTTGAACCCAAGTACACAAACTCATTTACTTGTTCCACTCTTTCTTCCTTAATCAGAACTTTACAGTTCGTCATGCTTTCTTTTCTTTAAAAAACCATTACTTTCGCTTTGCTTACATTTATTTTCATCCCTTTGATTTTCAGGACATTAAACATCGCCTGCAACTCTTCTTCAGATGATGCTAATATAACTTGATCATCGGCGTAAAGAAGGCATTTGACAATCAAATCATTCATGTTTAATCCATACGCACTCTTTTTCAAATATTTTGCTATGCGTCTTTTCTGAACCGCAAATAGTTTTTGTGCTAAAAGAGACATGCCCCACAACAATATGTCATATGATAGTCATGGCTGTATTTCAACAAAGTAATAGTTTTTCAGAACATTCAGGTTGAGCATTCTCTGAAGGCATGTTATTTGATACAACTTACAGTTCATATTTTTAGTTAAAAAAACTTTTCATGTAAGATTTTTTATTTTTAGCGAACAAGATTATGTCTGCTGATGATTGCGTTGTTTCAGTTGAACTAGACGTTCTGGTTAGCAGTAGATTTAGTATATGTAATGATCTTTTGCTACTCTATTCCAGAGAGGTTCATTTGGAAGAAAAAAGGTATTATTTTTATTAACATTGGTATTAGCTCTCCTTGGGTAACAACGCTTATTTGTCGATAATATTTTGGCTTACTTCATTTTCAAACTTTCCAAACAAGGCTTTTTATTTTTAGCAAACAAGATTGCGTCTAGTGGCTTTGATAGTTACCTACGTTGTAATACTGAGACTGATTGTTTTGGGTAGAAATAATTGGTGTAGATTTAGTACATGTAATCTTCTTTCACTCTTTTCCAGAGCGATTCTTTTAAAGGAAGGAAAAAGGTATTGTTTCCATTAATATTGGTATTATTATTATTATTGAAACTTATTATACGAGGGCGGTTTAATAAGTCAGTGACTTTTTGAATAAAACAAATTTTTTTCCGCAAATAAACATTTTATTTTTCTACATAATCACCTTTTAGCTCGATACACATTTAGTCCAGCGTTTTTCTAATTTTTTTATTCCCTCCAAATAATAGGTTTTTTCAAAGCTCTCAAAATACGCGTTTGTTTCGGTAATGACTTCTTCATTCGACTCAAATCTCTTACGGCCCAGCCATTTCTTTAGGTTTGAAAACAGAAAATAGTCGCAGGGGGCTAAATCTGTAGAATTTGCTGGATGGGGTAGCAGTTCGTATCCCAACTCGTGGATTTTGGCCATCGTGACTAGACAAGTGTGCACACGTGCATTGTCTTGATGGAACAGCACTTTCTTCTTCTTAGCCATATGCGGTCGTAATTGCTTCAAATCAACGTCGAATCTGTTCAAAAGCTTTGAATAATATTCGCCGGTGATCGTTTTACCTTTCTTGAAGTAATCGATGTGAATGCCACCGCGTACATCCCAAAAAAACTGTGGCCATGAACTTGTTGGCTGACAGACTCTGTTTCGCCTTCTTTGGTCCACGTTCACCCCGAGCAACCCACTGTTTAGATTGTTCCTAGGTCTCTGGCGTGTTGTAATGGATCCATGTTTCATCCACAGTAACAAAACGGCGCAAAAATTCGTCCGGATTACGGCTGAACATCGCTAAACACTCTTTTGAAGTGGTCACACGATTGCGCTTATGGTCGAGTGTGAGCAATCGCAGCATGAGCCAACTCACGCACTTTCATTCTCCGATCATCCAATATCATTTCATGGATTTTATCGACGATTTCCGGCGTGATCACTTCTTTTGGGCGACCTGTACGTTCGGCGTCACTAGTGCTGGTACGACCACAACGGAACTCTGTAAACCACTTCTTAACCATTAAAATTGATGGTGCCGAGTCCTCGTAGTATTTATCAAGTCTTTCCTTAGTTTCAGTGATGGATTTTTTACGTAAAAAGTAATGCTTAATCAGCACACGAAATTCACTTTTTTCCATTTTCGTAAAATTTCACGAGGTCGTCTGCTTTGAACGGCTATCAAACACCAACTGCACGACGTAGCTTGCTCAAAATTAGAAAGTTGCCCACTGATAGATTATAGTTGACGGCGGCAGCACTGTTGCATTTGGAGTAACTGCGCGGGAAATTCAAAAAGTCACTGACTTATCAAACTGCCCTCGTAATTCATTACATCGAACGTATTACGTAGGTTTATTTAAAATAAATAGTTTATTATCCTCTTTTAGCGCTGTTAATTTTATTAGCAACATAATAGTACCTACATAAAATTAATATAACATTTTTAAAATCTTTAACACTCGACGACCAACACCAACAGGAAGTACTTCTTTGTCTTTTTTTCGGCTGTTGATTAATGATTTCATATCGGAATCCATTCAAATATGAGACCTAGTTCGCCCTCGGAGTAACCCCCAGGGTTTGATACGTTTGTCTGTCGTCTTCGATGGTCAGAATATTTTTCCCGGAAGTAATTATGTTTCTGTACCTTATCAAGAGAACCTCATCCCATTTTTGTTAGCGTTCGTGGCTTTAGCCCCGGCAGCACATTTTTTGTTATCAATCAATAGCTGTGTATTCTGTTATTTTGTATCTCTCTGTTCCGACTACTTTATTTAATGTTCTAGTCTTTCAAAACCAACGGCTTGCAGTTTTTTTGTTGTTATTGGTATAACCACGTGAAGAGAATGACCGACGATAGACTACCACGCATTGTACTAGAGGGAAAACCAGCAGGGATCCGTCCACCCAGAAGAACACCAAAGAGATGAAGAGACAGCTGGCAGTCTACATCTCAGGAAATATTACAGAGGCAAGTCCGGAATCAACAGATCATCTAGATCTCTAACAAGTAAAGGAAGAAGAGATTTTACTCTTTTTTGTGATGGTGTTTCACATTCTTTCAAAATATATTGTACCTACAGATTCCTTGTACTTACCGCAGAATATGCAAAAATCATTTTCCACCTTGCCACCTTTTTTTAGATGTTCATTGACTGGTTGGTCACCATTAGTGATTCCGACGAACTGTTTTAGGTTTTTTCTATTTATAAAAACAACATTTTTGTTTAAAATTCTTATTGTTGCCGCAGGAAAAGGGTTAAAGGGAAAATAAACTGCTCTACAAAACTACATCAATTCGGAGATTGTGTTTTAAAAAATTAAGTGTTTATATGTCATAAATTGATTGTTTTTTCTTTTATGTAATCGATTTTTTGCCCTTTTGTGCAATATGTTTGCAGTTTTAAACACCAAAAACAACAATTTGAGGTTGTGTATCATTTTAATTTTATTAAAAACTAAAGTACTTACGTTAATAACGAGTACCCATGTTACATCCAAAGGGGCAGGAGTTCATACTTGGAGCGGAAACGGTCGATCGTGGAAACTCACAGTGCGGATTCCTATTACTTACATCAGAACCAACGAGCATCTTAGAGTAAGTTCTATTGGTGTTGTTTAGTTGATGTAGAGTTAAAAAATTGGTAGGAATAGTGGGTACTTTTTTTGCAACTCTGGCTTTTTCAATTAATC